>JBBBDQ010001588.1:135000-697500 GCA_037127315.1 Ascarosepion bandense | reverse complement strand
GGTAGGTGAATGTCTAAGATTTTGAGCATCGTCTTTTCCACAATATAATAGTAATTTCAAGTATTTCATAGAAATTTCCTCAATTCTAAATTCTTTAAGAAGTATTTGCCAAAAAGTGATAAATTTCATTATTTTGGATGGAAGAGGAAATCAGGATTTTTAAATCTTTCTGATTAATTTGATAAATACACTAGAAACTAAACAAAAAATGCATCACTGAAATTTCTGGCAATGAAGCAGTAGGTTTTTACCCCAGTTTGGGGGTTAACTATTTGTCCATAGCTGGGACCCTAACAGGTGCTACCACTCTGGGACAGGGCGGACCCAGGAACAACAGCAATTCAGAGGTAGTGCCATGCTTTTCACAACCTCTCAATCAGAAATCTTGTTGCAGGGTGAAGTGTACTGTCATGCCCAGGACCACATGAAAATTGAGGAGTTAGTACAATATTTTAAAGAAGATTTAGTAGAAACAACATGAGAAAAGTAAAATCTGAATCATTTTAGTGATGTATTTAAAGAGCTATAAGTTGAATAGCAGAACAAATTGTGTTCTATAGGGTTGGTTGGTAACCAGTCTACATCAGAAAGTAATAAACTAATGTGAGAAAATCTTCTACCCAGTCATTCATGTCTCTCTTGAGACATGATTGCCCAAGTGTGTATCACGTATGGCACTTCATGTATGACTGACTGATTTAAAGAGACCAAAAGGTTTTCTAGTCAACGAAAACAGACAGTGATTTTTCTGCACTGAGAAAACTAATCCTAATGCAATGTTACATGCAATTAAAGAGTTAAGACAGTAAGTTCTTCCATATATGTTATATTCTGCTTCCTTCAAGAAGATATGAGTGAATTCAATGTTCAGAACATGAAGAATGGAATCAACGAATGAAGTTCAAACTGAGTGGAGCATTTAGTGTTCACTTTAAACATAGACATTTTAGTCATATGTGAAACGAGATGGCCAAACAATGGAGACTTCATCAGTGATGACCACATAATTATGTATGAGGTGAAAATAATAAAAAAGTTGACGTTATACTGGATAAAGACACAAGGCAATGTGTTATGGGATACTGTCACATATCTGAAAGAATTCTAGTAGTTAAACTGAAAAAGAGTCCTCTTAATATATTGATAACAGTGCTCTATGCACTAACAACACAGATTTATGCAAAGGCACAGTGCAAATCACAAGAAATCACAATTATCATAGGAGATAAATTTGGCCAAGAGAGAAAAGTGAAACAGTTGGCAATTTCGGACTAGAACGCCACAATGGCCGTGCTGAGAAATTGGTCCAATGGTGCACAGCGAATGACCAGATAACAACCAACACCTGGTTCCAAGAGCACCCAAGAAGCTTATGAACATGAAGAAGTCCAGGAGGAGAAACCAAGAACCAAATTCATTTTTTTATTATCAAGAGATTCCAAAATGCAATTCTTCACTGTAAAGCTTACCCAGGTGCTGACTGTGGAAGTGACCACCTACTAGTTGTATGCAAACAAAGGCTAAAATTAAGGTGATAAAGAAACCTAACACTGCAGTTCAATAGGCACGTGAGTGATCAGAATCTGTCAGAAGATTACATGGAGAGTGTGAAAATGAAATTCAAAGGACAAATTGAAAACAGAACCTCAAAATGGGATGCACTAAGAGTGAATGATATCATCCCAAAGGAAAAAAGCACATCAGAAAAAAGACAAGTGGATCACTGAAGAGATTCTTGAAATAATGCAAAAGAGACAGAAAATGATTCCAAGATATGGACGAGAATACAAGAAAGTACAGAAGGAAATCAGGAGCAAATGCAGGCAGGCTAAAGAAAGATGGCTCAATGGCAAATACACCAAAGTAGAGACTGAACACGGCAAGTAATGATGGTATGCATAAAAAAGATAAAGGAACAAACAGAACAAAAACCTGCTCAGCAATAGGATGTATAAAAGCAAAGGACAGTATACTTATACTTGAAATAGAGAAAATACTTCAGATATTATATGAGATGAGTATATTGGTAATCTTTTCTACAAGAGAGAGCAACCAAAAATACACAAAAATACAGATGGACTAGAAATACTAAAAAACTGAAGTGGAATTAGCAATGGCCAAATTGAACAGAACCAAAGCTGCAGGACTTGACAAAAATAATAAATGAAATCGACAACAGTGGCAATATACCAGAGGACCTAAGCAGCTCAATTTTCATAGAATAATCTAAGAAGCCAGATGCAAAGGAATGTGAACTCCACCAAACAATCAGTGTAATGAGCCACATAACAAAACACCTCATCTGGATTCTGATGAACACAGCACACATCAGAATCAGCCCAGAGATAGGATGAGAACAGTGTGGTTTCATTAAAGATACTGGAATGAGGAATTCAATATTCATGCTCAAAATGTTTTTTAGCAAGAGCAATACAAATATAGAATGTCTTTTATCTTTGTTTTATAGACTATGTAAAGGTGTTTGACAAAGTACATCACAAAAACTTGATAGAGATGCTTGACAACTTTGACATTTTTGTAAAAGACATTAGGATAACCAAAAATCTATACTGGCAGCAAACCGCTTGTGTATATATATGAAGTAAATTCAGCGGTTATATAAAATTAGAAAGATGGTGTAAAACAACGATGTGTTTTCTCACCAGATCGATTCAACTTATACAGCAAAACAATTCTGAAAGAAATAAAATCCTTACCAAAATTTGTCATTGATGGTCACAATTTCAACAAAGTAAAATACACAGATGACATGGTGCTGATAGACATGGAAAGGAAAATACAAGACCTTATACAAAAGGTAGCAAGAGAAAGCAAGAAGAAAGGTCTGAGTATAAACTTCAAGAAAACTGAATGTATGGTCATCAGTAAAAAGAAGACACCAACATGCCAACTACAGGCCAGAGAAACGAAAATAAACTTGTAAAGAAATTTAAATACCTGGGAAGTGTTCAGACAAAGGATCAAAAGTGTGACACTTAGATCCAAAGATGCATTGGCATGGCCAAGGGCACATTTCAAAAGCTAACCAGAGTACTGAGAGACTAGAAAAACTGTTTGGAAACAAAGAAAAGAGTGATGGATTGCCATGTGATATGTCCTTCTGTATGAAAGTGAATGTTGGACAATTTTTTCAAGGATGAAGAAGAGGCTTGAGGCAGCAGAAATGTGGTTTTACAGAAGGATGCTGAGGATACCATGAACTGAGCATGTAAGCAACGATGAGGTGTTGGAGAGGATGGAAACAAGAAGAAAAATCATATTTAACATAAGGAAGAGACACATGAGGTTCCTGGGATACATAATGAGGAAGAAGGGCCTGGAAAATTTAATACCCACAGAAGATGGATAGAAGGAAAAAAAGACATGAAAACCACAATTTGAGACCTGAGCAAATGGATGGTGGAGCAGGGTTCGGAATGGATACCAAAAAGAAAAATACTGAGAGTGACAAGAGATAGAGCCAAGTGGAAGTCAGTGATCACCTACGTCAAGATGGGACATGGCAGATAAAAAAGAATGCCTCACCAACTTCCAGAAAGGCAAGAATTAAATTTTTTCCTGCTGAAATCACTAGGGATCTCGATGAGTGATAACAGTTAAAGAAGCTAATCTGTCTTCCTCAGTAGTGAGTTTGATTCTCACTAGGTGCATTATGCAAAAACTTCACAAAATTCGAAAAGGGTCTATAATATAATTGATCCTGACCTGGAATCTTGATTTTAGTCACTTTCTCACTGGTGTGACATAGCTTCCCTCTGTCTTTTCTCTAAATATTTCCATGGTAACTGTTCTGATGAACTTTTTTACTTGGCACCTCGATGACATTCATTTAAGCAAGCTACTAGATTAGTAACGAGTTCTCACTGTTTTACTATTGAGCTAGCTACATACCGCCACTAATTCTTGTCTAACAGTTACTTTTTTTCACACTTCTTGTATGTTAAACACCTTCAACCTTCAAAAATTTAAATGCTATGTTAATTGCCATCTTTTGTTTTCCTGCAATTTTACTGTCCTTTCCTTGCTCCTCTCCACTAAAGTCTAGTCATTCTTCTTCACTCCTTGTGTCCCTGTGCATCTTACAAGCATTATCACCTTGCCTGGGATGAAACAATTGAAAAGAACAACAACAAAATATCCTAACAAAGACTGACATGTAAATTCAGTCATGTAAACCTAACTTCAATCTATGTTTTCAATTAATGTGTATGGAATCTGAAAAAATATAGACCTATCTAAAAATTCTGATTTTTTATCATTTGGTTACATTTTGAAAATTAACCTTTCATTTCCTGACCAAAGTAGGACATTTCGAACCTTTCAATCCACTAAGGTAATCAATCTTGAGTAACTTGACCCTGAAAAAATTTCTTTGTTGCTAAAAATGCAGCAGCAACCTTTGGTGTTTTGGTCGTAAGTATGCATAAATAAACAACCTTCTACAAAGTATATTCATCCTTGTGTAGAGATAACTCACACTGGTCATATGACAGCTGCTTAGTGATGCCACTTCAAAGTGTGACGAAAGCAGCAAGGAGGTCAGTTTATTTACAACAACCAATTGAGCAGTTGCTTTTTTTTTTTAGCCTGGGCCATGGGTCAGGACTGAGGCTAACTTAGTCTCCTCTAACAAATGCTATAGCTTACAAGTCCACATTGTCACTTTCTTTTCGGAATATATCTCCCCCAGATATAGAAATAAACTCTGGTTCACAGTTCTCAATTTGGGAAAACCCAAGACTTGCCATCTTCACTTGGTAAAATATGTCCTTGCTGGAAACATAGCAGATGAATTCAGCCCATTTGAATCTCGAGTCCTAAATATGACTTCTTCTGAAACACTGAAGAATCTGTATAATATATTGAAGACCCTTTCTTTTTTCTCTCTTTACAATCTGCTCAGTGTGAGACATGTGTAAATATGTATACATAGTTTTGTGTATGTCTTAGTAGCATAAACGTATCTCTGAGAAGAATGCATGTTTGTCATTCCTTTTTCTTTCAGCCATTCTATTGTGCATGTGAAGTACAGTTTTATTAATACTCATAAATTGCTGTTTCCTCTTCATATATGTCATTGCCTGGGATATAGTAGATATATCTGGTCCTTTCGAATCCCAAGTCCTAAACATAGCTTCTCCAGAAACACAGAAGAAGCTCTATATTATATTTAAAGTCCATTCTTTATGTACATACATGATATATTGTTCTTTGCTTGAGGCACATATATGTATGTATATATATATATATATCTTTCTGCATGTCTTAGTGGTAGAAAAGTCTCTCTGAGAACAAAGGGTATTTGTTGTTTCTTTTCATTTCACCCATTCCATTCTGTTCATGAAGGACAGTGTTGTTATACCATGAATAAAATGATGCCGAAAATGAGTGAAGTATAAATGAGAGAATAACCCATTCTACCATAGATCTCAGTTATTATACATGCCATACTTTGAAAAATTTATTGAACCAGAACAAGTATTTTACTTTTGTAAAGTATTTTTACTTTCAAGTAAAGGGGGACAATTCTTAAGTCAAAAATGTAGAGAAAGCAATGGGTAACTACTCTTCTATCTTTCTCAAAAAACATAGAAATCTACAGATAATCAAGAAAAAAAATTTGATAGGAGTCACGATGGCATCTAATTAAAAAAAACAATCTGTTAAATATCAAAGTAGATGGAGCAATCTAGTGAAAGTCTAGGAAAATCATTTTTTTAATCCTCAACCATGGAGAATGCAAAACTATTCTTCTACTCACAAAAAAAAAGAAAGAAAGAGAGTATGGCAATTTACAGATAATAAAGGAAAAGAGTCTGTGGAGAGCCATGAATGCCGATTTCATGTCATGAGCCTTTATGAAATCGTCATTCATGGCATGAAATAAAAAAAAAATTTTACATATGCTCTCTTGTCTAGGGATTCTGAGAGGAGCTTTATCCCTTCTCTCTGTTGTCCAGTTTTCATTGGTTATGTTTTATGCCATGACCTGTAAGGGTCATAAAAACAAAATGTGAATGTTAGTCCTTAATATATGTAAAGAATTTTTTGGGATGCCAATAAATTCCCAGGCTATTATAGGATTCGTTTTCCATCTTCTTGTCAGTCTTACCATTATTTTATCAAGACATTTATATCTTAGTCTTATTTTCTGAGATTTGCTTGATGCTGAACAAAATGGTTGAAGTAAAACAAAAACTGAATTCTGTTTGCCAAGTTTGAATCAATTATTTTTTATGTAACTTTCAAGATAATTTATTTTTTCTGTTTTCTATTTTGATGTTATTTGACAACTCACCAAAACAATACAGACATGTCTACATTTACAAACAAACACACACACACACACACACATAAATATATATATATATATATATATATATATATATATATATATGAAAGATGTTTGTTATTGTTTATCAACTTTATTTTTCAAAATACAAAGTACAATTAGATTTTATTCACCTTTATTTGCAATGACTTCTTACCAATTATCAGGCTGCTCTTTGATATCTTTTGAGTAAAATTCCTCAGGTTTTACTGTGAAGTGGTTTTCAATGAACTTTGGAATCTATTTTTCATTAAACAAAAATATCTTGCCATTAATCAAAAAGGTAATAATAATCATAATAGTACCTTCAGGAAACTTCAAAGTAGGCATGACTTTCTTCAGTTAAGTGACAAACTTCTCCACATTAATCCTATATATATATATATATATATATATATATAGTACTTTGTTTGCTCTACTTGTGTATTGAATGCGTTTTGTGTTAAATTACTCGTCTTGGTTTTTTTTTTTGGGCTACGTACTTTGACTGATGTTCAAGTGCTTAGCTCGTTCTTTTTTTATTACCATTTTTTCCTTCTGTGTATGTACTCGGAGGGTTTTTTCAAACAAGTATAATGACAAGTTTACGTATATATATATATATATATATATATATATATATATATAAATTTCTTTATTTGAATATTATTTTTAATGGATACTTGTGTTTGAGTGGGTAACCTGTTTTTCTATAACTAAAAAGTATATTTATACATATTCACCGGCCTGAATTTTTGAGAAATCTTGTTAGAAAAATATCTATCTTCCTTGTGACTCCCATATACCTGGGATAAACTGCCAATAGATCTGACATATCTTACTACACAATCACAGAAGATTTCATGGTTTGACAAAGTCAAATTAAACCATATATATATATATATATATATATATATATATATAAGTTCCTGATTTCTTAGAGTATTCATATCTGCTCTGGTTGATATCTTTTCTCTTTTCCAATCTTTTCACTCTCTTCTTTTATTTTTTTTCAATTGGAGTAGATAGACTAAACTATCACCTGGTTCACACTCCACCCACATCAGATAGACTAAACTATCACCCGGTTCACACTCCACCCACATCTATTGAACAGGTAAAGAGGCTCATCCCTTGTTTCCTGTTTAGGATGCGGTTTCTGGTTTTCTCTTTTCCAATCTTTTCACTCTCTTCTTTTATTTTTTTTCAATTGGAGTAGATAGACTAAACTATCACCCGGTTCACACTCCACCCACATCTATTGAACAGGTGAAGAGGCTCATCCCTTGTTTCTTGTTTAGGATGCGGTTTCCGGTTTTCTCTTTTCCAATCTTTTTACCCTTACGTAGCCCCCCTGCGCATCAGTGGTGTTATCACCTTGCTTGGGGTGATATGATTAAAAAAAATTAAAAAAAAATAAAAAAAACAAACAAACAAATATAAACAAAAACAATATTATGAAATCTTACAGAAACTTACAAAATAGTATTAACCAATATATTTTTTAAAAATCTAGTTCAATTAAATCAATTTAAATGTATATGTCAGTTAATACCATTTCATAACTTTCTGTAAGATTTTATAATATTGTTTTTGTTTATATAAAATATGTATATGTTGTATACCTTCAAATATACAGGAATGAAATTTTTCTATCCTCTTAAATCCATGGAAATTATTGGAGTAAAGAGTAGAGTGATTATATAAAGTAGCAATTCACTAGCAGTCTATCTACTTCCTCCAGCGTGCGAGTCTTGTATTTGTTGGTATACTATTATTCCCAACCTCTGTTTTGGTGATTACTCATGCAGTAACTTTTTAGGGCTACAACAATATATGTGTGTGTGTGTGTATGTGTATACTTCATCAGGGAAGTTGTGGTAATTTGCCTGAGTTCATGAAAATGTCTTATTCAGCAATTGTTAAACATTTAATTAATTGTACAATGTCATTTACCAGGGATTCCTTTAAAATAATCACCAAATCACACACTGATTCTCACTTAAAAACTCTAAAGGCAATGTACATTGGGATCAGGTAGCCTTTTCTTTGTAATCAGAAAGAGTACTTGCTTGTAATAAAATAATAAATATATTTTTTATTTAAATAAAATTATATATATATGTAAAAGAAAAAGTATGTTGGTGTAACCATCAGTTGCCAAAAGACCTAATACCTTTTCCAGAGAAAACCTCAAACAAGGAGAAAAAAAAAACAAACTCTGAAGTAAAATATTTACCTATTCCTTAAAGAAAAGTGCGCAATGCTTAGTTTACCTAAGTAGAGTAAAAACTGCTTCACAATACTAACTTGTTATAAAGAACATGAAAAAAATAAACATTTTATATGAAAGATAAAAATACAGTTTTTGAGGTACACTATATTTATGGGTTAAAGTGCTCAATATCAAGGATAAAGCATACATAATCAAGAATAAAAAGTTCTACAATATAATTGTATTGAACACTTTTTAATACAACTGCGTACTGGTCTAATTTTATTATGACCAAAACCTAAGTAATTAAACAATCAATATATATATATATATATATATATTTAAAAAAAATTTTTTTTCTCGCTTATCTGAATTCATAGATACCTAAAAAATATTTATTAGATGTCTGCACTCTCCCATAATCCCAATTCTCTCATTCAGTTAAACACCTTTATCAGCAATGGCCAACTTCTTTTCTTAACACAGCCAGCAACAATCATCACAAATTGTGACAGTTTTTACCCTTCTTATAATGTTCTACTTTACACAAAGACTCCTACCATACCTCTCTCTGTATTTCCAGACACAATCAACTTGATGTCACTTCTATAGCTCTATATATATATATATATATATATATACATAAATATCTCCAGGAGTTTAAATGTAAGGCCAATAGACACCTCTTAACACACTAACTTGCCCCCATTCTCTCAAACACTCTTCCCAACCCTCAACCTCGGTATCCTTACCCGTCTATCACCCTCCTTATGACATTTCCGATATCTAACCACTCTTTCTCATCACTTTCCCCTATGTAACCACCTAACCATACTTTCTCATCATTTTCCCCTATGTAACCTCCTGCACAACAGTGGCAGTGAAATGCCTTGCTTGGAGTGAAATTATTAAATATCTATATATATATATATATATATATATATATATATATATATATATATACTTTTGCTTATCAATACATTTTGAAAAAAAATCCTCAAACATGACGAAAAACATCAGAGAATGAAACATGTTTCCTTTTGGTTTTATTGATATTATCCTTTCACAGATATATATATATATATATATTTAAACCCGAGGAACCTTTCGGCCATCTCTTATCAAGGGTTCTCGTTGGCTTTAATTTTAAGGGAAATAAGGAAAAGGACAAGGCAAAACAAATTACTTACAATGTTGGGAGACGATGGAACTCGTTTAAAAATAAATTTATTGAAAAAAGACACATAAAATGTAAGGGGGGGGGGTGTAAACATGTAATTCCACAAGCCATTAGTAATTTCTGCGGGTACAAATCATTATATATATATATATATATATATATATATAAGTGGACATGAAGTTAACACTCATGGACAACATTCTGTTTCATGCTAAATGCAATCATTAGGAAATCACCAGAGATAGTAAATGCCAGAGAGCTCAAAATCGTAAAACCTTGTGTCCTCTTTACCTGATTTATATATATGTTTATACAGACACAAATATGTGCAAGTATACACACACACACACACACATATATAGAGAGAAAGAGAGAAAAAGAGAAAGAGACAGAGAGAGATAAATTTGTATTTATACATGCTTGTCTTTGAGAGGCTCTTAAGAGTGAACATTAAAACCAGTTAGCTCTTTTTGTGTGTGTGTGTGTGTGTGTGTATATATATATATATATATATATATATATATATATATATATATATTGTTGTTGTTTTCTCAGCTCCCACTTCATCTCTTTATGGTGACTTTGTTTTATTATCCTTAGTCCTTCCCCCTTGCTTGATGGTGATCTATAATCTTGTCTTTGTATGTGAGTTACTCATATTTTAAAGGGGCTGTGTCTTTAGGATATATATATATATATATATATATGTATGTATGGATATATATGTGCACACCTGAGGTGTGCTGAAAACATCTCTGTTTAACCTAGAACTGTATGTATTATTCAACATCTTCCAATTGAAGTTCAACATAATTGATATATTGTTACTCAAGTTTTATAAAACTTAAAAAAATGATAAAATGAAATGAAAGGACTTGGGAAACAATGTGCCCAAGTGCATCCAGCAGGAGAGGAAAATGTACATATTTTTGTTAGTATTTTTCAATCCCCTCTCATTCATACATCCATTATGATATACAAATACAAGGGGCTACATAAAATGTTAGGAATCTGGAGAAAGAGTGATTTGTGTTAAAGTTAATGTATTAAAAAAATTTAACAATGAATGGACAATTATCAACAAGATATTTTTCTGCAAGTGCAAACTAAAAAGAAAACATACAAAAAAAGTGAATGAAAGCATATATATGGAAAAGGCTCTTCTTTTTAAGTATGTATTTGTGAAATTCCGATAAAAGATTGAGAGACTCGCATATGAAATTAATTCCTTATCTGTTGATTTGATAGAATTTTTAAATATGCTTATGCTTAGTAAAGCAAACCTAGGACATTTTATGCTGAGTATTAATTTATCTTGCATTCAATACAACACAAGGTTCATGAGAGACAAAATGACCCCCCAAAAAGAAATGAGGCATGTTTTATCTGTAAGGCATCATGTGAGCAAAGGGATGAAGCATGTTCTATCTGTAAAGCATCCTGTGAGTAAAAAAAATGAGGCATGTTCTATCTGTAAGGCATCATGTGAGTAAAGGAAATATGGCATGTTCTATCTGTAAGACATCCTGTGAGTAGGGAAAATGAGACATGTTCTATTTGTAAGACATCCTGTGAGTAAAGGATATATGGCATGTTCTATTTGTAAGACATCCTGTGAGTAGGGAAAATGAGACATATTCTATTTGCAAGGTATAATGTGAGTAAAAGAAATATGGCATGTTCTATCTGTAAGACATCCTGTGAGTAAAGATAAAAAGTCAAACATTTGTGCTCTTTTCTTGAGATACTGTTTTGGCAATGATATCTGGTGGTCATTAACAGTAGTTTTTTTAGTGGAGAAGTGGGATAACTCTATAAATTTGTTTTTGCTTTTGAAATTTCAGAAATATAGGATGGTAGAAACTAGTAATTCTTTTTTGTCAAATTCTTTTAACTTTTGGATAATACCTTTATAAACATAGACACTAACATTGATATACACATTGGTACCTCAGTGTTAAGGTCAAACTAGTTGACACTTACTAGTGATCAGTGATTTTGATCCTCAACATTAATTAATTCAACAAGAGTTGACATTTTTTAAAATTTATATATATATATATATATATACATGCAAATGGCTAGGCATAGAAACACTGATTAACACATGAAGTTCATTTGTATATATTTGCTGGTGTTAAGATATTTACTAAGCTTAACCCTCTAGGGCCATTCGTATCATATTTGATACAGTATTTCCCTATAAGGAAACATTTGGTATTCATTGACTGAGCAGTCAGTACTGCTTTCATTTGAAATTTATAAAATATTTCTCTTAAAAAATTTTTCAGGAAAATATTTCTTTCAAGGCTTGTTTTCATACTGTATCAAATATGATACGAATGGCCCTAGAGGGTTAATTTGATCTAAAGTCACATGGTAAAGATGAAACTATATGCTTTTTGACAGAAAAAACTTATGAAAGGAAATTTGAGGTAAAAGAAAAACTTTTAGTTGAACAGATGAAGAAAAACAAGTCCAAAATTACCAACTTTGTCTGTAAGAGGCGTTCTCTTAATGCTCTCTATGTGGTGTTATACAGAGCAGTATAAAAAAAAGGACTTAAACTCTCTCTTCTATAATAGGATGTTATTGTGACAAAACTAGTTTCAGTGTCTCTTCACAAAAACATAGATGCCAGGCAAACTGACTTTTAGTCCTCACCAAAACACACAGTGCATAACACACAAACAATCTCCTATTCAGAATAACCACATGTACCTCTAATAACTTCACACCAACTAATCACATGAATATATATTTGTAGCCTTTTCTTAGCAATATTACACCTAGTTCTGAAAATAAATATATATATATATGTATATATATATATATTAAAAAAGGATTAATTCAAAGATGTTGAATAGCCATTTCGATATGAAGATCCCCACGGGGGACGACACATCACCTCAGCAACAGAAAAAACCTTTCAGAAACTGGAGAAAAATTAGTCTACTTTTCCTTTTTAAATAGATTGCAAAGAAATTAAAAAATAAATAATAAAATAAAATAAAATAAAATAAAAAAATAAAAAAATAAAAAAATAATAAAAAAATAAAATAAAAATAAAAATAAAGGGAAAGAAAAAGAAAAAGAAAACGAAAAAGAAAAAGAAAAAGATAGAATAAAATCAAATAAATAAGAAAAGAAAAAAAATTGACATCGTCTGGGTTCGCAAAAAAAAGGAAGAATGTAACTAAAAATTAACAGACAGACGCGTTAAATCGACGTAGTTTAGGCAATACGGAAAAAAGGTGGTAAGAGAGATAAAAGAAGGAAGGGAGGGTAAAAGAAAGAAACTAAAGAAAAAAATTTTTTTAAATATTACAGACGCTGGACAAATTCAAAAACCTAATTTCCCCAAAACGTTGAAGTATTAGAAAAAGGCCTTTACTTAAAAAGGCATAATTATTAATAAAAGGGAATAAAAATATATGTATATATATATATAAATAAATATACATATTATCCTACACCTATTGCCCAAATAAGAGTTTCATTTACTAAGCAATCATCAGGTGCATATTATTAACTGACCAAGTCTAGATTTTAATTTTTGGTTTTCGTGTTGTTCACAGTTATAAAAGAAAATCAGAGAAACCATTTTTTTAATTTATCAAATGTATAATTTAATTTGGTTTATACTGAAACTTAAAAATGAAATAGGAAAGTAAAATCATAAAAATTAAATTAATATTAAACGTTAAAATTTTGTTGGGTGCTGGCATTGAACATGTAATTCAAGGAGGACACTTGCAGTTTATTATTTTCAGTGAATGAAAGGCATTAAAAATAAATGAATATATAATAAAACAATAATAAATAAAATCTAAACTTATTCATAAATGGAACTTTGTGTGTGTGTGTTCGTTACCTATAGACTCCAAAACGGCTGAATCGATTTTTTGGAAAATTTACACAGTTGTACTATAAGCATCTGCGAGTGTTCTTAGCCAGGTTTTGTATCGAGATACCCCCAATAAATATCAAAAATTGATAATTGAAAAAAATCGGGTTATAGAATGAGTGGTCCGATTTTAATCAAATTTGATACACTCATAGACAAAGACATAAGAAAAGACATTCAGAAGTTTCAAGGTTGAAGTTCTTACAATAGTGCAGAAAATCGATAATATATATATATATATATATAAGGCAAGATGTTTGTGTGTGTATCTTTTAATCTGCCTGTATGTCTGTATTTTTTTCAGCATTTTAATTTTAGTTTTTGCTTCGGGTTTTGCTCTAAGTAGGTATAATTGTAGTTCTTAGTCTCAGCCAGGATACTATTTACTCGGAGAACTTATTTAGCCTTCAAAATTCAATTTACGACGAAAAAAACTTATTTGATATCGATACCAGGAAATCAAAATTTGACTTACATCCATTCATTTTTCTTTCAGTCTACAATTTTGCTTTAACTGGAAGCAACTATTGCTTTTTAGTCTTTCGTGCCAACATCCAAAAAGTCTGAGCTCCAGGACCATGGATTAGTTTTAAAGCTTTCATTACACCTGAGCAATGCTGGACTATACTGCTAGTATATAATAAAACAATAATAAATAAAATAAGTAAATAAGTTAAAAAAAATAATTAATAAAAAAGATTGATCTATATTAATCTTTGTTTATGTATTTGAGCAGATATTTATTTTTATGTTTTTCATGTAGTCATCAATTCACTTCTTTTGTTTAATAAATTGGGGTTATTTAGGTGTTTTAAGCTGACAAGATTTTTCTCAAAGGCATAATCATCTATTTCCTATTCCATTATAAGATTTGTTTTTTGTGATGACATCCCAGGTCATAATTAGGTTTTTGTTGTTTTTTAATTGCCAAAAATATTTCGAGAGGACAGTGCTATTCCTGTATTTATTACTATTTAATGTCAATTTATGATTGTAATAAACATGCACCTGATGATTGAATTGGGCATGAAACCGAGTTGTGCTATAAATGTAGAATAATATGCATATCTATTAATACATATTTCATAGCTCTTATATCACCTCGAGCAGTGTTTTATTAACATCAGAAAAAATATTTTTTATATATGTGTGTCTACTTGCATGAATATATATATATATATATATATATATATATATACAAACACACACTACTGGCCATAATTATTATGCCACCCTAGTTTTTAAAAAAACTGAATTATTTCATACTATTTTTAGTATTTATTGCCAAGTAGATAATTCTAAATAAAAACAGAATGAGTCTTTTATTATTATTACTTTGCAAAATTTTACAAGGCAGCCAGGAAGCCTTTGCTTCAGCCAACCAATAAAAAGAAGAGACTAGCATGGGGAAGAAAGCACAAAAACTGAACACCAGAACAGTTCATTTGATGCACATGTTACTGTGCAGTATTAACAAAAGGACCAGTCTATTTTCATTTAGAATTATCCACTTGGCAATAAATACTAAAAATAGGATGAAATACATCATTTTCTTTTAAAAACTAGAGTGACCTAATAATTATGGTCAGGAGTGTATATATATTTATATATAGTGTATGAATTTTAATACCAAGTACAAAATTGTGTTTCTTGTCAAAAATCTATTACCTATATTAGACACACTTCCACCTCTTTGGATAGGTATCTGACATGCCACTTATCAAACCAAAGTGTCATAAAAAAACATTTACATTACAAGAATACTATATAAATCACAATATCAAAAGAATACTATATAAATCACAATATCAAATGATTTTCTTCTGCCATTAACCTTACATTATTTAATAGTAGAAATGGAATATTAAAAGTTTTTAAAATAAAAAAAAAATGCTCAAGCAATTTCCAGTCAAGTGCAGCACATGAGAGCTTTGAAAGAACTCTTCTTTTCAAAAAAACAAAATAAATTACATTGCAGTTAAAACATGAGGAAAAAATAACAACATTGGAAACATAAAACCCTTGAGAATGTCCAGTTAAGTGGCTGGAAGTGCTTGGAAAAATAATAACTACAGAACATCTTTACATTCCTTATCTCCAGCAGAAAGAAAACATGTAAGAATACTGGAAAAATTAAATAAAAATTTAATCAAATCTTCCTTGCTGGTCATTTTCAACTCAGTTAAGTGCCATATGTGATACACACTTTCACAATCATGTTTCAAAAGAGACATGACTGACTGGGCAGAAGGTTGCCATTACTTTCTGCAGTAGAGTGATTGCCAGCCAAGGCTATAGAACCCAATCTGTCCTGTTATTTAGCCAATAACTGAAGGGAAGAGACAGCTCAACTAAACATGCTTAAAAGAAAGGTTGCTGCTCAAATATATATGAGTTGAATATATGGATCGAAATATGACAAAATGGATAGAATAAGTAAAGAAGAAGTATAAAAAAAAGTGTCTTTAATCTAACATGTTTCACTTTTAACAAGCTTCTTCAGAGATTTCACTGAAGAAGCTTGTTAAAGTGAGACATGTAAGATTAAAGACACTTTTTTCCTACTTGTTCTTTACTTATTCTATATATATATATATATATATATATATAAAATCCATGGATGCATTGAACTCACTTATTTTGAAGAGGTTGACATAATTCTTTTTTGTAATACATGGAATCTTCATCATGCAGTTAAAAATCAGCATTAACATTAATAATCAGTCAGTTAAGTGCCATACGTGAAACACGCTTGGGCGATCATGTCTCGAAAGAGTCATGACTGACTGGACAGAAGATTATCCCGCAATAGGTTGCCATTGCTTTCTGTAGTAGACTGGTTGCCAGCCAAGGCTATAGAACCCAATCTGTCCTGTTATTTAACCCATAACTGGAAGGAATAGATGGACTAATACTTTTCCCAAGGGTATTTGCGCGTAAGTGAATGCAGTGAATTCAACAGGAATTCTAACTCAGCTCCCCAATCTCTCATTCCAAGCCAATATCTATTGCACCACAACGCACATCCGCAACATTAATAATATAATTCCTAATTTGACATGAATCAATTGAGTACAACATTTCAATATTTATAAATGATGTTGAAGCAAATAGCACGCAAAAGATACATGTAAAGTTGAGTAATATAGCAAAAAAATTTCTAGGATGTTATGGAAACTTTAAAACCAACAGTCAAACATTTTCTATTAGATTAAAAAAAAAATATTCTTCTATGCAAACAGCAAAAATGTTAAAGAAACAAAGGCATCTGAAAAAGATAGAATAGTTGAAATTTAATTTCATCAGTTTAACCCATTATATGCAGAGAGGGATGAGAGTTTACAGTTGTTCAGTGGGAAATGAGTGATGACTATTTCCGTGCATCCTGTTTCACTGTCTCGGCATCATTGTACACACTTGAATGTTACTCAGCTTTTAGCAAATGACTTTGAAAGTATGAATTTGAAAGATTTTAACTATGTTCCAATGTACTTCCTATGCCACAGTAATTTTATGAAATAAAATTACTGGTTTTAGTTTTCATTTATTTTCATATGGAGGATATGAACAGCATCCAACTTATTCAAAAATGTCTAAACTATCAGCTATATACAACTGCTTTCACAGATCAGTAATTAAAAATGAATTCCCGAAAATGTAACCTGCATATTACGAATAGGATGATCCTTTATCAGAACTAGTAGATGATGCTCCAAAATCACAAGGAACTTTACCAAATAACATAAACGACATCAGTTAAAGACTATCAACAGCAACAACAACTAAAATGGATAGCAAGCATATTTCAAGTAGAAAATAATGATTTAATCAAAATGTTGACTACTTTAAACTAAAAATTAGGAAAGAATACTAGAAAGAATGATAGCAGTTGGTAAACTTAGAAAACCTATTTTTTCTGAAAAATTCTTTTTTTGACAATAATCTTCACCCTGCACAACACATAAGAGCCACTCCAGGTAGAAATTACAGAATAAAAGGTACAGTTTATGAGAATATGGGGGAAGATAACAGTTAACTCACTTGAACAGTTAAAAGCATAGCAATCAGAAAAGCATCCTCTTTAGTGTCAGTTCCACAAAGCAGCTGTTTGTAAAAAGATTTTATTTATTTCAACAGTATTATAAACTTTTTGGTCAATAAATAGCAAAAAGAACGTCTTATCTCAACATTAGCATTAAGTTGTGTGAATTTTTCTGAAGACAATAGAAAAGTTGCTTAAGTCATGACATCCATGAACTGGTCTGAGAGACAAGATTGTTATCATTGCTGCCCTACTTGCTTACATTCAGAAGCACATATTTACACAAAAGCTATTTAGTATTACAAGTAAGTCTAATTTCCAAAAGATCTTCTATGTATGCCAAGCACGATTTATTTTTAATGAATGGTTAACACCCAGGTAGGAAACATTTGTGGAGAAACAAGTCTTAAGAACTTATTAGAAAGGGGTCTCTTGTGTTAAGTAATTCCCTGCAGTGAAGGCGCCACTGTGTCACACATTTCATAACACTGACAGCCATGAAGGAAACTACTGACAATGAGCTGACGGTAGAAAGTGGAACATACTTATTTGGAACTGTTTTATTGATAAAACATTAAATGATTCGGTTGACCAATAATAATCTATGCTATTAGCCTGTTTACTTGTTTGCTACACTTTTGAGGTGGATCAGGGTGTTGTATCTGAAATCAGTTATGCTTTCTTGGAATTGGGGTAAAGGTTGAAGGAGGAGAAAGGAAGAAAGCTCAAAAAAAAAAAAAAAACCGAAAACAAAAGCCAATGGAAAAATACAAAATAATGTATGAAGTGGGTAAGGAATAAAGATACAAGTAAGATATTTGTTTGTTAACTGACAAAACAGTAATGGTAATCTTTACTATTTCTTTATAAGGAAACAATCCAATTGTTGAACCAGCAGATAAAGAGAGTTATGCTTGATAAACATGCTACAGAAGGCACAACTCTAAATTATAACAGAGTCCGTGGCAGTCCATTATAGTTTCATAACTGAATTCTGCATGTCTCATTGTATATGCGCCACTGAAGAAGTTAATGGAAACAAGTTTTTTTGTTTTTTTTTTAATCATATCACCCCAAGCAAAGTGGTGACGCCACTGATGCGCATGGGGCTACTTAAGGGTAAAATGATTGGAAAAGAGAAAGCAGGAAACCATATCCTAAACAGGAAACAAGGGATGAGCCTCTTCACCTGTTCAAAAGACGTGGGTGGAGTGTGAACCAGGTGATAGTTATGTCTATCTACTCCAATTGAGAACAAAAAGACAAGAAAAAAGTGAAAGAAGATTTGGGGGGAAAAAGAACCTCCTGGCAAGTTGTGGTCCAACTTAAAAAAATTCACGTCATTGGCACATTTTTCTACGATGATTTTCTTTTATCTCCAATCAACTCTTGCAAACTGAAATGGCAACAGGATATGGACGACAGGAACAAGTTTTGATGAAACTATGTTGGTGGTAAATATAGTTATCAATACTATCATAAAGGAAGCAAAAATCAAATAAAAAAAATTAAATAGCTGAATATGAAATGAAGATGCTGCTTCCTTATAAGGAAACATTCAGGATTCATTGACCGAGCAGCCAGTGCTACTTTCATTTCAAACTTATAAAATCTTTCCATTTTTCAAAAAATAGGTTTCTTAATTGTTATTGTTCTTTCCAACATTGATGAAGCAGGCATTTCAACAGTGTCACAAGATTTCTTTGATTACAGAATTGTCATAATATTGAAAATTTCTCAACAAAATTTCATCATGTATCAGTCAATTAAGTGCCATATATGATACAGTCTTGGGTGATTGTTGTGGAGTAGTTTTCACACTGAAAGTTATAATTGTGCTATGTTCGTTGCTAATCGACTTAACGCACCCAAAATGTTAGGAACTTGGTAATCTTCCACTGTAAGCTGACTCCTTAGTATTCAGCTAACTGCAGACTAATATCAACTGCCTTAGCTCTACTGAACTCTAAAGAACTCTCTAGAGCTCCTAAGAACTTCCCAAGAACTTTGAGAGTTAAATTCCTGTTAACTTTTATTAATATAGGAGGGAGAGTCCATTATCTGAGGAATAGGTGTGTTTCACCATAACAGTGATCATATCTCAAAAAAAACATGACTAACTTGGAGGAAGATTTCCCGTAGTTGGGGGCTATTACTTTCTGCAGTAGACAGGTTGCCAACCAAGGCTTTAGAATTCAATCTGTCTTATTAACCCATAGCTGGAAGGAGGAAAGATGAATTAATACCTTTCCCAAGTGGGTATTTGCACATAAGTGAATGCAATGAATTTAATTGGAATTCAAACTCGGCTCTCTGATTTTTGTTCTGAGCTGATATCCACCGCATCACAATGCTCATCCTTTTTTTATCAGACGTAATGTTTTAATAAGTTTTCATTAAATTTACATAATTAAAAAGATTATTAAGGTGTGAAAAACAAAGAGAACAGGAATTAAAAAGAAGATAATGATTGACATTGCATTTAAATTTTTCAGGATTGAAGTTGAATGGAAAGCAAGAAGCCACAAGAGAGTTCCACAAGGGAGGAGCAGAACTCAAAGTTACATTTAGCCATTTCAACTGTAATATGATGAGCCCTTACTGCCAACCTACAACTGCACTTAAATTCATTAAGTCTAGGTACCATAGAGTAAAGTTCATCAGCAAAAATTAACATCAAAATGTTCACAGAAAAAACATAAGGAATCTAAATTATGTTAATGGGAAAGTAACTGGAGCCAAAATGCCAGGTCAGGACAAATAACATTGCAGATTCTTCTTTGGATTTCTAAATACAATTCAGAAGTTCTGAAGTTAGAGTAGATGTGGCAGCAATATTCAATACATGGATGAATGGCAGACATATAATTATATAAGATAGATTCTGAGAAGAAAAATCATCTAATAAGATATAGTGAACCAACTTTCTTAACAGCAGACATAACTATAAATTCAATATAATCTTTCCAATTCATGTCAGTGGAAAACATTAGTGTAACAAGGCATAATGGGCCACTCTTGGAGGTTAGCATCAGCCATGCTGATGGAAGGCAAAAAAGGTTCTTTTTGATCATTAAAAGCGGTGTTAAAATTAACAAGCAATTCCTTGACTCAGTTAAGGACAGATTGTAGGTCATTTTTTAGAATCAGCAGCCAATTTTAGCCAATTGGTCAGACATTTTAATGTTATTAATAATAAAAAGAAATTAAGAATTAGAGGACATTTGTTCTTACACTTTTAAAAGAAAATAAAACAGAAATACGAAAATTTCAGTGTTAAAATAGACTCGCATTTTTCAATACTAAACCTCAACCGATGCAATTTAATGCTACTTCTTGCATTGTCCTTCATTACTGAAAGTAATTAAAGATTGTAAGTTTGAGTCAGTGTTTTATTTTCGCCATTAATAATTTGGAGTTTTTTAAAATTCACACTGTCAAAGGTAATTACATTTTATAGGAATTCATAATTCAAAAGTTAGTAACTACAAAAACGGAACTTCCTGTGACTTTGTCTAAACAGTATTATTATTATCACCACCATCATAGCAGAAACTGAATGAAAATGTCGACTATTAATTACTGGTTCTTTACAAAAGGCTGGAAAAGAAAATAAATGTTAAAATGAGAGGGAGAGAAAAAATAAAGAAAGAATGATAAGTTACTGATCTTTTTATGGAATTAAATATTTTAAGAAATAAAATTTTAGGAAGCAAAACATTTTATTTTCAAAATAAAAAATTATAGTGTACAAAAATTTGTTTTTAAATGTACATAATTTAACAACATATTTTATTGCCTGAGCAAACTAAACAGAACACAAAAGAGGCGAATGAAAGTGTGTGTGTGAATGTCTTTATTATGAAAGGTTGCAAGAAATTTTGATTTTGAAAAGCATTCTTTGTTAGTTGGGCAGAATTATTAATGCTCTGGAAATCTTCAGTTTGACATGATCAAGTCAGTTGATAAAAGAAAGATGTGCAAATCTGCTAATCTAAATGTTATATTCCATTATGAATAATCCAATGCAAAATAAACCTTTGTAATGTAAATTTAAGGCAGAGTTTGTAAATTGATTATTTCAGGATATCTTGGAGAAAAAAAAATCATGTTTCTAAAAAGCACTTTATGACATTGACAAAAAACATCAATTTCTTCTTTCTATAGTTTTGCCTAATTGATTGAATTTATGGCATATCAACCCTTAATGGGTCATTTAATACTGAAATCATTTTTGTGTTAAAGGAGTAAATTTATTTTTAATCATTTCACTTGAAGAAAGGTGATAAAGCCGCTAAGACACAAGGGGTTACTGAGAGTAAAAAAAAAAAACTGAGAAAATGTTATTGAGAACAGAGAGGTCATTAAAAAAAACAGGTTTCAAGATTAGCCAGCCAGGTTATGTTCCTCTAAACTGTTGTATCACCTACATAGATATTCACTAAAGATCTGAGCATATTCTTTGGCAAATTATTAATATAAAGCAGAAAGGACTGAGTGGACAAGTGAATAAAGAATGATATAATGTATAGAAAAATGCCTTTATTCATACACACACACGTTTTTAAGTCAAAAAGATTAATTAAGAAACTTGCACGTCCCTTCTTTCTATACCCTTGATTGACTGGCTGACTTTATGGCATATCAACCCTTAATGAATTTTTTTTTTTTAATCATTTCACCCCGAGCAAGGCAGAAACGCCACTGATGTGCAGGGGGTTACATAAATGTAAAAAGATTAATTAGAAAAGTGTGAGGAGTACAAACTAGTTAGAAAGGAGCAATAGAAAGCTGAGAAAGCAGGTGCGATGACAGATACATAGGTGGAGAGAAAGGGAAGGTTATACAGGGGAGGGGAGAGAGCTAGAGGCCAGTGGTTAGTAGATGAGTATTAACTTTGCATTTAAATTTCTGGAGGTTGTAGCCGTCAGGAAAGCAAGAATACGGGAGTGAGTTCCACAGGCGGGAAGTGTGAGAGAGGAAGCTGCAGGAGTAGAATTGTCGTCTGCATTTGGCTAACCTGACTGTGAATGGGTGGGACCCAGTTGCCAGTCTGGTTGCACGGGTAAACACCTGTTAAGGAGGCAACAGTGACTTAAGCTCATCCGAGCAGAAGCCATGAAAGTATTTATAGAAGAGACAGAGGGAGGCCACATTTCGACGATGGGAAAGTGGCTGCAGTCGAGTCGCCAGATCAGTACCTATCACATTACAGACTCTCCTTTGGAGCTTGTCAAGAACACTGAGGAGAACGGCAGGGGCACCTGACCATGCACGGACGGATGGTTGACTTGTATATATGCAGGATGGATTCAGGTGGAAAAAACATTCTGGATTGACATAGTGACCCAATCTTCTTAGCAGTAGATTTTGCTATGGATTCAATATAGTGGTTCCATTTGAGGTCCGAGGAGGCGTAGTGTATTACTCTCCGGGAGAATCACCTGGTCCATGCTTATGGGAGGCAGAAGAGATTGCCTGTAATGGTTGACAGACAAGAGCTTGGTCTTAGAGGAATTGAAGTTGACAAGCCACTTCTTGCCCCAGTTCACCACAGAGTGTAGATCCCGCTCAAGGTCAGCAGTGAGATTATGTCTGTCCGCCACGACAGGTTTCTTACTGGAGCGGGAGCATATTGTAGTGTCATCTGCGTAGATGCCTAAGTGGTTCAATTTTAATCAAATTCGATACACTCATAGACAAAGACATAAGAAACGATATTCAGAAGTTTCAAGGTTGCAGTTCTTACAATAGTGCAGAAAATTGGTAAATATATATATATATATATATATATATATATAAAAGGCAAGATGTTTGTGTATGTGTCTGTTTATCTGCCTGCATATATGTATTTTTTTAGCCCTTTTATTTTAGTTTTTGTCTTGGGTTTGGCTCTAAGTAGGTATAATTGTAGTTCTTAGTCTCAGCCATAATACCATTTACTCAGAGGACTTATGTAGCCTTCAAAATTCAGTTTACAATGAAAAAACTTATTTGATATTGATACCAGGAAATCAAAATTTGACTTACAACTATTGCTTTTTAGTCTTTCGTGCCAACATCGAATGAGTCTGAGCTCGAGGACCATGGATTAGTTTTAAAGGTTTCATTACACCCGAGCAATGCTGGGCTATGCTGCTAGTATGTTATATGCTCAAGAATTTTTGTAGTGCATCTTTGCTTCCATTTTCATAACTTGCTTTTTCTAAAGCTCTCTTAAAAGTACCCACAAACTGTTCAACTTGTCTGTTTGATCATATGTGATACAGTGAGGTAATAAAATATTCACTCAAGAACATTTGACACAACTTTTCAAGTTCATAAACAATGAATTGTGTACCACTATCCATGACTATGGCATCTGGAATGTCATCTTTAGGAAACAGTTCATGTAAGAAATTCACTATAACTGTAGCAGTAGTTTTTTGTACTTTCAAATTTCAAGCCATTTAGTAAAGCTATCCACTATGACAAGACTATGTGATCCATTTATTGAAACTGTTCAATTTATGTTTAGTCTTTATCATGGTGTATCTTTGGCCAAAGATGTATTTTTGCAATAGGTTTTTTGCTGCCAGAGTATAACCTCTGCAGAATTGTACTACTTTTCTATGTCTTCATCTATTTTGGTCTGGAATACATAACTTCTCAGAAAAGATTTCCTACTTGAAATTCCTGGATGTCCACTATGAAATTGATTTAATATCCTATTTTGTAATATACTAGGAATGATTATTCTTTGTGCTGTAGTATCTGATGCAAATGAACTAAGTTGTATTTAAGTGCTAAGACACTAACTGTTGGGACTCCATTACTTCACATGTAATAATGTACCATGTATCGAGTACTGAAACTGCGAGATATATCAGACATAACATGTGCTAACATCGGTATTTCATCATATCGTGAAGAAGAGATCAAGTCTGGATTTGGTTCTGAATATCATAAATCTTTCTTACTTTCTTTCAGTTATTTTTTTTTTATTTCATTTCCGCAATAAACATATCTTGTTCTGCTTTTAATTTTATTTCTTCTGGGGTAACTGGGAGTTCGCATATTATATTGCATAATGTATTTTTAAGTTCTGTTTCACTTTTTAATGCTGCAATCACAGTATCCTCAAATGTTTCATTAATTTTTGCTGTCAATCTTGATAAAACATCCACGTGTCCAAATATTTTTGAACAGTTGGTATTCCATCCTAAAATCGTAATTTAATAAGATAGAACCCCAGCATTGTAATCTATTTGCTGTATGTGAAAGAATTCCTTTTTTTTTTTTGAACCATAAAATTGATAATAGAGGTTTGTGGTCTGTCTGTCTGTAACCAAAAACTTCTTTCATGTATAAACTAGCAGTATAGCCCGGCATTGCTCGGGTGTAATGAAAGCTTTAAAACTACTCCATGGTCCTGGAGCTCAGACTCTTTGGACGTTGACACAAAAGACTAAAAAGCAATAGTTGTTCCCAGTTAAAGCAAAACCATAGACTGAAAGAAAAATGAATGGATGTAAGTCAAATTTTGATTTCCTGATATTGATATCAAATAAGGTTTTTTCATCGGAAACTGAATTTTGAAGGCTAAATAAGTCCTCTGAGTAAATGGTATCATGGCTGAGACTAAGAACTATAATTATACCTACTTAGAGCCAAACCTGAAGCAAAAACTAAAATAAAAGGGCTGAAAAAAATTCAGACATACAGGCAGATAAACAGATACACACACAAACATCTTGCCTTTTATATCGATTTTCTGCACAATTGTAAGAATTGCAACCTTGAAACTTCTGAATATTGTTTCTTTTGTCTTTGTCTATGAGTGTATCAAATTTGATTAAAATCGGACCAATCCTTCTATAACCCAATATTTTCAATTATCAATTGTTGATATTTATTGGGGGGTACCTCGACACAAAACCTACCTAAGAACACTTGCAGACGCTTATTGTACAACTGTGTAAATTTTTAAGAAAATCGGTTCAGCCGTTTTGGAGTCTATAGGTAACGGATACACAGACACACACACAGAGACAAAGTTCCATTTATAAATAATTTTAGATTTTTGTAAGTATTTGCTGCAAATATTAACAATAGCACCTCTTTTGTTTTTTATCTGGTTGTAATTTTTTTTTGTTTTTGATAGTCATGAATGCAAAACATGTACTATGGTTTTCATGTTACCATCATCATATTTACGTAAAATTGCTGCTCCTATAGTATAGTCACTAGCATTTGAAGCCAATACAATTTCTATTTTGGATTATAGTGTTATTGTTTATAAAATGGCGAGTGTTCTAAAAATAGAAAAAGATAGACACACTGACGCCAAGAATTCAAAATTGGGCGGCAAAATAAGGAACCGTTTCTTTTGGTAGGAGTAGGAGTAAAAAGTAGGAGTTAAGGACAGTAGTTTTGTGTAGGAGATTTGAAAAGAGGAAGAGGCTAGTCAGTTGACCACTAGAGACCAGCAGGGATAGGCTCGTTTACTACGAGCATCCCACAGTGAAGAGAATTTAGCTAGTCTGCCCCTGTATCCACACAAAATTTAAAGGTTGTAACTTGATATAAAAACCTAAAGTTTATACCAAAAATAAACATCATTAATTCAAGTTTGTGTTATCTTCTAATTATACCAAAATGAAGCAACACAATAATAGTATGTTAATGATCAGTCTGCTGTTAGTATTTTTCTTTTTATTTCTTCAAATGTCTTCTGACACTTCTCAGTCCAGTTCCACTTCAAACCTTTTTTAAGCAAATTATTCAGTGGAGATCTCTAATTCTGCAGATTAAGCATATAAATTTGATAATAGTTTGCTACTTCTACAAATGGTTGTAATCTAGTAACATTTGATGGGGAGGCATATTTTTAATTTCACTTGCCTATGACTGATCTGGTTGATGATCATTTTAGTCAGTGATTTGTCCTAGGTACTTGATTTCAGGTAAAAACTAATTGCACTTTTCATCACCAAGTTTGAACTCGTACTGTCATTTTTTTTTTCAAAAACTGTTTTCCTGTACCTGATATGTTGATGCATTTTTAATTAATATAACATCCAGATAAGCGACAATGAAATCACAATCTGAAAATATGGTATCCAAAGCTTGTTGAAATATAGCTGGAGCCAGTTGAACTTATACAATTTCTTGTGCATATTTATAGTTGTTAATGAGTGAAGATAGTTAAAATAATAGAGGTGTCAAGGGAAAAACTATCCTTTTAACACTTCATTTTCTTCTTTTTGCAGGTACAAAGGTCAAAGGTTGCCTCTTTTTTTCTTTAATACTAAAATCTATGATTGAGTTAAAAAAATATGACATGGGTTCAAATTTAAGCACCCAAGCATTTGATTTGGTTTTAATTAGCACCAGTTTAAATATTTTAATCTTCAAAATTAACTTTAAATTAATCACTTATTGAGGAAGTGTAAAATAGTGATGCTGAAATACTGTAACTAAAATGCACTTTAAATTAAGTAAAAACAGATGTAAAAAAAAAAAATTAGTTTAACATTGCTTTCAATAAAGTCATATTTTTTCCACTCGCTAAAAATAGGGTGGTGTTGCAGCCGATCAGATAGCTACAACTTCAATTAGATATCTGACCTTAGCATATATACATTGGAATAATATGGGTATATTTTATATGTGGGAGGGAATGTCAGGCACATTTTTTTCATGCTGGAAAAAAATGTGCCTGAGGGAAAATATTTAAACAAATCTACCAAACACATCTTAAAAGACTTCCGGTTATCTTCTGTCAACATGAATAAGAAGTAAAATATATGTACTTACTTCAGAAATTGAATACAAACCTCATATTTCCCTTTTCTTTTGATGATTCAATAAAAAAATAAAAAATAAAAAAATGTAAAGATTTATATACTTTGTTTTGCTGTTATAACACAAACCCAGCCTAAGATTTAAAAAAAAGCTATTTTGTTATTTCAAGTCACTCATTTAAGTGCCATGCATGATACACACTTTGGAGATCATGTCTCAGAAGAGACATGACTGAATCAGCAGGAGATTTTCTCACAGTATGTTGGCATTATTTTCTGTGGTAGACTGGTTGCCAACTAAGGCTATAGAATCCAATCTTCTCTTTAACTCAAAGCTGGAGGGAGGAGAGATAGATTAATAATGTACTTGTGTACAAGTGAATGCAACAAATTTAACTGAAATTTGAATTCAGCATGCTGATTTCTCCTTCTGAACCGATATCCACTGTACCACAACACAGCTTTATTTCAAGAACAGGGCAAATTTAATACAGCGATCATCAGTGATATTTAGGAATTAATTTTATTCTTTGTTCCCATTTGCATTACTTATTATAAGGTATGGAAAGTATTGATTTATTTTCAACTAGCAGTATAGCCTGGCATTGCTCAGGTGTAATGAAAGCTTTAAAACTAATCCATGGTCCTGGAGCTCAGACTCTTTGGACGTTGGCATGAAAGACTAAAATACAATACTACATCAAATCTTTAACTGTATCTACTGCTAAGAAGGTTGGGTCACTGTGTCAAGCCAGAAAGTTTTTCTCAGCATTATCCATCTTGCATATTTATAAATCTACTATTCATCCTTACATTGAATACTGTTGCTGATGTAATGTATCTATCTGAACTTATTTATAAATGGAACTTTGTCTGTGTGTGTGTGTGTGTGTCGTTACCTATAGACTCCAAAATGGCCAAACTGATTTTCCTGAAAATTTACACAGTTGTACTATAAGCATCTGTGAGTGTTCTTAGCTAGGTTTTGTGTCGACGTACCCCTGACAGATATCGAAAATTGATAATCAAACAAATTGGGTGATATAAGGAGTGGTCCGATTTTAATCAAATTTGATACACTCATAGACAAAGCCATAAGAAACGATATTCAGAAGTTTCAAGGTTTCAGTTCTTACAATAGTGCAGAAAAATCGATAATATATAAAAGGCAAGATGTTTGTGTGTGCATCTGTTTATCTGTCTGTATGTCCTTCATACAAATACACAATTTTTATCCGATTCTCACCAAACTTCACACAAATATTCTTTAGGCTGAGTCCGAGCTCCAGGACCATGTATTAGTTTTAAAGCTTTCATTACACCCGAGCAAAGCTGGGCTAGACTGCTAGTAGATAATGAATATGTATACACATTGGTTCCACTTCACTGGAATCTGATTGGCTGATGTCAGCCATAAATACTGATGAAGACAAGGGCATCCAGAGAGATAGAGAGAGATCCAGAGATCTTTCACTAGAGGTCAATAGAGGCTGCCATTGCCCACCGGAATCATTTCTTCCGACTCTATCGTAACTATGCGTCGGAACAAAACAGGCGCCTTTTCACTTCAGCTCGTAATAAGTGTAAAAGGATACTTAACGAAGCTAAGATGTTGTTTGCTGCCAGAATGAAGCAATGCATAGCATGCTCTAAATTCGGCTCTAAAGACTACTGGCGACTCTGTAAAAGAGTACTTAACAAGAGCAAGTCCACAATACCCCCGCTAATCAACAAATTTGAGGTCCTCACCTCCCCAGCAGATAAGGCTGAATGTTTTGCCCGCAGATTCTCGAACAATTCGAGTCTGGACTCATCTGGAGTTTTTACACCCGACTTCTCACCTAGAACCGAGGCACAACTGAATGATGTCCACATTACACCTTCGCTTGTGTCTAAGATAATCTTAAAACTTGACCCTCATAAAGCGAGCGGTGGTGACGGAATCCCAACCATAGTCTTAAAGAAATGTGCCCCTGAACTCTCCTCTATCCTTTCTAAGCTCTACAACCTCTGCCTATCTGCTTCCTGCTTTCCTGCCTGTTGGAAATCTTCCTCTATAGTTCCTATATTTAAAAACACTGGAGAACCCTCTGACCCTGCAAATTACCGCCCTATCAGCCTTCTTCCGATCTTTGGCAAAGTGTTCGAAGCCATTATCAACGCCGAGGTGGTTCAGCATCTCACAACACACAGGCTCCTCTCGGACAAGCAATATGGTTTCCGCTTCACCAGGTCTACTGCTGATATGCTAACGACCATCACCGAGTACATATACCAGGCACTCGACAGGAATGGCGAAGCTCGAACCATTGCATTGGATATATCTAAGGCGTTCGACAGAGTTTGGCATGCTGGCCTTCTATGTAAACTGCGGAGCTATGGTATAACTGGACATTTGTTTGAACTAATCCAGTCATTCCTCTCTAACCGCACAATGAAAGTGGTATTAAACGGACATGCCTCTCAGAACCACCATACAAACGCAGGTGTCCCCCAAGGCTCCATCTTAGGTCCTACACTCTTCCTGATATATATTAATGATCTCCCTGATTCCATAAGAACCCAAATAGGTTTGTACGCCGATGACACCACAGTTTACTCTCGCCTCCAACAAAAATCTGGTGTAGGTGTCAAAGCTAAACTCGCAGCCGAGATTGAAAAAGACCTCCAATCCATATTGGACTGGGGTAAGAAATGGCTAGTAAATTTTAATGCTTCTAAAACGAAGCTACTGTCAATTAACCATCATCGACAATCTCACTTACCTCCCATTAGCATGGACCAGGCTTGCCTCCCAGAGAGTAAAACACTGCGCCTCCTTGGTCTCACACTTTCAGCGGACCTCAAATGGAATGACTATATCGAATCCATTGCTAAATCCGCTGCTATGAAAGTCGGTTCTCTGTGTAGGGCCCGGAAGTTTTTTCCGTCTAAATCTATCCTACACATTTACAAATCTACCATCCGCCCGTGCATTGAATACTGCTGCCATATCTGGTCGGGTGCCCCTGCTGTTCTCCTTGGGCTTCTCGATAAGGTTCAGAGGAGGGTCTGTAATGTGATAGATACCGACTTGGCAGACTGCCTGCAGTCTCTCTCCCACCGGCGAGACGTGGCTTCCCTGTGTCTCTTCTATAAATATTTCACGGCTTCTGCTCCGATGAACTTAGATCACTGGTGCCCCCTAAATACGAATTTGCACGAGATACTAGATTAGCAACTAGATCCCACCCTTTTACAGTGAAACCGATAAAATGCAGCCGCAACTTCTACTCCAACAGTTTCTTTCCTCGCACTTCCCGACTGTGGAATTCTCTTCCTAACGATTGCTTCCCCGACAGCTACAATCTCCAGGAGTTTAAATGTAAGGTCAATACACACCTCCTAACACACTAACCTGCTCCCATTCTATCAAGCACTCTTCCCATCTGCCCGACCCTCATCCTCACTATCCTTACTCATCTGTCACCTTTCTCCTGACATTCCCTATGTCTATCCACTCCTCTTTACCTTCCCCTATGTAGCCCCATGCGCAATAGTGGCAGTGGAATGCCTTGCTTGGGGTGAGATGATTAAAAAAAAAAAAAAAAAAAAAAAAAAAAAATTGACAATGCCTACATCTCAGGATACTGCATACGACGATTAGGTCTATATACTAGATTGACCTACCTGGTAACATTTGCCTGAACCACTTAACAACCTCATATTGATATATATCCCTTTCTGGGACATATCAGTTGCTATACCTGGTTAGGTGCTCCTATTTGGGGTTCTTGACAAAATCCAAAGGATCTGCAATGCAATCCTGCAATTTAGATTACAATTCTGATAAAGCTTGGCAAGTTATAAGTACTTGTAGTCTGTGGCATCTGGATAAATATTAACCTAGAAGATACCTCAGCTTCACATTCAAAGAGATGGTATTATGGACTTAGGCAAGGTTTTAGTACTAATAGACTGTGGCATCTGGGTAAAGATAGCTCAAATTTAGGTGTTAAACTCAGGAGATATTTTACTTCCACTGCTTTTTAGAAAGAAATGGATAAGTTTCAGATCCCATGAAATATATGCCTAAGAAAAATAGGGTTAGCTAAATTCAATAGCTACAGAAACCCTGTCAACAGGGACAGGAAGAGACCTCATAGAAATTTCTAGTGCATTAAAGTAGAATAGTAAGTCTCTGTAAATGAAAAATATTTACATAATAGCAAATATACTTAGAGCTCTCCCAAGTTATTGTGGATAATGATAGGCCCACAAAAAACCAAATTCCTGGTTTTAAATGCATCACATGAAAGGGGTAAGAACAAAAGAAGGAGGGACTGAAGACTGCATTGCAAAGAGCTTATTCAAAGTAGTTAGTCTGATCATGTGCTGGATGAAATATGGTCAAATCTGCTGATATTTGCTACTCGTTGTTCATGGCTAAAATGAACAAACCAATAAAGTCTATTTAGTTTTAAGGAGGAGTCCAAAGTAAAAGCAAGACAATAATGTATTAGAATGAAAAGATGTTTTGAAAGCAAAGCAAACTGCAACCTTATAATTAAGCAGTACGAGGGATTTATGTAGGAGAGTCATTGTATATACAAATAGGTAAATATGCTGAACATCTCAGAAACAGGTTCTCTTTCAAGTAAGTTTCTTGTATTATAATTGTCAAGGTTGTTATACTTTGTTTTACAAAATACATCTATGCAAAGACTAATCTTTCAACTATGAAAAAAAAAAACCAAAGTCTTGTAACTTTGTATTTGTTTTCTTTTTTTGAATCATTTAACCTCAAGTAAAGTGATTATATCACTCAGATATAAGGGGTGACTAGGTGTGAAAGGGAATGAAAAAAAACTTTAGAAAGCACCAGAAATACAATATTAAATAGAAAACAAGAGATAAAAAAATAGGCTTTAGAATACGTATCTTAAAAAATTTCAAAAAAAAAAAAAAGCGAAAAGCATACCATCATGTAAAAAAGCCCCAAACTTGATAAAAACAATGTTTTATCATCAAAATGTTTGTTATTATTAAGAACAAAGATGAAACGATTTTTTTATTATTTTATTAAATTTTCTAATTCTTTATAGCACATTGCAAATTTTTGTTAAAAACTTATTTTTCTTACCTCAGCAGCTGGGCAAAAGATTAGTATAGGCAATTTTAGCATTAAAAACACATTATTTTAGAAATTCTTCCAAAAATCAAATAATTGTTAGATTTTAATGAAATGTTCAAGACTTAAATAAATTATTATAAAAGATTTTTTCCGAAAATATTAGAATTTTTTTCTTCTCGGTTACCCTCACTTGCTTAATTTTATCAAATTTCAAGAAATTAAAATTCCAGGATTTTCATATTTATATTAGTTAAAAGCAAGAGTCTTTGGAAAATTAAAATCATCAATTTGTTTTTGTCAGCCAAAAATGCCATTTACCAAAAATCTGCTCTAAATTGTAAAATAAAGAATGCAATAAAACTATGACAAGCTTTTAATTTCTTTGATAAATGAGATATATTAAGGACACTATTTTCTTAAAAATTTTCGAAAATTCATTTTAAACCTTAGGTATTGCATTGTTTTTTTGCAGAGGTTCTTACTTTAGAAGGAACCAGAAACCAAATCCTAAATAGGAAGCAAAGAATAAACCTCTACTCCTGTTCAAAAGACCAGTGTGAACTGGATGAGTGATGAACCTATCTACTCCTATTGAAAAAAAAAAATAATAATAAATAAAATTTCAGAGATTAGAAGGAGATGTTAGAAGTATAGCGTTTAAGTAAACTTTTGAAGAAACTGCAACCCCAACCCTCAACAGGAAATAAGGGATAAACCTCTAGTCTTGTTCAAAAGACCAAAAAAGGAGTGTGAATCAAACTCAACCTACAAATATCTTACACAACAAATGATACTTTTAACTTAAAATAATCCAAGTATAATAGTCTGTAAATTATGCAGATAACAATTCCATTCTTTAAGTTTGGTTTTCTTTAATTGTTAACTAAGGACAAGCCTTTCTTCTTGATTTTCAATTCATATCTTTACTAAAATAATGCATTTCTATAATAAAATAATTACTAATATGTTTTCATAGAAAAACAATTATGAATGTTCTTTGTTGAAATTATTAAGATGAGAAATTATGATAATCCTTGCAATTTAAACCAGTATGATTATTTTGATTGCTGCACTCAACATCATTCAGTTTTTTTCAAGTGATTTCCTTTGTACTTGTAGACTTCTTGGAATTTCAAATGAAATACTTTATTCAATTTATGGGATAGAATGTTATTATCCGGCCTTCCAGTCTTAGTGAATATTTCATATCAGTTAATAAGCTTCAGTTTTATTGACATTTTTGTCAATAAATCAAGGTATATGCCTTTTCAGCATGACTCAGAACATATTAGTTCTGAGTTTGAGTTTTCTTTAACAGCATATAAACCACTGTGAGTTATTTAATGCCAAAAAAGTGGGGTTTTAAGGTTTGTATTTTTTTAATGTTCAGTTGTAGTGAGAAGGTTGATTTAATCAGATTTTAATGAAAAGTTTTTGTTTTCATTCTTTTTTTATTTTAGAAAACTGAAAATGTTTTCTAGTTTTGTATTCAAAAATGTTTTTCTAAGAATTTTTTTTCATAAAAAATGTGTTATGGTAATAATTTTTTCTTCAAAAATATATTGTTGGTAATATTTTTTCTTCAAAAATATATTGTTGGTAATATTTTTCCTTCAAAAATATATTGTTGGTAGTATTTTTCCTTCAAAAATATATTGTTGGTAGTATTTTTCCTTCAAAAATATATTGTTGGTAGTATTTTTCCTTCAAAAATATATTGTTGGTAGTATTTTTCATTCAAAATGTATTGTTGGAAGTATTTTTCATTCAAAAATATATATTTTCCAATAAAAGTTTATTTTTATACTTTCATAGTGTTTTGACCCCAGTTTGGGGGTTAACTACCTGCCCAAAGCTGGGACCCTAACAGGTGCTACCACTTCGGGTCAGGGTGGATCTGGGAACAACAGCAATTAAGAGGTGGCTACATGCTCCTCATGACCTCCCCATCAGAGGCCTTGCTGCCAGATGCAGTTTACCGTCATGCCCAGGACCCAGATATTAATATCAGACAACCTCTTCAGTAGACCTAGCATAGAGATGAATACCCTTTAGGAGCCTATGATTAAGAAAGAAGAAAGGCTCAAAAGAAATTCCACCAACTCAGTAAGGAAACTCATAGAATCTCACTACATAACTTTTTTTTTAATCTTTTCTCCACAAGCAAGGGGAAAATGCCACTAAGATGCAAGTGAAGAAAAAGAAAATTAGGAAAAGTTAATGAGGAGAAAAGACAATTAAAGAACAGGATTCAGTAAGACAGATGATGCTGATTTAATTTGCATTTAAATATTTGAAGATTGTAGTTGGCAGGGAAACATGAAATCAGAAGGGAGATTCAGAAGTTAGAATTGCATAAAAGAAGCTATTAGAACAGAACTGATGGTTACATCTTGCTATATTGACAATGAAATGAGATCTGCCAGTCAAGTTAGTCAGTTAATTGCCATAAGTGATACACGGTTTGTCAAACATATCTCTTTCAAGACATGACCAAATAAACAGAAAATTTACTCACAGTAGATTGCCGTTTCTTTCTGTACTAGACTGGTTTTCAACCAAAGCTACAAAATCCAATGTCCTGGTATTCAACCTATAGCTGGTGGGAGAGGTGATGGATTAATACCTTTCCCAAGGGTATTTATGCATAAATGAATGAAACAAATTTGATTGGAATTCCAACTTGGCTCTCCAATTTCTTATTCCGAACTGATGTCCATTAAACCACAATGCACACTGTCTAAACTCATTTGGTGAGGTACCAAGGCAGAAAAGCTTATAAGGACAATTCTCATAAAAATATTTTTAAAAAAGGCAAAGGAAAGCCTCATCACAGCAATGAGAAAATGATTGAAGTCAAAACAGACTTAAATTTAAAACTTAAATTTGAAATTCTGGAACCTTAACCATTATGGTTAAGGTTCCAGAATTTCAAATTTAAGTTTTTCCAAGAGATAGCATAGATAAGTAAATTAAATTATTAGTTAAAACATATCAGGTTCAATCCCTGGGTTTGGTAGTGTTAAGAAGTCACAAACTCTGATTCAAATAAAGAAGCAAACAAGCAACACAAAGATCAATAAGATTGGCAAGTAGAAACTGATATGAAAGAAACACCTAAGTGTGGCAAGTGGATTAAGAACAATCTGCCCACACGAATTGAATAAAATATTAAGTTCAAAATTCCAAGAAGATTACTGTGAGTACAAATATAAACACCTGGCAAAGGTTGAAACAATGTGAGCACAGCAATTAATAAGAATATGTTTTTCCAAAGAGCAAAGTACATAATAATTAGCAATACTTCCCAAGAGTCTTCACATCTTTCTATCCTTTGTAGTTCTTAACACGATTTATCTTTTTACTCTCTGTTCTGCCATGGTATAGTGGACTCCCTTGACATGGGTGGGAGGCAGTTTAGGAGATGGATGAATTGGAATTCAAAACCGTAGAAAGGAATGGGAAACTACTCCATTATCTTTCTTAAGATGTCATGGAAATTCACAGGTAATAAAAGCAATTTGTGGAGAGTCATGATCACCTACATCAGGAATAGACATGGCATGGCTCAACTAGATTTTTATTTAAAAATTAATTTATGAAAATGCTATCTTTGTTAAGGACATATATGATCATGACTCTCCACTATTTTCTTTTCTTTATTACCTGTGAATTGCCTTGCATTCCTGTGTAAATAAAGTAGTTACCGGTTGCCTCCTCCATATTTTAAAATTACAAGTGTTCCTTCACTCAGAATAGTTTACCCTGCTATTTGTTTTTATCCAAAGCTGATGAGAGAGAAATGATGGATATTTGACTATCCTAGTGCAAAAGTGAATGCAACAGATTATGCCGGAATTTGAACCTGGTTCACTGGTTTCCCTTTCTGCATTTATTTCTGCTACATTAGCTACACATCTAAAAATTAGAAAACTTTGTGTTTAATCATCAAATCTTTTTTTTCCTACTGCAAAATGATTCAGTCTGTTAGTGAAGAAAATAACTTTAAGCAACCATTTTGTTTTTCTCTATCTTTAACAGGATCTACTTCCCAAAGATTTTGCTGTTTTTTGACTTGCTTTCATTAGAAGCCTTTTCTTGAGAAATGTACTGCTTCATCAAAGTTCTGCCTCTCAAGTCCACAGGGTTTGTTTTGTTTCTTAATCTTTGACCTCTTCTGCCATTTTCTCCAATCATTCAGGCAAGAAATAACTTTTGACCTTTCACCTTTTTTGTTTTTTTTTATAAGCGTTTCACCCCGAGCAAGGCATGTCACTGCCACTACTGCGCAGGGGGCTACGTAGAGTGGAGAAAGGCTGATTAAATATAGGAAATAACAGAGGGTGGGTGATAGGCGGGTGAGGATACCGAGAATGAGGGTTGGGTAGATGAGAGTGTTGTGAGAATAGTTGGGAGTTAGTGTGATAGGAGGTGTCTATTGACCCTACATTTAAACACCTGGAGATTGTAACTGTCGGGAAAGCAGACTTGTGGAAGGGAGTTCCACAGGTGGGAAGCGCGAGAAAAGAAGCTGTTGGAGTAGAATTTACGGTTACATCTTATTTGTTTAACTGTAAAAGGGTGGGACCTAGTTGCTAATCTAGTATCTCGTGTAAATTCGTGCTTGGGCGGCACCAGTGATCTAAGCTCATCAGAGCAGAAGCCATGAAAGTACTTGTAGAAGAGGCACAGGGAAGCTACATCACGCCGGTGTGAGAGCGGCTGCAGCCGGTCTGCCAGGTCAGTATCAACCACGTTACAGATCCTCCTTTGTATTTTGTCAAGAAGCCCAAGGAGAGCAGCAGGGGCACCCGACCAGATATGGCAGCAATATTCAAACTTTCAAAAACCACAAAAAAACATATCCAGATTTTAGTATGCAAGTTAATATTTCCGCAATAAAATTCATATTAAATATTTTACAACTTATGTTAGCAAAATTTTCAGCATGTACTTCTATTTGTATGCAATAATATAAGATGCGGGTTTGTTTATAATGTATAAATAGAAATATAATTAGTCACTTGATTTACTAGTGTCAAGTTTTATGATGCAAACTAACTAAGAGCACTATTAAAGACTAATTTATAAATTAATTCTAAAGATATTGGCTACAGAAACATTTTCATTAATGCAATATCTCATAAATCTGAATTAATTATTTGGGAAACATTTAACATCATCATCAGTCAATTACTCAGTGTTGTTGGAGATTAAGCATCAACATGAGATATTATTCTAATATAAATGTTTTGAGCCTACTCTCCCATGCTGGCTCAAGGTATGTTCTAAAAGAGCACTTGGAGATTTTCCAGCTGTAGACTGCCAGTTCTTTCTATGGTAAACTGGTTGCCAACCAAACCTATATAAGCCAGTCTGTTCCGCTATTAACCCTCTTCATGCTGGTTATAAATTCATTGTTTTCTTTTCCTAGACCAATTTCCATCCAAGGTTATAGAACCCTATCTATCCTGCTATTTTTTCATGACTGGGGGAAGAAAAGATGGATTCATACCTTTCTCAAGCACATTTGTGAATCTAATGAATTTGATGGGAATTTGAACTTGACTCTGATTCCTCAATCTGAGCTGCTCTCTATTATTCCACCATGAAAAGTTTAACATAGAATCAAACAAAAATAAAAGGACATTTTTCATTTGACACTGTTATAACTATATCATCAAAGATGAAGGAAAAACTTGAAGCAGCTGAAATGTGATTCTACCGAAGGATGCTGCGGATATCATGGATCAAGCATGTGAGCAATGAGGAGGTTTTGGAAAGAATGGAAATGAAAAGGAAATTAATAGAGCATCAGGAAGAGACAGCTGAAGTTCTTGGGGCATGTGATGAGGAAGGAAGGCTTGGAGAATTCGATAAGCACAGATCAGATAGAGAGAAAGAGAGACAGAGGAAAAGCAGCGGATAACATATTTGAAGGGCCTGAGTAGGTGGATGGCAGAGCAGGGTTTGGCTGGGGTAACAGGTAAAAGCATCCTAAGAGCTACTAGGGATAAGGAGATGTGGAAAGCCATGATTGCCTACATCATGAAGGGACATGGCACATAGAAGAAGAAGTTGATTGTTTATTGGCAGGTGTAACATCTGTGAATAACTAAGAAATAAGAAGAATGTTAATTTAAAATATTATAATTAACAAAAACTATATAAAAATTATATTTATAGATATTGTTTCAGAATTGAAAAAATAACTACCACTGTAATTTTTAAAAAGTTGGTGTTTTTTGTTTTTTAAATGCAATCATTTCTCCTCAAACAAGGCAGAAATTGCATTGGTGCACAGAGGGTTGCAGTGAGAGAAGAAAAAAGTATAGGGGTGTTGAAGAAATGAAAAGAGATGGATAGGAATCAAGTAGATAGAAGGTGGCAATTGCTATTGCAGCCATCAGGGAAGCAAGTAAATGAGTTCTACAAACAGGAAGTGTGAGAAAAGCAACTGTTAGAGTAGAAAAGAGGATTACCTTTAGCTATTTTGACAGTCAAAAAATGAAATCTCGATGACAATCTAGTTGCACGAGTAAGTACCAGGAAAAAAAGCTCATTAGAAAATACTTGTAGAAAAGACAGAGGGAAGTCACATCCCATCATCAAGAAAGTGACTGAAGGCTTTCTGCCTGGTCAGGATCAATTATATTGCAGATCCTCTTTCAGATTTTGTAGAGAATCTCAAGATAAGTAGTAGGAGCACCCGACCACATATGGTAACAGTATTAATGGCTTTAATAATAACCATTACATATAAAACCAAATTTACTTTCTTTTAACTGTCTCAGTACTTTTTGTTTTAATTTTCCAAAAGTGAGGGTCAAGTTCACTATTCTTTCATGCACAAGAGCAAATTGAAAAGGTCATACATTGATTATGAAGGATTGAGGCTAGAGCTGTGAAATTTTGCATGCATTAATTTAAACTCTTCTTCTTAATAACTGTGAGGTTTCTTTCCACATATAAGATGATACATCCCTTGAGATAGACAGCAGAATGGAAACACTCTAATCTTTAGAAAACCAGATGGAAAATGCTGAAAGCCTGTAATAACAGCAACAACAAAAATGAGGATATTATTACAAATATAAATAATGATATTTCTTCATTCCAGAAATTCATTGAAGATGTGAACAGGTGATAATAAAAACAAAGATGAAAATATCAGTCCAGATGCAAATAACTATATCTGTTTATCCAAGAAATTCAGACACTGGGTGATCAGGTGATAACAATAATGAGGATATTAGTCCAAATGCAAATGATATAAACAAGAATTTTTTTCTTTGATACGGCAACTGTGCTAGGTATATGTAACTTCTGCTATGTTTTAAAATCTTTGAAAGTGAACATTTTAAAATTTTTTGTTTTACATCCCTGCAAAACCATCTACTTTAGTCAGATTATTTTTAATTCATATATCGTAATTCATATAGCTTACGGTATTATTTTTAATTCATATAGCTTACAGTATATCACATTGAATACACTGGTTCTCATTCGATCACCAAAGTTAAGCAATGTTGAGCCTGGTCACTACTTAGATGGGTGACTGCTTGGGAATACCAGGCACTGTAAGTGTTCAGTAACAGATGTGCATTGTGGTGCAGTGGGTATTGGCTTGGAAAGAGAAATCAGTGAGCCAAGTTCGAATTTCAGTTGAATACCCTACATTCACTTAAGCACTGGTACCATTGGGAAAGGTATTAATCCATCACTTCTCTCCAGTTGTGGATTAAATAACAGGATGGGGCCTGGAGGCAACCCATCTAGTGTTGGTGTCACAATAAAAACACCCTTGGTAGCCCTGGCCAAGCATAAAGTATTCAGCTATTTGACAAGATTATGAATTTCACTACAAAACTGCGCCAGGGTTCCAAATGCACAGGGAATACTGAAGGGGTGCAGTGAGTTCTATCTCGGCCAATGGCCACAAGACAATGATTCATATATCTCAATTTTATAGTCAAATATGAAAAATTAGAAAAAAAATATAGTTTCAACAGTTTAGCTAATTTAAAAAATGATTTTTAAAAGATTTCACTAACTAAATCACAGCAAATTGAAATGATTGCTGTATTTAAAGATGTTAAAATAAAACAAGAAAAAAATTGATATACCTGGGAAGCTTTCTGACAAAAGATGGAAAGTGTAACACTGAGATCCAAAGATGCATTAGCATGGAAAAGACACATTTCATAAACTAACCAGAGTACTGAGACACAGGAAAATCTCGTTGGAAACAGAGAAAAGAATGTTGGATTGCTACGTGATATTTGTCTTTCTGTATCGCAGCAAATATTGGAGGAATTCTTCAAGGATGAAGGAGAGGCTCGAGGCAGCAGAAATGTGGTTCTCCAGAAGGATGATGAGGCTACCATAGACTGAGCATGTGAGTAATGACTAGGTGTCAGAGAGGATGCAAATGAGATGAAAACTGATAGTTAACATCAGGCAGAGATAGCTGAGGCTCCTGGGACACGTAATGAGGAAGGAGGGTCTGGAGAATCTTATATTCACATAACAAATAAAAGGAAAGAGAGGCAGGGGAAAGCAGTGCAAGACATATTTGATAGGCTTGAACAAATAGATAGCAAAGCAAAGTTTGGGAGAGGTACCAAGAGCAAAATATTAAGAGTGACAAGAGACAGCGCCGAGTGGAAGTCCATGATCACCTACATCTTGAAGGGACACGGCACATGAAGAACTGAAAAGCACTTGCTGGATTTAATGGGGTTAATACATACAATCCATTAAGCATTGAATTACACTTGAAAAAAAAAAGCCTATGAAATAAAAATAAGCCAGTCTCAAGGAATCAGAATTCCAAAAATTAAAAGTGGTAACCAAAGGTAGAATTTTTTTACATAATTGGTCACCCTTATATTTTCCAAGATACAAGAGAAGCAGAAATATCCATTGCTTTTATTTCTCAGAGATAACAGAAAATATCGAACTTAAAAGTAAAAAAAATAACATTTTATTCCCAAATTATAACAAGGCACTAAGAAATTTTCACATACTAGAATATATCATTTTGCTAAGTTCTTATTTTATCTAAGCAAACCCAATAGGTTTGAAAAAAATAAAGACTATAAAATATGTTAATAACTGAATTATTTCTTTAGCAGATTTCTAAGTCCTGTTGTTGCTAGTAATTTATAACTATGAAGGGCTATTTTCAGTCCATTGTGGTGCTATGGATATTGGTTTGGGATGAAAAATCGGAAAGCCAAGTTTGAATTCCAGTTGAATTCATTGCATTCACTTATGTGCAAATACCCTGGGGAAAAGTATGAATACATTTCTTCTTCCTTCAGTTATGGGTTGAATAGCAGAACAGATTGAATTCTATAGCCTTGATTGGCAACAAGTCCACCATAGAAAGAAATGGCAACCTACTGTGAAAAAAATCTTTTACCTAGTCAGTCATGAATTTAAAGAGACATGATTGCCCAAGCGTGTATACTGCATGGCACTTAACTGAGTGATCAACCCTTGTTGATTATGTAATCCTGAAATTATTTTTTAATCATCATAGAGAACTATTTTTGCCATCCACCAGCACGGCTGATGTTAATCTTTATTACAGCAACTTATTGTCTCTTTTTGGTCCCATGTTTTTCCTACGTTGAGTGGAGTAATTATATTGAATTAGTTACTAGTTCTGCTGCTAGGGAAGTTGGTTCACTGTGTTGTGCCAGACAATTCATCCATGCATTGAATATTGCTACCATATCTGGTCTGGCATTCCTTTATATCAAGATTCTTGAGAAAATCCAAAGAAGGGTCTTTAATGTTATTGGTCATGACCTGGCATCTCAACTTCAGTTATTTTGCTATCACCATGACGTGGCTTCCCCAGGACTTTTCTATAAATATTTTCATCAAAGGTTTTTTTTTTCTTCTTTGGTACTTTGAATTCATGAATTTAAATGTACAACTAGATTAACATATAGGTCTCTTGCTTTACTGTTGAAATAGCAAGGTGTAACTAAGTTCGATTCTAATAGTTTATTTTCTTACACTCCTTACCTGTGAATCTCTCTGCAAGTTTCTGGCTTTCCTGCCAATATTTCTGAATTCTTTATTTTCTAACACTTCTTACCTGTGAATGTCTCTACATGTTTCTGACTTTCCTGCCAATATTTCTGAATTCTTTTTAATAATTATAAAGAATTATACATATGTATATAATGGTTGTGCATTGTAGCACAGTGGATATCGGCTCAGATCGAGAAATTGGGGAGCCAAATTCGAATTCCAGTTGAATTCATTGCATTCACTTACGCACAAATACACTTGGGAAAGGTATTAATCTGTCTCATCCTTCCAGTTATGGGTTAAATAACAAAACAGATTGGGTTCTATAGCCTTGGCTGGCAACCAGTCTACTGCAGAAAGCAAGCGTGTTTCATGTATGGCACTTAACTGTCTGACTGATATAATGGTGAAGAATAAGTTATGTAAGACATCTTTAGATGTGTGTCTGGTACCCATTGATCTTCAAAAGTTTACCTGTACCCTGTTCTTTTATTATCCTTTCTCCTCACTAAAGTTTTCTTATTCTCTTTCACTCTCAGTGTTCACTTGATTCTTAGTCTCATTATTTTCTTGCTTGGGGTGAAATGATTAAAAAACAATAATTTTTTATTTTTTTTTTAGGCGAGAATGCAGTTTTGTGAAAATTAAGATTTAAGTTTTTGTGGTGAATTTTTCTTTAGGGCATTTGGTATATCAGTCGATTTGAGAAGAAATGGTTCGTAGATGTATTATTAAAAGATTTTGTTTTTTAAAATGGTACCTTTTGTATTGTATTTGCTTGGGTTAGTGTTGTTGAATAAACCTTTTAAGTTACTTGTTTTGAAATAAATTGATTGGATCAAAGTAAAAATTATTGCAGTATACTAATATTGATTTGATAAAAATAGAAAATAAAATTTTTAATGATTTTTGCCAAACCTATAAACATATGCTTGATATGGTGAGGATTCATTTGGATTCGAGAAATACCTGATTGAAATATAACATCTAAAAGAATCTTTTGTATAAAAACTCTGTTGTACCCTTTAGTTATGAACTTAATAGAAATCACCTCCTTGATGTTTTAGCAACTTAGTCATAATTTTATTAGTTTATAAAATAAAAAAGCAATAGTAGTGAAGGTTGGACAATCACCTCACAGATGAATAAGAGATTTGAAGCAAGTAAAATGTTTTTTGACAGAAACATGCTGAGAATACCAGGGATTGAACAAAATGGAAGCAAAAAACAAAAAACAAATTCATATTTAATATCAGGAAGTGATAGAAATTTCTAGAGAACATAATGAGGAAAGAGGGCTTGGAAAATTTGATACTCACAGAACATATTGATGGCAAGAGTGGCAATAGAGAACAGCACATGAGTTTGAGTGAATGGATGGCAAAATAAGGTTCAGGAGAGATAATAAAAGACAAAATATATTAAGACTACAAAAGACAAAAAAAAAATTGTGGATGGTCATGGTACAGACAAAAAAAGTAGAAATTCTAGCTGACTAATTTCTTTGACATCATTAGTGCCATGATTGGGTATAATCATAAGATCACTAGCCAGCTCAGTACCTGACCAGTACTCTGGCAGGAGATCATCCCTCTTCAGTCAATGTCCTTCAGCCGGAAGTCTTACATTAGTCACAGACATGAAGCAGTTGATATCATTTAGTAAGCCCTTTGCCCTATTCATTGAGATCAGTATAGGAATCCCTCAGCTATGGAGCCTATATACATATCTGAGGAGCTCAGACAATAGCACTGTGCTAGATGGCCACCCTTTGTCTTGTTTTCAATCAGTTGAGTCATCAATGATCTAGCCATGAAGCAGATATTAGATTATATGATTAAGTTGCACTTATAAAGAATATATATATATATATATATATATATATATATATATATATAAATAAAAAGCATGTAATCTAATATTATCTGCTGCATGACCAGGTCATATAAATATATATCTATGTCCTGAGTTTGATGATAAACTACACCCAGCAGCAAAGTCTTTAATTTGGAGGTTTTGACGAATATGAAACCACCTCTTAATTGCTGTTGTTCACAGATTCACCCTAACCTTGGGGTAATAGCACTTGTTAGGGTCCCAGCTATAGGCAAATAGTTAACCCCAAACAGGGTTCATTTAAAAGAAAAAGAAAAAAGTCAGGCTGAGTAAGAGTGAGAGAAAACACTTTGCACCTTCTTGTGTTCATGTTTTCTACTAATATGAAGTAGCGTAATTAAATATTGGATCAGTTGGTAGATCCACTACTGGGAGAGTTGGTTCACTATGTCATGCCTGTCAATTCTTTTGTCAGAATCAATCCAGCACAATTATAAATCTACCATTCATCTATGCATTGAATATTGCCATCATGTCTGGTTTGATGTTACTGCTATTCATCTCATGATTCTTGACAAATTGAAAGGGTCTTTAATGAGATCAAAAATATTTGAAATAAACATGGAATTGAATATGCACAAAATAATAAAAATAAATAATTACTACATTAAAACAATAAATACAAGTTGTGAATTAAATTCATCCTATTTATTTTGATCAATGTCAAGGAATGAAACACTGATATAAAAAACATCTTTTTGTCATTTATTTTATTTATATTGTCTCTCTCTCTCTCTCTATATATATATATATATATGTATATAGTGTGATGTATGAATTGTTGTGTAGATTATGCAAAAATAAAAATAACAATAATTTCATTTTAACAGATATACTTACCAAAATTACACAAAAATATCTTGAAATACTAAATAGAAAATTAAATTTATTTAATAAAATCACAATTAGCTTCAACAATCACATCCAGACAACTTCAAAATTTCCTGAATCTCTTTTGATGATCTTGTTTAAATCGATGAATGCTACTATAATCCTTGCCTTTAGTTCATTTTTGTTGTTACAAGGAGTTTTGTTGATAATAATCAAGGTAGTGGTAGTAGGAGTATTGTGGTTGCAGAAATTGTCTGACAGCCATGACTGGATTCACCTTCTTGCATGGCATGGTGCAGAGACCTGTTGCCAGACACACTTTCTTCCATCCTCTTGACTAAGGTCAGCACTACTTTCTCAATACACTTAATGTAAGCCTCCATGTTAAGTCTGAGGCCCCGTGGGAAGCTGAATGGAGACATAGCATCACTATCACTAGTGATCACTCAAAACATATTTGTATTGGAGCTTCCAGCATAAATTCTAAGCAGGGCTGCATGCCATTTCCAAATTTCTGGTGAAGTGAATTACGTCATGGTGCTTTCTCACAGATGTTACCCAACTGATCCTACTATACTGCACAATTAACAAAATACTAAACAAACAAAGTGCATGTGTGAAATTAAAAAGATAAAAAAATCAACAATTTAACCACCACACCCTGATAATATGACAATGTGTGGTGCACTTCAAAACAACAGTAATAAAAACAAAAGGACTCATATGTTGCATGAAGTTGGCTAGACATATTAGCTACCAGAATTTTAAATTTATGCATCCCTGCATTTTGGTGTTTTCTCTCAATGTTTAATAATAGGTGATGTTTGTTTATATTTTTGTTCCTCGCCACACACCCAATACATATGATTCCATCAATAAAAACATTTGGTCTAAAAAAATACTTTTGAATGGCAAAATTTTTTTTGTCAGTTTATCATTTAATTACCCATCTTTAGTCTTTGTTGAGGATATTTTTGGTTTTTTTACTGCTGCCATATCTGGTTGGGTGCTCCTGCTTTCCACTTAGGGTCCTTGAAAAAATCCAACGGAGAATCTGTAATGTGATCAATCCTGACTTGGCAGCTCGGATACAGTCACTTTCTCACCAGCACAATGTGGCTTCCCTGTGTCTCTTCTACAAACACTTTCATGGCTTCTGCTTTGATGAACTTAGCCTACTGCCTCATACATGAATTTGCTAGAGCCACAAGATTAGCAACTAGATCCCATCCTTTTTTTATGAAACCAATAAATTGTAAATGCAAATTCTATTCCAGCAGCTTCTTCTCTTGCACTTCCCACCTGTGGAATTCCCTTCCGCTTACTTGCTTTCCTTATAGCTACAATCTTCAAGAACTCAAATGTAAAGTCAATAGTCACTGCCTATCTCGCTAATTTGCATCCTCTCTCTCTCATGCTTCTTTCTTCATCTACTCCACTCTCAGCAGTATTCTCATCCTTTTCCTACCCTCTTCCTGACACCCTGTGTAACCTGTCACTCTTTCTCATATCTTACCTCCTATGTAACCCTCTGCTCAACAGTGGCAGTAAAATGCTTTGCTTGGGGCAACACGATTATTTAAACAAAAAAAAAAAGAAAAAAAGAACTTATTTTTCTCTATTACAGAATAATTGTCTGTATATTTAATATACAGACAATTTCTGGTAAATTTCTGGTAAATTAAATTTTAATTTCTGGTAAAAATTTAAATATAAATTATCAGAAAGAGTTTTTCTTTTCAGCTATATCAATATCATCTTCTTTCAAATGCTGATTGTAGCTTGACACACAATGCAGTTTTCTGGAAATATTTGGCCATTTAATATATATATATATATATATATATATATATATATATATATATATATATGTGTGTGAAATGTGTATGTATATAATTATAAATATCAATATATATATATATATATATATATATATATATATAAATATGCATTTTGTTATATATATTATATTGTTTACATATTATATATGCGTGGTACTTATCTAAAAGTGCTCAATATCAGTGATAGAGCAGACATATTCAACACCAACTTAAGGAATAAATTAAGCCTTAACCAATGGAAGAATACCAAAGCAGTCATAGAGTGGTTTACAATAATAAAAAACAAGGACAAAGCCACTTTCATCCAATTCAACATCGTAGACTTCTACCCATCCATCACAGAAAACATATTAAATGAGGCTATACAACTGGCACAACAACATATAAAAATTACAGACGAAGACATTAAAATAATCATGCACTGCCGCAAATCCCTACTATTCTACAATAATGAACCATGGATAAAAAAACAAAACCACGACTTATTTGATGTAATAATGGGTAGCTACGATGGAGCAGAGACATGCGAATTACTAGGCATACTCATTCTTTATAACCTATCCAGAATCCTGGATAAAAAGGACACGGGACTATACAGAGATGACAGACTTATCCTGATAAGAGAACCCAATGGTCCCAAATTAGATAGATTTAGGAAAAAAATAGTAAATGCTCTAAAATCCATTGGATTCAAAATAGAAATAAAAGCAGATTTAAAAACAGTAAACTTCTTAGATGTCACCCTTAACTTGGACAAAAACACATATGAACCATACAGAAAAGATAATGACGATCCAACTTACGTACACACATCCTCCAACCACCCACCTTCAATCATCAAACAAATACCCAGACTATCTGAAAATTCATCTAACATACAGATTTTCAATAACAAAAGAACATCATACAACGAAGCACTAAAGAAATGTGGATACAAACAACAACTACAATATACACCTCCGCAACAAAAAAGCAAAAACAGAAAAATAAATATTATCTGGTTCAATCCACCATACAACAAAGCCGTCAAAACAAACATAGGTAAGACATTCCTGAATTTATTAGAAAAACACTTCCCAGTGACAAACTGATTAGCAAAAATATTCAACAGAAACAATGTCAAAATTAGTTACAGCTGCACAAAAAATATTACACAAATAATAAAAAACCACAACAAAAAATTAAACTACAATAATGCAATTGAAGACGCTCAATGCAACTGCAGAAACGGAACTACCCCAGGGAAATTGCCAGCAAACAAACATAGTATATAAAGCCAAGGTAAGTGCAAACAACAACACGATGTACTACATTGGTGCCACTGAGGGACCATTTAAGAAAAGAAATAACAACCACAATCTTTCATTCTCCAACAGAAAATACTTGAACAGCACGACGCTATCAACATACATATGGCATCTAAAAGACAGGAATATTTCACCAACAATAAGCTGGGAAATACTGAAAAAAGCACCTGCTTACAACAACATTACAAAAAAATGCTTACTTTGCCTACATGAGAAAGTAGCAATTATATCACATACCCCACAAAAGAACTTACTAAACATGAGATCAGAACTAATTTCCAAATGCAGACATGAAAATAAATACCTATTATGACAATTTATACCAAACGGATAAAAAAAAAAAAAAATCACACTTCTCTGCCATAGTAAAATTAATAATTAATAAACACTAACAAGCATTACAAATTAGAATTTCCACCATCTAAATATACGCAACCTCAAAAAATAAAAAATAAAATAATAAAACAAGCCAATAACCGACTTTAAAACAAAATATAACAATACAGCCTTAAATAAAATAATAGCAATTCTTACCTACCATAGTTTCACACAGAACCCATCAAAAGTACATATGTACGTACGAGAAATTCACAACTATTCGCGCGTTGACATCGCTACACACCATTCGAATATGCCAACCGAATGAGTGTGTATGTGTGTAATGGCACACATATACATATATATACTGAACCTCGCACGATTTGCATGTGTATGTTTATGCAAGCCTCAGTGACAGAACGCACGTACGTGTGTGTGTGTGTGTATGTGTATGTGTCCTTGCATGCGTTGATGGGTGTACAAATGTATATATATGTATGTCTGCGTCTGTCGTGACAACAGATTTTTTCCCCCACTTCCACAAAAATACACGAATATAACCAATTTTTTAAAAAAATTAATCAGTTTGTCCGACAATTGCAAAAGAGTGAAACCCAGGGTTACAAACTCACACCTATCTATATGAATATATATATGTGTGTGTGTGTGTGTGTGTGTGTGTATATATACATATATATATATATAAAAGAGAAAATAACTATACTCATATCGAAAAACCTTCCATGTATTTACGAAGAAGGGAAAAAATGGTTTTAAAGAAAAGAAAGAGCTAAGTACATCAGTCAAAAGAGTTCAGACCAAGTAAGCACGTAGCCCAAAGAAAAAACCCCAACATGAGCAATCAACTAACAAAAAAATGCTCAATACTTAGGTAGAGCGAAATAAATAAAGAATATCTAGGGAGCCAGACAACCTACCTAGATTTCACGGCTCTCTAGGTATTATATATATATATATATATTAGGACTTTGAAGAAGTTCTTGTTGTTTTCCAACAGTTGGCATTCCCAGAATTGTATGTGTGTATTTTCAGATGGTAATGCATCTATAAGGAAGTACGATAAGCAAGCTTGAAATTCAGTGTATATCATTTCACTAAAGTGTAAACATGTAGATTTTGTGCCAAAAAAAATGTTGGTTGGTTGGTTTTGTTTTATGGCATATCAACCTCAGCGGGTCATTTATTGCCAACTAAATTTTTTTATATATTTATTTATTGCTGGTAATACCTTTTTCTTTTCAACAATTTATTGTTGTTTTTTTTATATATTTTGTGTGTCTACTAATACTTTTTTCTTTTCAAGTATCAAGATTCATTGGGATTTGTTTTTAAGGGCAGGGTCCCCAAGTCTTACCCTGTTATTTAACCCATAACTGGAGGCAAAAGACAGATTAATACCTTTCCCAAGGGTACCAGTGCTTAAGTGAATGCAGGGTATTCAGCTGGAATTTGAACTCGGCTCACCGATTTCTCTTTCCGAGCCGATATCCATTGCACTACAACGCATATCTGACAGTAAACGCTTACAGCACCTTTTATTCCCAAGCAGTTACCCATCTAAGTACTGACCAGGCTCAACCTTGCTGAACTTTGGTGATCAAGTGAGAACCGATGTATTCAACGTGATAATATCATAAGCCTAAAAGAAAATGTATTTGCAGGGAATTTTACTGCATTACTTTAATCAAAAGAAATCAGCAGCTGAAGCACACAGAATTCATGTTGAGACTTAATGTGACTATGCTCTGTCAGAAACAACATGCAGAGATTGGTTTACATGCTTTAAAAATAATGATTTTGATGTTGAAGATAAAGAATGCTCTGGTGCACCCAAAAAGTTTGAAGACAAAGAATTGGAGGCATTACTTCTTGAAGACTCCTATCAGGTGCAAGCTGAATTTGAAGAATCATTTAGAGTTGATCACAACAGTTTCAAAATGTTTGAAAGCATTAAAAATAATTCAAAAGCAAGGACATTGGGTGCCATATGAGTTTTGTAAATAAAACATTACTTTTCATGAAAAATCAGCGAGAACTTATTCAAGATTTTAATATGTGTGTGTGTTCATAAATATATGTGTGTGCCTGTGTGGTTACGCACACATATTTATACCTTGCCACCCTAATTTTGCTAGTCAATGTCCTCTTAGATATAAAACACATGTTATTAAATATTTCCTTATGAGACCACATGAGAATTCATCCTCTTGCCTTCTTTTCTTTCAAGAACTTAATAACATGAAACAAGCACTTATTAATAATGGTTTTCAAAACCATCTGATACATTATCATATTAGACTTTTTCTCTATAAACTAACCAATAACAACACTGAATATTCAGAAAAAAAAAACAATAACATGAACATTTTCTATGAAAATCAAATGCATGGTAACTGTAAGCAAAATGAATCTTTACTTAGAAACTTTATAAAGAAATACACAACTCTACTTGACATAAACAAATCAGTTAAATTATCAATTAGTAGAAATTTAAAACTGCCAACCTCATTGTCAAAAATAATAATCCACCTGCAAGATCTAAATTACAGAGTAGTAATATTATTTATGAATTTACATGTCATTTAAAGAACTGTGTTCTTGATCAATCCAAATTCATAATATTGGATATACTACATGTTTAACAAGAAGGCTTGCATTACATCTCTGACCATAACTCTATTAGGTTTCATTCAAATAAACATGGATGCCTACAAAACTATCCACAACATACTTGTTGATTATATAATAACACCATCCATATGTAAAAAACTAAAAATAATAGAAGCATTATTAATAAAAAAAGAAAAGCCAACACTGAACAATATCAGCTATGAACACAGCAACAATGTGCTGACCATGTCTGGAAAATGAAAAAGTATGAGACAAGTATGGAATATGAAGATTAGAACTGTGCCTATAATAGTAAGGTGCACTTCAAACCATTCCAGAAATACTGGAATGAGAATACAGTAGAAATGAGAGGAAAAGTTGAACTGTACAAACCATCGCTGTTATCTAAAAGATACTGAGCAAAGTGCTGAGACTTGTGGTCACTTAGTCTCCAGCAAGGGTTTTAATAATTTAAAACTGCTAATTTCATTGTCAAAAATAATACTCCACCTGCAAGATCTAAATTACTGAGAATCAATATTATTTATGAATTTACCTGTCATTTAATGAACAGTGTTCTTGATCAAACCAAATTTGTAAATAATTACATTGGATAGGCTATAAGATGTTTTACAAGAAGACTCATGTTAAATCTTTCCATAGCTCTATTAAGTCTTATTTAAATACACATGGAGACCTACCAAACTACCCATAACATACTCACTGATAACACAAATAGCATCATCCACATGTAAAAAGGCTAAAAATAATGGAAGCATTATTAAAAAAAAGAAAAAGTCAATTCCCAATAATAACAACTATGAACACAGCCACAATGTGCTGACAGTGTTTAGAAAATAAAACATTCTTATAACTCTAGATGCATATATAAAACAATCTATATCTTTGGTTAAAAGTAAAATAAAATTCATCCTTGATAATGGGTAAAAGTGCAGCTGAAAGTACTTGGAGAATTAACATTCAGAAAATCTTTATATAATATATATACTGAAAAGAAAATATTTTAAGATCACATGAAAAATTATATTAAAAATTGTCTTATTCTTAAGAAAAATTTGTGTGTGTGTGTGTGTATGTATATATATATATATATATATATATATATATATCAAAACAACCAACACTCAATAAAATCAACTTTAAAACAGGAAATAACATATTACATTGCATTTGACTACATGGTTTTGTTGTCATTTTGCGCTATCCCACGGTGTGATGTCATAAAACCGCATCGCAAACTTAAGAACTGCATTTATTATTTTTGGTAACTATTGCTGTTGCCAAGCGGAGTTTTATGTCAACACAAAGTGAAATTGTCGGTGATGGTGGATTTTATAATATTTCAGTTTAAACAACCTCTCTGAAGATGGCTCATGTGAGCCGAAAGCTTAGAAAAAAACCAATAAGTAATTATCCAAATGTTGGAGAATTTTTGTCTTTATTTTCAACTGAAATTAAAGCAAAAATACGACGTTTAGAACAGCTCATGATTAAACATAATAGACATTTATTGTCTCTTATATTTAATAGCATATGTTTAGAAAATATATATATATATATATATGATAACAGTTGTCATGGCTTTTACTATCTTCATTTGAAAGTATAATTTTTTTCTTTTTATTTGCTCTTCGTAAATAGCTGTTTTAATCCTTTGTGAGATTATTTCCTTGCATCTTTTAAAAGGTCTGTTACTGTGCCATCTTTGTATGGTAGCTGTCAGCATTTCACATAAGTAATCTACTGTTAGCTCAGAAACATTACTAATGTTGCATTGATTATTCGTGGTGTTTAATTTTCAAAGCATAAAGACTGAAATAGTATTTTTATTTGTCCTTAATATTTTGTTGTAGCTTTTGGTAATTTCTTTGTTTATATCTTTTCATGCAATCATATTTTCAAGGGGTACAGTGTTTCTTTGTACACACTGGCAACTTTCCTCCCTGTGGGCACAATTTCAAGGATTTTTTAATATTATGACAATATTTTGTCTGTTTCATTTTCAAGGATTCTTCATGTCCCTTTAAAAAAATGAGAGTACCTTTAATCTTCCCTACAGATTGAGTCCTGCTCAAAAAAGGTAATAAAATTGATCAGTTCAAATGTTGGGGAAACAATAAAAAAAAATAGAAGGTGCGCTATTACCCAAATATCTCACAAATAATAGAAAAAAGCTCTGGACAAGGTACAGAAAATAACACAATGCAAAGAGTACAAACAAATCAGGTTCACCTCTGCAGGCATGAACTCAAAGAAGGCATTCTTCAAGTAAGTACAATAATAAAGGATTCTGATAGTTTACCCAATTTAAGCCAAAAACAGGATTTCTTTTTATGACCAAGTAAAAGTGACTGCCATATGGCAAATGCTAATCTCATAAATTTCTGTTGAAAAACTTCGAGTGATCAAGTTATTCTATGCAATATATAGAATATGCCTATGAATGTATTCACACACACACATATATATATATATATATATATATATATATATATATATATATACACACACATATATATAATCAAGAAAAAATTCTATGTATAATAATAAATGTGGTCATATGTCAACCACATTCAAGATTGCCGAGTCATTGCGAACTATGTGAACTTGTCAATGGCAGCATAACCTGTGCTCTTATATAGTTTTGAATTCAAAGTTATTCTTTTCCTAGACTAGTTTCCAATGATGGCTAGTAAGCTTGGTCTATACTGTTATTTAACCAATATCTGGGGAAAAAGAGAAGCATTCCTATCTTTTCCAAGAATATTTGTAGAGCAGGAATTTGAACATGCTTCTCAATTTCTTGTTCTAATATGCTAATCATTATACCATATACATATATATGAAGATTATTGCATTCAAAAAATATCATTATACAAACAATAAAACTATAATAAGTAACTTTCACCACAGAAGACAATATTTTGAAATGTGCATAAAATTCATATAAAATATTTAATCATTTGTTTTTTTGATACTGTCAAATAATGCCATAAATTTTATCATTTATACAAGACATATTTAATCTTTGAAAAGTAACATTCTAAAAACTGCTAACATGTAGCAAACAAAATGTTTGTCTCTGATATATTTACCTCTTAATAATAAGCAGGGCAGTTAAAACTACTTGATTAAAAACAGAAAAAATGTGAACAGTTTATCTTAAACTTTTTTCAGTGAATAACAATTTATTAAAAATTTAAAAATATAATTTAAAAATTAATTACACAGACTTTGTTGGTGTAATAAAATTCATATAAAACATTCAATACATTTGTTTTCTGATACTGTCAAGTAAAGCCATAAATGATATCGTTTATACTCGATATATATTTAATCTTTGAAAAGTAGCATTCTAAAAGATGCCAAGATGTCGTTAACAAAATGTTTGTCTATGATACATTTACCTTTGTTGGTGTAATTTAATAAAATTTGTTCAAAATTTGAAGTGTTAAGTCCTACAGCTTTATTGATGAATTTGGTATCTTGAAAAAGATTTCAGAGGAAAGTAAAACATTGCACCTTCTCGGGCTAATGTTTTTCACTAAAAGTAGAATGATTCTATTAAATCAACTGCTAGGTCTGCTGCTAGGAAATTTGGTTTACTGTGTTAGATAATTGTTATTGCCAGAATCTATGTTACACATAAGTCTACTATTCATGACTTGCTTTGAATATTTTTACAACATCTGCTTAAGAGCTTCTTCTATATATTTAGATTCTTGATTAAATCCAAAGAATCTGCTATGTTATTGGTCTTAACCCTTTGTTGCATATTGGTTACAATTGTAACCAATATGCAACAAAGAGTTTACCTGGTATCTTGGTTTATTATTTTCCTACCAACTTACTGTATCTTCCCCATGCCTTTTCAATGAATATTTTCATGGTAAGTGTTCTGATGAGCTTTGTTCTTTCTTACTTTGACTTCACAGTCCGAAATTGGCAACATTTTACAGCTTAAATAGCTTGACTTAACTGTAGGTTCTATGCTAAGAATTTCTTCTCCCACATTACTTGCTAGTAGAAGTCTCTTTGAGCTTCTTGATTTCCAATCTTCAAAAAATTAAATGCAATATCATTTGTTATCTTCTGTCTCCTTAACTCCTTTACTTTTATTGACGTCTCTCATAAATCATCTCTTATTCTCAGATTCTTTCACACTCAGTAACCTTTGTGACTTGCTTTGGATGAAATGATTAAATATGAAAAGGTTAAATGAATGATTAAAAATATTTTTCACAAACAACAACTTTAATATTCGTTCAATAAAGGAAGTTTGAAATGGCCACCATCCACCCAGTTATATAAAACCCAGGAGACAAATATCTTAATTAATAAAACTCACCTTTTTCAAACTAAGAAAGTAATCAAATGTAATTAATATTTTGGCAGGGGAAAGAAGGAGGTTGGGGTGAAAAGAGGTCAGCTCATAAAATATTTACAAAGTATTTAATGAACATTCTAAAACATTCACACCAGTCCAAAAACCTCTAAAGATCATTAAATTCATTATGTTGTGAGTCAAAGCATGCTATTAAAAACAATCATACAGTAGAAATCAGGCAGTAGAAAGGATCAGCCAAAATGCTGTGCAACTTTCATGACAAAGAATGATTTCGATCATCCTAATGACATGACAAAGAATGATTTCGATCATCCTAATGACATGACACAAAGGATTTCGATCATCCTAATGACATGACACAAAGGATTTCGATCATCCTAATGACATGACACAAAGGATTTCGATCATCCTAATGACATGACACAAAGGATTTCGATCATCCTAATGACATGACACAAAGGATTTCGATCATCCTAATGACATGACACAAAGGATTTCGATCATCCTAATGACATGACACAAAGGATTTCGATCATCCTAATGACATGACACAAAGGATTTCGATCATCCTAATGACATGACACAAAGGATTTCGATCATCCTAATGACATGACACAAAGGATTTCGATCATCCAAATAACATGACAAAGGATTTCAATCATCCTAATAGCATGACACAAAGGATTTCAATCATCATAATAACATGACACAAAGGATTTCAATCATCATAATAACATGACAGAGGATTTCAATTATCCTAACAACATAATTTTTCTTCAAAGTACACAACAGTGAAATGATAATTGATATTTTAAGTCATTGATTAGTGATCCCTTATTGATGAAAATCTAAACCAATAACAAAAGGAAAAGTTTGAAATTTATGTTAAAGAAATATCCGTTAGTTCAAATTTCACATGCACTGTGAATGATGTTATGATTAAACAGCATAGAGAAAGAAATTCTGAGGTTAAGTAAGTTCAAATTCTGCTTATGCTTATTCCATTTACTTTATCCTGATGATCTTCTCACCCAGATATATTTTATAGATTAAAAAGTTGACTGGATTCTCTTACTTTGGTCTAGAAAGAAAACAATTCCAATTCTATGGAAAAGGCAATGAAAAACCATTCCACTGTTCTAAAGTTCAAATAACACTGATAGTAATAATTAAAAATACTGTAAGTAAACACTGGCATGAAAGGTTGATTGAGAATTGGTTTAATCATGATTAATAAAGTAATACAGAATACAGTAGGTCAGTGCCACAAGTGTATGACTACAAAGTGCTACACCTTTGCAACCAACATTGTAATGCCTGTTCTTATGAGCAGACATTCTACTCCTAGCAGACAGGTGAGTCCATGATCAACAATTAGGGTAGAGAAGGTCAGTCATCTTTTTACTCAACAATATGAAGGTGTGCTGAAAAGTTCTCAGCCTAATAAAAAAAAAAAGTGCCTACTCACCAACTGTTTTGTTATTTACTCAAATTTTGTAAAGTGGGTTTGCCCAAGGACTTTTTAGCACCCACTCAATTACAAGGAAATTAACATTGGTACAAAGAAATCAAATTTTAAGATCAGATGGTATTGGAACTCAGTCGTTGAACTCTCCTTGAGTTGTTTATTTAAGGTGTCTTGCTAAATTCATTTGTGCTATCAGGGATGTCTTATTTACTCCACAAGATTATGACAAGAAAAAGAATTTCCATCCCATATCTGTCAGTTAAGTGTTATACATGAAACATGTTTGGGTGACTATGTCTTGAGAAAGACATGACTGACTGGGCTAAAGATTTTTTTCACTGTTGGTTGCTTTTACTTTCAGCAGTAGACTGGATGCTGACCAAGGTTATTGAGTCCAATCTGTCCAGTTATTTAACCCATTGTTGGAGGGAAAACATGGATTAATACCTTTCCAAATGTTATTTGCCCAAAAATGAATGCAACAAATTTAATCAAAAATCTAACTCAGCTCTCTGATTTCTCATTCCAAGCAGATATCCACTACACCAAAATGCACATCCATATATTATGTATCAGAAATGGATAAACTTATATAAAATGTTTGCGGGTAGGATTTTATCTGGTTTTATCAGAAGTTAAAACTATATTTTATTAAAATTCCAGCAGCAAATGAAATTAATTCAGGTTTGTCCATCATATTAGCTAAAAATATGGGAAGAGGAGATTGGAAGGGATAATGAAAAAAATAAGATGCATATAAAGCAAGTAAGAAAAGTAAATGGATGATTTTAATTGTCAATACCAATGACAATTACACAACATTATATATATATATATATATATATATATATGTCTACAGCTATATCATGTTGAATACACTGGTTCCAGTCTGATCACAAAAGTTAAGCAACATCTAGCCTGGTCAGTACTTAAATGGGTGACCATTTGGGAATACTAGGTGCTATAAATGTAAAAACCAAGATTGGCCCACCGGTCCTCCAGGTTTGGGGGTTGGGTGCAGGGCTAACAACCTTGTCCCGTAATAAACAGTTTGTTACAGAAACAGCAACAAAATGTTGCTGCCCTATGCACCATGAACTCTTCTGAGAGCAGAATCTATTCCAGCAGGTAACTCTGACAGCTGGACTAACAGACACGCTAATAATCTCTAATTGCTATATGTTTGTACTACTGTCATTTTGTAATATATTTGTTTACTCTATTCTTCCTTTGTGCTTTTATTTCTGGCCCCAAGAACTTGGCGATGAGTATTCTTACAGACTATAATTCTTAAGAAGACTTAAACGCCTTTCAACACCCCAAAAGAACTGTGTGGAAATTGTTAATGTTGGTTCAACATTGTATGCACAGAATTCTATTTTTGTCGCACTTTGCTGCTCCGATGAATTTAGATCACTGGTGCCCCCAGGTACGAATTTGCATGAGATACTAGATTAGCAACTAGGTCCCACCCTTTTACAGTGAAACCGATAAAATATAACCGCAATTTCTACTCCAACAGCTTCTTTTCTCGCACTTCACACCTTCTCATTCTCTCAAACACTGTTTCTATGTACCTCCTTACTCGTTTTTCACCCTACTGACATTTCCTATATCTAATTACTCTCTCACCACCTTCCCCTATGTAACCCTCTGTGCTATAGTGGCAGTAGAATGCCTTGCTTGGGGTGAAATGATTTAAAAAAAAAAAAAAACTGTACCTGGTAATCCAGAAAAAAAATCAAACAAAAAAAAATGTATAAATAATGTACACTGAACTTGAACCACTAAACCACGAGAATTCATGTTTTTCTGAAGGAAAAAAATAAGCACTCGTGATTCTCTGAGCAAGTAAGAAATTAAAATTATTCACTTTTAATTGCTATTTCATTACTGAGTTAGTAAGAAAGTGAAGTTTTTATTTCATTTTTTTGTTATTCAAAGAAGAGAAAAGTTTTCATTTGAATTTAATTTGTTTTTGGGCAATCCTAAAAAAAAGAAAGAACAGGACAAATTTAAATCCCCCATGCTCAAATTTCTTAAGTTCCAACTTGAACAGCAAAAACCAATGGGAACTTTACACATCACTCTATAAGTCCCGGTCCTGACATATAGATGGTACCATTAATAAAAATCCATGTCATTTTTAGGAAGTACTAACCTTCAAATAACTCTTTACAGAATTTGGGCCCAATTGGTTTATTTGCAATGGTAGCTTCACTTATTTAAGTGAAGCTACTGTTGCAAATTTTTAAAACAATGGTAAAATCTGAATTTTGTGTGGTTATGGCTTGATAAGTGTTATTCAGACTCTGCTCCATCAGAAACAACAGTTAAGAAATGGTATACTGACTATAATCTTGGTCGTACAAACACAAAGAATTCTGAACGCTCAAGTCGTCCAAAATCAGCAATTGTCCTGGAAACACACACACAAAAAAAAAAAACTCATTTTGGCCAATTGTAATTTGAAGTTGCATGAGATAGCGAAGGAGTTGAACATATCAGAAGACAGTGTATTCACCATTTTGCATGAACACTTCTCAATGAGAAAGCTATGTTCAATGTGGGTACCGCGTTTCCTTACAGTCAATCAAAAATAACAACTTGTCAACAATTCAGAGCGTTGTTTGCAACTGTTTCAAATGCAAAGTTTTTGCATAAATATGTGACAATGGAGGAAACATGGATTCACCAGTTTACTCTGAAGTGAAATTGGCAGTCAGCTGAGTGGACAGCAGCAGGTGAAAGCTGTTTAAAGCTATCAAATATGCAAGCATCAGCATGCCTCCGTATTTTGGGATGCACAAGGTATTTTGTTCATTGATTACCTTGAGAAAGGAAGAATGATCAATAGCGAATATTACATAGCATTATTGATGTGTTTGAAGGAAGAAATTACTAAAAACGGCCACAAATGAAGAAGAAAAAGTGATCTTTCACCTAGATAACGCACCATGTCACAAGTCGATTGCAACGATGCCAAAACTACATGAACTGCACTTCGAATTGCATCGGTATCCACTCTATTCTCCAGATATGGCCTCCAGCAACTTTGGCTGTTTGCAAACAGAAAATGTTCCAAGGAAAGATATTTGACTCCTATGAAGAAGTGATATTGAAAACTGAGGCATATTATGGGGCCAAAGACAAAAAAAAATGTATAGAATTGTTAGAGGAGCATTAGAATTTAGTATATCACTCTAGAAGGAGATTATGTTGATGAATAAAGTTGAATTTTGCCTAAAAGTTGTTTTTCTTTGTTAGGTTTGGGATTTATTAAGTAATGCATTAAATAGCAAGAAAAACACCTTGAAATTAAAACTGTGAAAGAACAATTTAAAATACTAAAGCAAGCTGAAAAAGAACAGCTTAAATTTTAAAAACAAACTGAAGTCAGACATCAGAAACTCGAAGAAATTTGAACTCAAACTCAACAAGAGAAAAGAAACTTGCTTAAACTGGCAAACTGAAGACAAATTAGTAAAAACAAAAATGCATTCTCACAAAATACAATCTGGAGTGCAATTATCACATTTACATATTCTCTGGACTAGGATATAACTTTCACTTCTTATTTTAGAAGATTCGAGGATTTATATGCCACAGATTCCATGAATTTGTCAGACTCTAAAAAAGTTTGCCTTTTTTGAAAACTGGGCACTACAGAGCACAACAAACTTGTGAATTATATTTTATCCCAAAAAACAAGCAAATTGACTTTAGCTGAAGCTGTTCAACTTCTGACAGAACTTTTAGTCCTAAAATATTGAGGAATCTGGCATAGCATACATAAGAAAAGTACACAGAAAAAAAATTATCCCTCTAAATCCAACTAATAAAAAAAAGAAACAAGACAATTTGCTTCCTAACCACTGTTTCGGTTTTAGATTATTACATTAGTATAAAAACTGCCCTAACTGGAATAAAAAACACTTCAATATCAGGTACAAGAGTTCATGTTGCCAAGCAAGATAAAAGGTTAATAGCTACGTAAAAAACACAAAAACAGATGAACAAGATGGGTTAAACACTAGGAAGTATGTGCAAGTACAAATCCTAAATAAATATATTAAACTGCAGTTGGATTCTCGTTCAGATTTAACAACCATAGATCTACAAACTTGGAAAAAGTTGGGGAAAACCAACCTTGCTAAGAACGAATAAAATGGCCAGGTCTGTGACAGGGGAGAAAAATCAAGTTTACGGGAGAACTTATGAATTTAACATTTCAAGAAAGGATGTTAAAAAATATTGAACATTTATTGGCCCTGACTGGATGGAGAAATTTAAGTTGTGGGGGGAAATTGCCAATTAATTCTTTTTCACAAAAACTTGAAAACTTGACCACCAAGGCAAATAATCTAATAACATATTTTTCTGAAAATTTTTTCTTGGAACTTTGGTTGGTGTAGTAAGATGACAGCAAAATTCGAGTAAAAAGATGACATTCAGCCAGTATTTAAGAAAAAATCTAATGTGCCTTTCGCCTCTTTACTAAAAATAAATCAAGAACTCGACAGGCTAGAAATGTCAAAAATTTGTCATGTCAAAAATTGTGTACAGCCAATAGGTCTGTATGAAGAAGTCAAAATAGATTCAGGTTTGCGTTCATTTCTCGATGGGGCTTAATGTCGCACTCAAAGACTATCACTATGTTTTACCTAGACCGGATAACATTTTTGCCAAACTAAATGGAGGGAATTCTTTTAAAAAATTTACCTCAGTGATGCATATATTGGTGGATGAAGAATGTTCTAATTTGCTATGTCTCAACACCCATTGTGGGTTGTACAAGTTCGGGGCAAAGGGTGCATTGGAAATTTTCTAACAAGTGGTAGATACTACGCGGAGCGAGATTGACTTCATGGTTGCATATTTGGACGACATAATAATGATCAGTCAAAATGTAGAACAGCATAAGGAATATGTTCATAATGTCTTCGCAAAAGTTCAGGAGTACAGGTTCAAATTGAAAGAATCCAAATGCAATTTCTTTATGGAGATAATTAGATACTTGGGACACATCATCGATAAAGAGGGCATTAGACCAGATCCAGAATGAGCTACAGCAATCAAGAACATGCAAAGGTACATACCTTACAGTTTTTTTTAGAATTGGCAAACATTTATATTGAATATGCACAACTCATGTGCTCCACTAAACAAATTTTTGAAAAAAAAATAAAATAAAAAAAAGACAAGAACTGTGGGTGGACACATGAATGCCAAAAAGCATTCGTCAAAACAAAAAAGTCTTAATGTTGGACTTGTTTATCATCCACTATAACCCAGACTTGAACATTACAATTGTCAGCGATGCCAGCTCGTATGGCATTGGAGGATATATTATGCACAAAATGCCAGATAGATCTCACAAACCAATAGCCCGAGAACACTTCTTTCTGCAGAATAGAAAGACTCTCAAATTGAAAAGGAGTCGTTAGGGATTATTTTCGCAGTAACGAAATTTCACCGGCAGACACTTTACTTTGCAGACAGACCATAAACTGTTACAGAGAATCTTTGGTTCTAAAAAATATTCTGCCTGTGCATACAGCAAATAGACTGCAGAGATGGAGAACAATTATTTTAAATAATAACTTTAAAATGGAGTTCACACCGTCTAATTAACTCTGTCATGCTGACAGACTGTCTAGATTAAACCTGAAACACAGATACTGTTGAAGATACTGTGATTGCTTCTCTCTAAACAGAAAGAAAATGTAAAACTACATTATGCAACAACGTAAAAGAACTCCCTCTAACCACTGACCAAATCAAACAGTAAGCTCCAAACGATGAGTTTATCAGGGAAAATAAAATCAAAATTCTTGAAAAGAACAGACTTCGGATATTTTTTCTTTATGAGATGAAGTACTGCTATTTAGTGAGTGAGTCGTCATTCCCACAACACTACAAAAGAAGAATTCTGAAAGATATCTATGTGGGTCATTCAGGGATATCAAGAATAAAAAAACTTATGCGCAGTTATGTATACTGGCAGAAAATAGACAGTCAGTCAGTTAAGTGCCATACATGATACACACTTGGGCGATCATGTCTCAAAAGAGACATGACTGACTGGGCAGAAGATTATTTCGCAGTAGGTTGTCATTGCTTTCTGCAGTAGACTGGTTGCTGACCAAGGCTATAGAACCCAGTCTGTCCTGCTATTTAACCCATAACTGGAAGGAAGAGATGGATTAATACCTTTCCCAAGGGTAAAATCCTGTAAAGGCCATGTCTTGGCAGCAAAGGAACCTCCAATCAAATATAGTCCTTGGCCCAAAACAGACCGACTATGGTTTTGAATGTTTTCACATTTTGTGTGTTGATTTTCAGTTTCCATGTGCAAATTTGTTCAGATGTTTTTCTAGATTTTTGTACCTTAGAAATTAAGTGGCAGGTATTTTTAAAATCTTTCTATTTTTTTTTTTGGTTGGATAGAGGTGAGATGCAAAACTTGGTTGACTGGTGAAGAATATGTTTCTCAAGAAACCATCATGAAACCGTCACTTTTTATAAACATATCAGTTTAACATGATATCTGGACAAATGCTCCCTTAAAACAACTTCCTCATTAAGAAAAAAACTATTAAAAAGCAGAATTTTGGTAAGGGAATAAAATCTTTACCATTAACCCGAGAACACTAACCATGGGTATCTAGTACCCAGAAATGACTCCATTTTAATTGCAATTTAATTTCAATTTTCAGTACCTGATTTTTTTTTACCTAAATCATATGTTTTTCAGTTCCTATTGATGTTGACTCAAAGTACAAATTTGAAGTGCCTGCATGTAAAATATTTCAAATAAAGATTTATATTTACTATTTTTTTGATATTTCCAAATAGGATATGATATGCCCATGGTTAGTAGTCATGTAACTTTAATTGATGATTAATGGTCCAGGGTTAACTTTCATCTTGTCCTAAGATGGAATGGTGACGTCAGTGAGGTTAAGATGGAATGGTGACGTCAGTGAGGTTAAGATGGAATGGCGACGTCAGTGAGGTTAAGATGGAATGGCGACGTCAGTGAGGTTAAGATGGAATGGCGACGTCAGTGAGGTTAAGATGGAATGGCGACGTCAGTGACGTTAAGATGGAATGACCACGTCAGTGACGTTAAGATGGAATGACCACGTCAGTGACGTTAAGATGGAATGGGATGAGGAGCACTGACAGCTAACAGTTGAGTCATTTTCTGATATGGACTGAATTATTTAGATAATGATTTGCTGTACAGTCTCTTAAGTTCATAAATTTTCAGGACCTTTGTGCAGCCTATGTCTGCAGCATGGGTGCGATCATTTAAATGACTAACTGCTTCATTCCCACAAACTATTAGCTTTGGCGTTAAATTTGCTTTGCTGATGTTTCTCACATTCATAAGATATGACACTATATGCTAACTATTTCTGCTTCACAGAGATGTAGCCATCATGAATAAGCTACCTTTCACCATGTTCCTTTTGGACAAACCCCATGATGAGGTGATGCAAAAGAAATTTATATACTTGGAGAGCTGTAATTGTGATTAGCTGAAATATTGAATTCTGACTCGTCTTTGGGTTGTTGCTAATCCCCAAATCTGCCACTTTGGCAGATCAGGTCAGTATCACCCCATAAACTTCAAGATTCTTTTTCTGTGTGCCTTGTCCTTTCAGGACGTAAGTAATTATGGCTTTCCACGTCTCCTTATCCCTGGTGGCTCTTAGCATGTTTTCTCCTGTTGCACCGCACAACCCCTATTCTGTCATCTACCTGCTCAGGCCCTTCAAATATGTTATCTACTGCTTTCCACTGTCTCTCTTTCCCTCTATCTGACCTGTTAGAATCAGGCTCTCAAAGCCCTCTTTCCTTCATCGCATGTCCCAAGAACTTTAGTTGTCTTTTCCTGATACTCAATATGAATTTTCCTTTCATTTCCATCCTTTCCAAAGCCTCATCATTGCTGACATGCTCAGTCCATGATATTCGCAGCATCCTTCTGCAGAACCACATTTTATTTGCTTTAAGTTTTTCCCTCATCTTTGATGATATTGTCCAGCAAAATTATGAGCTTTTAGAAATTTATCTTCATTATTGAAGTAAAAGTAAAACATTTTAAATTGTTTAAAACTTTCCATTGTCTGAGGGTAGTTGTCCAGGAGGCAGTTGTTATATAACCCTGAAAATAGACTTCATAAATGTAGCACATGTTATGTACTTTTGTAACACTATTTTTGCACGTGGAAAAATATAATCCTAACTTTAGTACGATGGTTTGATTTAAGTTTAACAACCCATCAAACATTTTGGTCATTTAAGTGTCAGTCTTTGAATATATTGGGACATTTTTCGTTTAATAAAGTTTTATTGGTAAAATTTTAAAATTCAATAAAGTTTTGTTGGTAATGTTTTTCATTCAATAAAGTTTTGTTGATAAATACTTTCATAGCATTTTAACACCAATTTGGGGGTCAACTATTTACCCATAGCTGGAACCCTAACAGGTGCTACCACTCCAGAACAGGGTGGACCTGGGAACAACAGCAATTAAGAGGTGGTTCCATACTCCTCACAACCTTCCAATTAGAGACCTTACTGCCGAACACAGTTTACTGTCATACCCAGGACCTTAATACGATGGAGCGAGAGAAATTATTATTAGTGGTATCATTAATTCTGCAGATTATTGGTTCCAATATGAGTGGAGAGGAAAATAAGCTTAATAGATAGTAAAAATGTTTATCGTCGATCGCAATATGAATGCAGCTAAGAAATTGTCAAAAAAAATATATTGCAAATTTTTAAAATCTTGGAAACTGGCTGGAGAGTGAATTTTGCAGGTGTGAGTGACAGGTCAAATGGGGTCATCATATTGTCAGCCATTATGTGAGAAAGCAGGAAATTTTTGCAGTTGGTGAAACTGAAAAAATAAACTTTAGCCAAAATACTGTTTTGGGACTGTCACAAACATTTGATGAGGTCAAGTAAGGTTAAATTCTCAAAACCATTGAATTTTGAGAACAAATTTTAAAGTCAGAAAAATAAATGATGTAATTAAAAGGGAAGAAGATGAAAAGAAATGATGTCATTAAGAAATATTGTTACTTCATTGGTTAAACTAAGGGAATGATATAATCCCAAGTCAAACTGTGGAGGTGGAAGTAATTTAATTGGCATAATACTTGATTTGCGTGGACACCCCATGTCCATCATACCTCTCCCAAGAGAATTTGGGACAGGCATAAAACTAGAGCGCAGAAAGCCAAATTCAGTCAAGTTGCTGTGCTAAGGCAGATAAGATGAATTTACTGTCGCTGTCATCTCCACACACAACAAGGACTACTCTTCGGCAGTTTCCGTAAAGCTTCAGTGGAAAGCTTGAATAAGACATTTCAAATTTTCACAACTGAAAACTTTGATTGGAGTGATAGACGTTATCAACCAAAAATTTGAATTAATGTTGAGAAGACAAACATTACTCTTTAAGGAAAACTTTCACTCTGTTGAAAAAATAAGAAATTGACGACTGTTATATTCTGTTCCTCTTGTTTCTTTTTTTTGTATATTAAGACTTTTTCAGCAACTCATTCAGGTGTCCTTCAATTTACTTTTGGTGCCATTCTTATTAACCGAATTGTGCACGAATCCGATCTGGTTAATGTGGTAAAGAGACAGCAAGATTTGAACATGCCTTCCTCGGGATCAAAGTTCACAGCATAAGCAAGGAGGAACACCGTTGTAATAGATGACTTGAAGACCAGCTACTGTGTCGAAGCCATCACAACTAGTGAGCCAAGAGCATCGTCACACCTTTCAGAGTCAAGAGACCTTGATTATTGCAAGATTGTATTCAAGTGTGTTGATCACTAGTCCAATGACATATTTTTTAAACCTATGTTATGCTCAGATAAGATCTGAAGAAATCTCCACCTCAAGGTTGATATGACACAAGCCTTAGCTAGCAATGTATTGCCTGAAATTAAATTTGACAGATTCCAGAAATTGATCAGTATCTTCCCACCTGTGGAACTGCCTTCTGTTTATTTGCTTCCCTGATAGTTATAATCTTCAAACATTTAAACACAACATCAACTGCCACATTCTATCTTCCTGAATCCCATTCATCTTTTATAAATATCTCCTGTACCCAGTCTTTTCTTCCACTGTAACTTCCTAGCACACTAGTGGCATTCCTGCCTTCTTTGGAGTGAAATGATTAATAAAAACAAAAAATAACATCACTTATAAAATATCCATAAATTTGAATTTTAGCATTCAAAAAATAAATTAATATGCCACAATCTTGTCAACACACATCTTGTTTACCATACAGATAACATTCAATTTTTTTGTTTTAGCAATTCATATACATATAGCAATTATAGTAATAAGAATAAATGGTGGATTAAAGTGTTCATTAATTACTTGATTTTTATACCTAACATGTACACAAAGTTAGCAGGTACAAACCTCTGAATGGATCCAATGAGAGATGAGCATTTCTTAATTAGATAATTGAATCATGCTTTATCAGGATAATTCTCCATGACCTAATTGGTAGGGAAGTTTTAGTTCAGAAAGTGATTTCCAGCATGGTGAAAGGGAAGACAAGTTCTTTTCTTTAATAAGACTTCTGTTGGCTGATGTCAATTTTCCCGTTTAAAAACAAGGTTGTCTACTCAAACCTGTGTGCTGACAAAATGTTTATAGTAAGAGGAAATATAATACATAAACACACAGCAATTCCAGACTATATTAAAAATCTTGCAAATGGATATTTGGTAATATCCATTTCATTGGCATTTACACACAGATCTAAGCAATGTAGGTTGACTGATCTACAATGTTGCTTTTACTTCACAAATGAAGTTGTTTATTGAGACAAATTCAGGAATGAGTTATGGAACAAATTTCTGGAAGAGAAATTAAATCCACTTCCAAGATATTAATCAAAAAATGGTGTTCCTTACAGCATCAGGCTGTCTTTTGTCAGTAGCAATGATAAAATATTTGTACAATTTTACATATATATATATATATTTTTATATATATATATATACACACACACACACACACACAGTTAGTTCACCCAGTACATGGCCCAAGGGCTACTCAAGGTAGAGGTTTACTGAGTGAGACTGTTGTAAAAGAGAGAGAAGGAGGAAGTAAGGTGGGTATAGGAAGGAGCAAAAACAATAAAAGAACAAAAATTAGGAAGACAGGAGATAACAAGTGATATTGCAATTAAATATTTGAATATCAAAGTTGACTGGGAAGCAAGAAGCCAGAACAAAGCTGACTGAAAAGCAAGAAGTAAAAGAGAAGAAACTTATCATAGAATTTACAGTTTCAACTGCAAAATGATAAGACATTATTTAGTACTGCTTTCACTGCAAACTGATATTTTCTTTGTCTGTCACTCAATGACACATGTATAAAAGATTTACTAAAAAGTGAGCATACATGATGAAAAATTCCTCAAACTTAATAAAAACAAAGTTTTATTGTCAATATCTTTGTTATTATTAAGCGGAAAGAGCAAAGCATTTTTTGATTATGAAATTATATCTTTTTTTTATCCTTTTTAAAATGGTCAAAATTTTGTTTAAAAATCTTGTTCTTCTTGCATCAACCTAGTGGACAAAATTAGTACAAGAATTTTAATAGTTTTTTGTTTTTTTAATCGTATCATCCCGAGCAAGGCAAGTTGCCTATACTTTTGAGATGAGTTATTTTAATTATTATTTACATTGTTTAGACTGTTGTCCTCTTCTTCATTGTCATATTCATAAAATTTCAGCCATTTTATGATTGGAATTTTCAGCCTCTGATGATTGGAATTTTGAACTGAACCCTTCATTTCATCCACCAGTGTTTTATTTCCATGAGCCATGCTTCTTCCAGATGTCTCAGTATCTGTTATTTCTCTCTAAATTTTTATTCACCTCTGTCCTTGACACATGTACCAGCAAATAAAAACCATTGAGTGAATTCACTGACTTGACCCAAAGAGTTCAAAGTTCAATACCTGGGCACAGCAGAGATGTACAAAAATTTGCTGAGTTCAGTTGAAGGAAGATAACTGATACTGAAACATCTGGAAAAGGCATGGCGTGTTGAACTAGAACAATCCCCAACTTAAATTAAAACTAAAATAAAAGCTTCAAGCTTTCATTTTTTTAAAATTCATTGAAAAACTTAGGCATTACATTTCTTTGAAGGTATTGATATATATATATAAATATATGTGGCCAAGTGGTTAGAATATTTGCTTTCTGACCATGAAGCCTGGGTTTAAATCCCACCATAGTCAATTTATCAGGATAGTGACATCTTTATGTTATCAGTCTAGAGGAGGTGATCACAGCATGCAGCACCCTTGGAAGGTTCATGAAAACCATACTATGGATTAAACCAAGCATTGTGAATAAATTTGGGTAGATGGCTTCCTTTGACAAACAGTCAGTGGTTGTGCAGGTTTGAGGTCACAAGTCATCATGACTAAGATTTTGAGCATCCTCGTCTTGTTCAGACTGGATAATGTGCTCTCTCCCACAAACTATAACTTAGGTCTGCTCAGAGTAGTTGCAGTATAAACCACAGTTGGGCTCTGCAGGTGTTGAACAAACACAAGTGTGCCTGAGCAAGCATCTGCGATGCGGATTAGTTAACTCCCTTAGTAGATGGGTATCCTAAAATAAAAGTGGCCGGCCATTATTATTATATATAACATTTTTATTATTAGTGGTATCACCTCTACACAAAAGATGTGTTTACAGTTTGCAAGAGTTAGTGAATGATTTATCCATATATATCCTTAAAAAACAAATATTACCTTCTACAGACAATTAAGGAGAAGAGCAGACAGAGTATTGGTTTATCAAGTCTAACACAGTAGAACTATCTACTGCCAACTGAATTGTCTGGATAAGGTAATATTTGGTTTTTAAATTTATATATATATATATTTTATTAACTTTTGCAAACCATATATCACCTGATGATGTCGTAAAAACATTTTTCTTACTAATACTAATAAAAATTATTTCAATATATACTGCTCTACTAGATATAGGTTATTTTTAAAAAAAGTAACTGCTATAAACTGTGGGTTGTTATTTCACTTATTTCTCTAAGAGGTGTTATTTCATTTCATTTTTAATTCTACTACTTATATATAGATATATAAATGACCGGAATAATTTCAGTACTTTACACTTAATTATTATGTGGGTGGTTTAAATAAATTACGGCTACCCACATTGGCATTTTTAATCAAGGTCTCTTTCAGTCCTCTCATAACAGAGTTGCCAGGATTATTGAACAGAAAAGAACATTTCTGTTTTTGATCTTTGAGAAGAGAATCCTAAGAAAATATTATAAAATATTATTTCTCTGTAGCTAGGTCAAAATACATGGGTGTGTTAGTTAGTTTTATATATATATATATATATATATATATATATCTTTCCAAATGTCTAATAAAAAAGAGGCTATCAGTGTCTTTGAAGTTTCTAACGAAGACATTAACTCCATTTATATAATGCAAGCTCTATTTGTCTGCAGTCTGACATTTTTTTCCAACATGACATATTCTTATTTGCCTTTAGACATTATGGAAATTGAATGAAAAGGAAAGATTAATAATGCATAGAATTCTATAAATGATACATGTATTATATAAACAAGTAACCCATATTGCCCCAATGGTCTATATAAAGGGGGTGGGTGCTGAAAAGTTCTCAGGCTGAAAAAGAATAAACCTTGGACCATGAAATATTCATCCTAATCTGTGTATTCATTATGCATCTCAATACATCATTTCTAAAGTTCCTTTTTTGTCATGTTCTTCAGGATGATTGCAATCATGACTCTCCACAGATTTGATCTTTTTTATGATTTCTGAACTGCCATGGCTTCTTGGGAAATGTAGTGGAGTGATTTCTCATTGCCTTCACCTTAATTTTTGAATTCATAGATTCTTATTTTGTAGACTGGTTGACACTCAAGGCTAGAGAAAACAGTGTACTCTGCTATAGCCATGGAGCAAGTTGATTAATTGATTTTTCATAACTTATCAACCTGAAAAATGTTTGGGATTGAAAGAATAATTCTTTTCTTTTGCAAGTGAATATTGAATAAACCATTATTTAGGAATAATTTTTCCAGATACAAATACTATTTAACCCATAAGTGGTGGAGGAGATGGATACCTATCACTGGAGAATAAATATAGCAGGCGGAGCTAGAATTTGAAATTAGCTTCTCATTATCTGCACACCAGTTTAACTCTCGTGAAAGAATTCTGATATCTGGTCATTAAAGAAGTGGACAGGCCAAGAACTTTTCAGCACCATCTTATTCAAGTTCATGTGAAAATTTTAATTGTATACATAGGTATATCTATACATGTGGGCTGTTATTTTTTTATTATTTCACCCCAAACAAGGCAATAAAGTCACTAAGATGCAAAAGATTACTGATTGTGAAAAAATATGGATAAAAGGAAAACATTATTAAAAAGAGAGAACTATAGAATAACAGGAATTAAGAAGAAAGACGATAACAATTCACACTAGATTTAAATTTTGGAATATCAAAGTTGACTGGGAAGCAAGAAGTCAGAATAAAGTTGTGAGAGAAGAAACTGTTAGCATGAAACTTACAATTACATGTAGTAATTTAAATTCTAAAACCCATGTGACCTAGCAGCCAATCTAGTACTGTGCTTAAATTTATAAAGTTAATGTCCCAAAGAAGAAAGATTGGAGAAACATTAGCTGAAACATTGAATTCTGACTAGTCTTTGGGTTGTTGCTAATCCCCAGGAAACAGGGAAGGTACGTTATTCCATCTGCAAAAACACTTTCTTTTTTAATAAGTGTGACATTCTTTAAATTGAAGATAAACTTATTCCTATAGATGACTGATGAATTTGACAAATTTTTGTATAGAATCCTTTTCATGTTCATGGATACATTTTGTTTTTTTTTAATTTCTGCAAGTTTCTCTGATGTATAGTGAAGAACAATTGTGACAGTTTATTTTATTTATACGTGCTTCAAAATTGTTATGGATATATTTGGTTCTGATCATATTTGTAAATGTTTTAGATGCTGTTATATATCATAAAATAGATATTGATTTTTTTTTTTAAAATGAGCATCCCCCTAAGCAAGAGAGTAAAGCCACTAAAACGAAAGAGGTTAAAGGGTATGGCAGAATTAAAAAGAGAAACATAAATATGGGGCAAAAAGGCATATAGATTCTGTATGTTTAGACAGCAAATGTTCTTAAATACTATTAAAATAACAGACATTTTATGTCACTTAATTTTATTGATCAACTTTTCCACATTCCTAATAATCCTTCACAGAAGAGAGAATTCCTTCAGAAATTGGCCAAAGTTCATTTTGGAAGCAAAGTACGAAAAATGTTGTCTAAGCATTCAATGTAAGTAATCATCAGGTTTGGTAGATATTGATATAAATATGCACAGACAAGGTCTTACGCAAACGTTTACAGACATTGTTCAACATTTCAATATTGACAGCTTACAACAAACATTTTCTACACCAAACAAATAATATATGAATTTCAGAAAGTTAGTGGAACCATGAATTTTTCCACATCTCCCTCATATGCACAAATAAATGCAGCAGAACTTGTTTGTAGCTACATGAATAATCATGATGACGTATCGTTTATTTTGCACAGCAAATATTATTCATCAATGCATTATAAAGTGCAATTAACAGATCTCAATACAACATGCAAGATCATATACATTTATATATATATATATATATATATATATATATATATCCATATCCAAATGAATAAAGAATTAAAAAAATAATTGCAACTAATGGATATCCACGAACAGTTCTGTTTCACTGTATCACAACTCACCAGTACAGTTAGACTCCCGATTGCTTCTAGCCAGTATTGAAACCTGATCGAATTGACATCAGTTGGTGATTCTACCTCTGTGCTATAAGCTCTTGATAGAGGAAGGCAGACTTTAGCATTTTATATACAATGTAAACACACACCAGTAGCTGAGAATGTTCAAAGTCCTTGCTGAATGAATGATGCATAATGCATGACTAGCTACTGTTTCTCTACATTTCTCTATAGTACTCAATCAGTATGTGGAAGCATATATATATATATATATATATATATATATCCCTTTACAGATTGAAATTGAAATAATAGATAGAGAACGCCACTGGAAACTATGTAAACTTAAGGAATCAGCACATATGCTAGGCTACAAAAATCTCCTAAGCCGACCAAGCAGAGAGCTGAATACAATATGAGAACCAGTAATATGGTGTGCCGGAGAAAATCATTAGTGTCAAAAATTGCAATATGAACTCTGGTAAAAAAAAAAAAATGGTTACTGAACATTATGTTTATCAGTCAGTCAGTTGAGTGCCATACGTGATACATGCTTTGGGTGATCTTGTCTCAAAAGAGACATGACACAGAACTGACTGGGCAGAAGATTATCTCACAGTAGGTTGCTATTGCTTTCTGCAGTAGACTGGTTGCCAGCCATGGCTATAGAACCCAATCTGTCTTATTATTTAACCCATAACTGGAGGGAAGAGATGGATTAATACATTTCCCGAGGGTATTTGTGCATAAGTGAATGCAAGGAATTCAACTAAAATTCGAACTCAACTCCATGATTTGTCGTCCCGAGTCGATATCCACTACACCACAACGCACATCCTAGACATGACTGATTAGGTTTATAAGTCCCAGAAATTCAGTTGTTGTTGTCCTTAAAATATAGACACTGGTTAGTTCCAATGACTTGACCGAATAAGTTGTGTGTTCAATACCAGGCTACAGCAATAGTGAACAACAAACAAGTTAGAGGGAGATAACTCTTGACTACCAAAAAGTGACTTCACACAAGGAATGAGAATGATGTACACCACTGATTGTAATAAAAAGTTTGATTTGAAATTCCTAGCACCTGAGGGAGGCCAAAGCGTACAAGGGGTGAAATATTGTACACCTAAAATGAGGACAAAAGTCAGAATAATGGAAATAGTGACATATATATATATATATATATATATATATATTAATAAATATACATATTATCCTATGGTTTATACAAAATTTGGATTGATTGCTGAAAAATGCATGAAACTCCAATTTGTGCGTAACATGCAGAATGTGCATATTTATTAATATATATTTTTCACTGTTCCATCTACATCTGATTAATATTTATATATTGTTGTATATATACATGTCTACACACACATATTTTTACCTCCTTATATATATATATATATATATATAATTTTTAACGTGTATATGCATATGTATGAAAAGGCATGTGTATTTATGACTCATATATATATATATATATATATATATATATATATATATGCATACACTATATATGCATGTACTCAAATCCAAAGGTACATTAGGATAGTGAAAGATGCCTTCCAAAAAGCCGAGCAAACAAACAAAAACATTTCATTGAAAGCAAAGAAAAAAGTTCTGAACTTGAATATCAAAGTTGACAGGGAAGTAAGAAGCCAGAAGAATGTTCTACAAGTGAGAGAAGAAACTGTTTTCATGGAATACATCTATTTCAACTGTAAAATAATAAGATATTATATAGCAAAAAGTCCACCTATATGGCATTGCTTACAGTTGAAGAATAGAAATTTTGTTGTACATAAGGATGCTGAGAATAGCATGAATGGAACATGTGAGCAACAACAAAGTTTTAAAAAAAATGGAAACAAAAAAGAACCCTTTTTAATAGAACATCAAGAAGAGATCGTTGAAATTCTTAGACGGCTTGGAAAATTTAATACTCATAGGGACATATTGAAGAAAGGAAGGACAAAGGAAAACAATGCATAACCTACCGAGTGAGCTTCAGTAAATGGATGGTGGAGCAAAGTGTAGAAGAGATAAAATTTATTAAGAGCTACAAAAGGCAGGAAATTGTGGAGAGCCATGATTGCTGCCATTCTGAAGGAATAGAGTATATAGAAAAAAAAGACACTATTTCTTGTCCTTGTTTTCCATTGGTAAGAAATGTTTTTTTTCCAAGAACTACTACAGCCTTTAGTAATATACCCTATTACTACAAACTTGACTTCTTCAATTCCAGAAAAATATCATCGTGATCTGTACTAACTTCCTTCTCTTACATGTATACAACCACATTCATACTACCTTGAGTGGCTTCTTGGGCCTTGTATTGTGTGCACATTTAGTAACAAAAAAAAAAAAATTAAAGAAAATTTTACTAAAATTAATCCCTTCAGGAGAGAAAAAATTGCATGTCAAATATCTTATGCAAATGTAAAATATAAAAAAAATGATCGTCTCCTGAAAGTCAGACTTGAGGCATGTCAGAGCACCATATCCAAAGTGAAGTACGCAAATTTGGCATAACATACTATTTGAAGGGAGAAAGGAACACGCCAAGGAACTCTTTGGAATAAGCTCAAATAAAGAATGTACCTGGGAGGTAAATGAAGGAACCTGGTTACATTAACCTGATGGAAAAAGCTAAAGTTAAGCTAATGTGGTTTTCTCTGCTTAGAAAGGAATTAGAGAGCATTCCTATGAAGAAGAATCTGTAACCGTCTGTGTTATACAAATTACCAAAATGGAATTGCCTAAAATACACACACTGATGGAAATGGGATGACCTGAATGGCTTATCTCACACCATTCCCTTTTGTTTGTAATAACTGCCGCAAAAAACAAAAGCAATTTTTTTTTTCTTATTTTTATGAAGAAAGCTGAAGAAGAGACTAGTAAAAATATATTTATCTCTAATAAAACAGAAAAATATTAGAACACTTAAAAAGCATTTAAATCTTCCTTGTCAGACATATTTAATGAATGATATTCAAAAGAAAGGTTAATACATTAATTACAATTATTTCTGTACAGTGTACACATTTTTCCCATGTTTTATGAATAAAAGTTAGGGATCATATTTATACATGAGAACTAAATACTTAACTTTCTTGTAAGCATATCTGTTACCACATACAAGACAGTATGATCAAAACTAAGCAGTATCTATGATTCAAACTAATGTGTGACAATTCAAATCTCTAACCAAACCTTTGCTTTATGTGAACTTATTCACATAGACATTTAACCCATTTTAGTCTGCTTTTCTGCTGCCTGTGTCAAATATCAAGGTCATGAGAGTTTCACTGCATCATCTTTGATGTTATCATACTCTACTGAGTCATTTTATCCTTCTACCTCAAAAAGAATATCAGTCTTCTTATTTTTTAGTTAATATGAACTGGTTGAACCAGAGTTAAATTTATTATACTGTCAAAAGTTTTTTGTCTATACTTGTGAGATGAGGTATAATCAGTATTTACGCTATTTATACTGTTCGGATTATTGCCATATTCGTGACATTTTGGCCATTGTACACTCTGACCTCAGGTAATTGGAATTTCAAACTGAGCCATCTGTTTTGATCACTGGGGTATATTGTTCTCATTCTATGTGTTGTGCTACTTCCGGATGTCTTAGTTATGTTCCTTTCAACTTTTTAAGCTATTTATTCACCACTGCTGTAGCCAGGTATTGAATTCACAATTCTTTGGGTTAAGTCACTGGATCCACTAGTGTTATAAGTAATTTTCATTTCTGAGAATAAATTTTTATAATGAATTTATTTACATACAACAATATTCGATGCAAAAAGCAGTGGATTGACAAGGAAAAATCTCCACAATTGAGCCCAAAAGAGGAAGGTTATTTTGTATGTTGAATTGAATCCAAAGAGGTAGGTAATTTTGTGTATGTGGTGGATTCATTGGTACATCCTTCAATGAGAGACTAAACATACATTTATATGTCTCCAGTAGTTGAAAAGAGTACATAAAAGATTGGTTGGAAATGCTGTTTTCCTCAATGATAATGCACGGCTACATACAGCAATAATAAAAAAGAGAACAAAACAACTTGGAATACAATTGGACTGTTCAACCCAACCTGGCGTACTCAACTGAAATTGTTCTAATTTGTTATGACCTTTTTTCATCTCTGCAAATCACTTTAACGAAGAAAACCTTCCCCAATGGAAACAAGATTCAAGAATTTGTTAATTTTTTTTACATCAGAACCTGTGGAGTTTTACTCAAAAGGTATCGAAGAGCTCCCAGCCTATTCTGCAATTCTAAAGATAGCTGGGGGTACAACAAATAGACCTAAATGTACAGAACAGACTAGAATTTGAAGTTGGCTCACCAATTCTACAAATATTAGACTAACCATATATCTGCAAATAATATATCACTGATCAAATAAGATTATTGATATTTTCAACACAGACATTTTCAATTATTAGATCACGAATATGCATGTCAAGTAATTTCCTTTCATGATACCTGGAAGAGCAATATCTATTGTTAAAGATGGTTAAATAACGATTGCTTTCTTGTAACATGCCAGAAAGTATCTGACTCCTCCTGCCATGCTCTATCTTGTTCAACCCTACCCACCATACTCAACTGAGCTTATTCTAATTAGTTATTACCTTTTATTCATCCCTGCAAATCACTTTGACAAGGAAAACTTTCTCCAATAGAAATATCTTTCTCCATGCCCTATCTTTACAAGAGTTAGACCAAACCACAAATGAAATATTGCTGGGTTTGGAGTTGTCCAATCCTTCCTCTCCAGCCTTAAGAGTTCAAAAGGCTACACACAACCTGACTTTCCACCTTACAAACCTTAGACAAAATATTCCTAATCTATCACTACTCTATTGCTATTTTCATGGCAAATGTTCAAACGAGCTATATTCCTCTAGTCCTACTAATTCAAACTCCTACAGCTAAAACACACCATGCCACATAAACAGAGTCAACCTATTCTCATTTCTTTCATATTCCACTGGTAAAAAGGAAATTCCACCTAGATAGACACTGTTCTGGGGAAGAAGCTTTGTTGATCACTGCAATCTTAACTGCTTTGAGTTCATGGTCATATGTCCTACATAGCCTCATAATATGCATTTCTTACTTCTTTCTTTCTTTCTTTTATGCCTTTATAACAACCTCATTCAATAAGCTTCTACCTTGAGTGGCTCTTAGACATTGTATTACTGAACAATATTATGTGACAAGTTATAATGGTAGCAAAGAATAACCTGATCCTTAAATAAAAACCCAAGATCGATTACCTTACAAGACTGAAAAGCTCTAATTGTGTTGCTATATATAAAGGGATAATAGATTTATGCCTTTCCTAAAATTATTAGATCAAAATGAATGCAAAATGTTCAAATTGTAATATGAACTCAGCTTGCCAATACCATTTTTTTCATATCATATTTTCTACCAGGATGTGTATAATCATGGCTCTCCACAATTTCCTATATTTTGTAGCTCTAAGCAATGCTTGTCTTATTATTATCATCCTTATCAATCTATGTTCTACAATCTATTCATGTAGACTACACACTGTATAGGATGTGCGTTGTGGTGCAGTGGATATCAGCTCGGAACAAGAAATCGGCGAGTCAAGTTCGAATTCCAGTTGAATTCCTTGCATTCACTTATGCACAAATATCCTTGCAAAAGATATTAATCTCTTCCCACCATTTATGAGTTAAATAACAGGACAGATTGGGTTCTATAGCCTTGGCTATCAACCAGTTTACTGTAGAAAGCAATGGCAACTAACTGCGGGATAACCTTCTGTCCAGTCAGTCATGTCTCAAAAGAGACATGATCACCCAAATCATGAATGGCACTTAACTGACTGACATGCTGTGTCCTTCTGCCACCATTTTGTCTTCAATACTTTGAGTGTCAAATTCTCCATGCCCTCACTTCTTCATTTTTATTCTATGGGTCATGTCCCTTCAGGACATAGACAATCATGACCTTCCAGATCTCCATATTCCTCGTGGCTCTTAGACAGTTTCTCCTCCATTATCTATCCAAAAAATTAAAACATCATTTTTATTCTGTGTCTTGTTTGTTGCCATTTTCCATAAAACATCCTCACTGCTCACATGTTCTGTGAGTAGTAATCTCAGCATCCTTCTGTAGTACTACAGCTGTTATCACAAGTCATCTCTTCATCTGTAAGGAAATTATCCAGAATTCACTACCAGCTTTTGAATAGCATTAGAGGTCAATTCTCTGTCTTCTGTTGAAAAGGAACTGGAAACCCAATTCTAAAGTCAACTTCAACTCTGTATTGCTAACATATCAGCCAGAACCCTGAAATTTCATTCAGTAATTACATCTTGACCTTTTAAAGTCTAAAATTATCTGTCTTTCCTTTCCTACTGTCTTGTCCTTTCTTATGCTAATATAACTCATAACTCTTTCACTTAAGTGGCCCTTGGGCTTTGTATGAGGTGAACATTATTTAAAAATAAAAGAAGAAAAAGAAAAAGGAAGACTGATATTGCATAGAAGTTCAGCAGGCTTTTCTTTGTTTCTAATGAAATTTTCCTGTTTTTATTTAGCTTTTGAAGCTCTCTCATATTTATAAACTTCTTAAAGTTCTTTCTTTCTTTTTTTCTATACATTAAAGATTCAAATCATATTATCATCATCAGTTTCTCACCAGATTCCCTTGTCAGTCAGTTAAGTGGCATACGTGAAATATGCTTGGGCAATCATGTCTTGAAAGAGACATGACTGACTGGGCAGAAGATTATCCCGCAGTATGTTGCCATTGCTTTCTGTGGTAGACTGGTTGCCGGCCAAGGCTATAGAACCCAATCTGTCCTGTTATTTAACCCATAACTGGAGGGAAGAGATGGATTAATACCTTTCCCAAGACTATTTGCGTGTAAGTAAATGCAATGAATTCAACTGGAATTCAAACTTGGCTCCCCGATTTCTCGTTCCGAGCCGATATCCACTGGACCACAACAAATGTAAAATTCATCTGCGCATTGAATATTGCTGCCATATCCTGCTATTCTCGACAACATCCAAAAGCCTTTTTTAATGTTATTGGTACTGACCTTGCATTTCAATTTTGGTCACTTTCCACTGCTGTAACATGGCTTCCTTGTGCATTTTCTATAAATATTTTCATGGCAATCATTCTATTCTAATGAACTTTCTTCATTGGTACATCACCCTCAAGAATTTAAGCATACTAACTGGGAAGTGTTCTAACAGAAGATGGAAAGTGCGACACAGAGATCCAAAGGCAAATTGGCATGGCGAAAGATGTATTCCAGAAGCTGAGTAAAGTATTAAGACAGGAAACTTTCACTAGAAACAAAGAGAGTACTAGACTGATGTGATATCAGTTCTTCAACATGGCAGTGAATGTTGGACAATATCATCAAAGATAAAGGAAAAAACATAAAGGAACTGAAATGTGGTTCAACAGAAGGATGCTGCAAATATCATGGACTGAGCATGTGAGCAATGATGAGGTGTTGGAATGAATGGAAATGAAAAGGAAATTAATGTTGAGCATCAGGAAGAAACAACTAAAGTTCCTGGGACATGAGGAAAGAGGGCTTGGAGAGCCTGATACTAACAGGCCACATAGAGGGAAAAAGAGAGAGGAAAGCAGTGGATAACATATTTGAAGGGCCTGAGCAAGTGGATGAGAGAATGGAGGTTGTGAGAGGTTACAGGAAAAAGCGTGCTAAGAACAACCAGGGATAGGGAGCTGTGGAAGGCCATGATCGCCTATGTCATGAAAAGACAGGACACATAGAAGAAGAACTTGATTGGCATTTAGGTCTCATTGTTTTATAGTTGATGTAAGTGACTTCTATTCTAATAGTTTCTTTTTTTGTATTTCTTGCCTGTGGAACTCTCATCCAGCTGACTTTTGTAAAATTTGATCATCAAAAATTCAAACGCAGTGTTAATCATCATCTGTCTCTTTCAAACCTGTTCGTTTACTGTCTTCTCTCCTTTATAAAGTTATTTTTTCCTTAGATTCTTTTATACTCAGTAATCTTTTGTGGGTTACTGAGTATAAAATGGATGTGCATCGTGGTGCAGTGAATATCAGCTCGGAACAAGAAATCAGAGAGCTGAGTTCAAATTCCAGTTGAATTCATTGTATTCACTTATGTGCAAATACCCTTAAAAAAGGTATTACTGTCTCTTCTCACTCCAACTATGGGTTAAACAGCAGGACAGATTACATTCTATAGCCTTGGTTGGCAACCAGTCTACTGCAGAAAGTAATGGCAACCTACCATGGGAAAATCTTCTGCCCAGTCAGTCATGTCTCTTTTGAGACATGATCTCCCAAGCATATATCATGTATGGCACTTAACTGAGTCCTTTGTGGCTTTATTCCTTTGCTTAATGTGACATGATTTGAAAATAAATTTGATCTGTTAGCTCATCATTACTTGTAAGTGGCCCATATTTCTATTTGCTTTTCCACAAAGAATCATTCAGTTATTGACCCAATATCTTGCATATTTATACACTAACAACAATATCACTTCATAACCAGCTATTTTGAGTGACTCTTGTATTGACATTGTACTGAATGAAGAAAAGTAGAATTTTTTTTAAAAATTGATATTATTCACTATTCAGCAAGAGACAATTATTTATTTACTAGTTTCAACCTGTAAAAATTTCAAGGGTTTTTTTATTCTGATGTATCTTAATTGTTCAGTTAATGATTAATGAATGCATGACAAATATAAATATTTGTAGAAATTTCTCAATTGCATCATTAAATATTTGAACTATTTTTTTTTTTAAATCATTCCGCCCCAAGCAAGGCATTTTATTGCCACTGTTTTGCAGGGGGTTACATAAGAGGAAAGTTATGAGAAAGAGTGACAGGTTATAGGGGGTGTCAGGAAGTGGGTAAGAGAAGGATGACTGTGGACACAAAGTGAGGGATCCGTTTATATATTGATTGTAATATAAAATTAATCCCCCACTTTATATCCCCATTATAATAGTATAAAAACTTTTTTTTTATAATCATATCACTCCAAGCAAGGTATTTTATTGCCACTGTTTTGCAGGGGGTTATATAGGAGGAAAGTTATGAGAAAAGGTGACAGGTTATAGGGGGTGTCAGGAAGTGGGTAAGAGAAGGATGAGAATACTGATGAGAGTGGAGTGGATGGAGAAAGGGTCATGAGAGAGAGGATGCAAGTTAGTGAGATAGGAGATGACTATTGACTTTACATTTAAATTCTTGGAGATTATAGCTGTCGGGAAAACAAGTAAATGGAAGGGAATTCCATAGGCGGAAAGTGCGTGAAAAGAAGCTGCTGGAGTAGAATTTTGCGTTTACAATTTATTGGTTTCACAGTAAAAGGGTCGGACCTAGTTGCTAATCTTGTGGCTTAAGTAAATTTATATATAGTGGGCACCAGTGAGCTAAGTTCATTGAAGCAGTAGCTGTGAAAGTATTTGTAGAAGAGACACAGGGAAGCCACATTGCACCAGTAAGAAAGTGACTGTATCCGAGCTGCCAAGTTGGGATCTATCATATTACAGATTCTCCGTTGGATTTTGTCAAGAACACCTAGATGGATAGCAGGAGCACCTGACTAGATATGGCAGCAGTATTCAATGCATGAGCGGATGGTAGATTTATATATGTGCAGGATTGTTTCAGACAGGCAAAACCTACACAGAGAACTGACTTTCTTAGCAGCGGATTTAGCTATGGATTCTATATAGTTATTCCACTTGAGGTCTGTTGTCAGAGTTAACTGCACAAAATATTGCAATAACAATCGTAAATATAAAGTTCTCTCTTTTCTTCATTCATATCATTCCTCCTTGCTTGCATTCATTCTTTATTGTGTTTATGGATTGCTTGTCTCTTTTCTGCTCATAATCATTCTCGTTGTCTTCTCTGCTATTCTCTTGCTGCCTCCCTTTGTTGTCTTATTCTTTCAATAATTTTTTCTCCGGAAATATAATGCATTTACAAAATACATTTAATTTCATTCATTACAGCAAAAACGTGACACACGTAGGTATCTAGGTAGGCATTACTGTATTATAATTAATGTATACCTTCCTGTATGCAGGTACAGAATCTTTCTATCCTCTCAAATACGTGGACACTATTGTAATAGAGTAGAGTGATTATACTGACTAGCAGTTTCCTAGCAGTGTATCTTCATGCAGCATGTGAGTCTTGTATTTGTTGATATACCATTATTCCCAACCTTCGTTTTGGTGATTACTCACGCAGTAACCTTTGAGTGTTACAATAACAATGATAATATAAAGATTATGATTTGCTATGTTGTTGACAGAAGACACCGAAGGACTGATTGACGGATGAAAAGTATTTTTCTTAGTTGAAAGAAAATCAAGAGGAAGGCAGCAAAGAAAGACTTGAAATTCTCATTTGAAGAACAAAAATGCTATGAGTACAATAATACTCATTCTTTTTTTTCATCATAGATGATATACAGTACTGTGCAAAAGTATTAGAACAAGAACTATTTTATCTTTTATGAGGCATATTAACAAAAAATAAACAATTTAATTAAGGAAATTTATTTGAGTTACTCAAAAAATACTTTAACAAGGAAAAAATACTTGTTACAAAATAAATTTAATATTTAGTATAATAGCCTTTTGCTTTGAAATAAAATAATTGCGATAATTTACCAATCGCACCTAGTATATATATATATATATATATATATATATATATATATATATGTAAACACAGTACTGTGCAAAAGTATTAGGACAAGAACTATTTTATCTTTTATGAAGAATATTGACAGAGAATAAACAATTTAATTCAAGTAATTTTATTTGATTTACTCAACAAATGCTTTAACAAGAAAAAAATACTTGTTACAAAATAAATTTAATATTTAGTATAATGGCCTTTTGCTTTGATCACAGCCTTCATTCTGTCAGGTATTGACATCACAAGCTTCTTCAATATATCTAATGCTATCTCCTGCCAAGCAGCTTGTATTTGTTCCCAAAGTGTGTCTGGCAAAGTAACATTAGATTTATCAATATTTTTATCCAAAATATCCCATAGATGTTCAGTAGGATTGAGATCAGTGCTTTGTGGGGGCCAATTCAAATTCCGAAGCCTTCCTTTTATATTTATTCGCAATTTACTTGGTTTTTCACCCTGTATTTGAATTTCAGTGAGGTTTTTGGGAAAATCACCCCCGTTCTAAAACTTTTGCACATTACCAGTAGTGGGCAAAAGTGTTAGAACAGGGGTGATTTAAAACCTTATTTTGATGTCTCATGAAAGATAAAATTGTGTTTGTTCTAATACTTTTGCACAGTAGTGTATTTTTTTACAGTAATTCTGTTTTCATTTTCTATTTCCTGTTCAATATTTTTTTTCATTTATCATGCATGTTAATGTGTATATCGTCTGGTCTTCCAATGTTTCATCTGTTCTGTGTGCATCCATATCCCTCTCTAGAGCATGACACATGTCGGTACTATGGTATTAATATATCGAATTTGCACGAGATACTAGATTAGCAACTAGATCCCACCCTTTTACAGTGAAACCGATAAAATGCAGCCGTAACTTCTACTCCAACAGTTTCTTTCCTCGCACTTCCCGACTGTGGAATTCTCTTCCAAACGATTGCTTCCCCGATGGCTACAATCTCCAGGAGTTTAAATGTAAGGTCAATACACACCTCCTAACACACTAACCTGCTCCCATTCTATCAAGCACTCTTCCCATCTGCCCGACCCTCATCCTCGCTATCCTTACTCATCTGTCACCTTTCTCCTGACATTCCCTATGTCTATCCACTCCTTCTCTTTACCTTCCCCTATGTAGCCCCATGCGCAATAGTGGCAGTGGAATGCCTTGCTTGGGGTGAGATGATTAAAAAAAAAAAATATATAAATTTTATTTTTGCTCTTATTTACGCATAAATTAAACCCAATTCTGCTGAATTAATCAATTTGCTTTTAATTGCACATTTCTAATCAATTCAACAAAATGTGTTTTTATGGTGACATTTGTCCTTCACCGAGTTTTATGCTTCAAGTCTGATTAAAGATTAATCAAAATATTTTCTTTATACAAAATTTCAAGCCCAAATAACTAATTTTTGTTTATTTTCTTTCTTCTTGTTTTTAATTGTCGCTCTCCTGACAGTAAAGAGAGAGGTAATTCCCTTCGAGGTTTGGTTGAAAAAAAAAAAACATTTCACTAACATTTTAAGCTGACTACACAAGAAAACATGCATAGCATTGATTTTTATTTTGTATTGTAAATCTTTCTGAGAAAGTTACAAAATTGTCAAAAATATTAAAAAAATTCTGCCAAAATTCAAAGAAAGCAAAACATTCATTGTAGTGTCATGGCATTACACAAATAAAAGTATTTTGATTTAAATATTTCTTTTAACTTAGTTTTCCCTTGATTAGATTTTACACCAGATTTTCTGAATCTTTGGCTAGAGTACCAGACAGAAATTCTTAAGGTCAAATTTCTTGTCATGACAAAATTAATTAAATTTCAAATTAAATGCCCTATGAAAATTCCGCCATTTTAGGAAACCAAAAAGTTTTCTCTCTGAATTTCTGGGATCTGAAATTATCATTATTCAGATCATACAGTTATATTAATATCCTCATCTTTCTTTCATCATAACATTTTTAGCTTTTCTCAGGCCTCTTTCAATTTAGATAAACTTCATGGAATTTTCTAACTGAACCCTTTATTCTATTTACAGTGATAGGTTGTTCTCATTTCATGCATAATCTGATTCTTTCTTAGTACTATTTATTTACTGCTAGTCTCATTTCTACAGAGTCTGAGCCTGTACTACCCAGCCGATGGATTTAACCCCCAGTTACTACGCCACCAAATCCATGATCCAGTGCTTTGATCTTTTATAGGCAATCCTGAGTTTAAAATTTGAAGCTTTAAACATTATGTTCTTTCTTTTTTTTTATATCAACTTGGTTGATATACAATGTTTTGATCAAGTACCCTCTGGTCATTATCAGGTGTCCATTGATAGATTGATATGGATTATCTGCTGATTATTCTGACATCTCCAGTGATATCAGTTATTGTTAATTCTTGATGGAATTGGAGCATCACTACACAATCCAGGGATTAAACATTTGACCACTAGATGATAGTAACATGTGGTCATTGCTACATCCACTGTGTAACTATCCCGGTCAATAAAAACATATATATATATATATATATATATATATATATATATATATATATATATATATTGATATCTATGTATTTACAATAAATTATAAACACATTCTATTCAAACAGCTTCTTTTCTCGCACTTCCCGTCTGTGGAATTCCCTTTCATTTACTTGCTTTCCCGACAGCTATAATCTCCAAAAATTTAAATGTATAGTCAATAGTCATCTCCTGTCACACTAACCTGCATCCTCACTCTCATGCTCCTTTCTCTGTCCACTCCACTCTCATCAGTATTCTCATCCTTCTCTTACCCACTTCCTGACACCCCCTATAACCTGTCACTCTTTCTCATAACTTTCCTCCTATGTAACCCCCTGCAAAACAGTAGCAATAAAAGACTTGCTTGGGGTGATATGATTATAAAAAAAAAATAAAAAAATAAAAAAATATCAACCAAGATGAGAACAATAGTTTGAAATTATACCCAGATATTGAAAATTAATCATCTCAGAAATAAATACTAACATAATGTTTTTCTTGTCTTTTCTTCTGGTAATGTTGAGCTTTGCTTCTCTACTGATGTTTCACTTTTTACTACTGTTGCTGAATCCTTGCTGTCAAATAGAATAAGCATTTCTCCTTTTTTTATTAATAGCTTGGCTCCCATACAGTATTTATATCTATGCTAGGCTTGCTGAGGAGGCTGTCATCCAAGCATATGAAATGGTTCTTTCATGGAGAGAGTAGTGAAAAGCTTGCAATGTTTTTTGTAGGAAAGAGGTTGTAGAGAGGAAAACAATTAATCACCCACAAGGTCATGAAGATGCTTTTAGACTATCAAGATTAGAAAGTGAAACCTGGGCAGCTCATGTCCATAAGTGACAACAATATTTTATTTTCAGCCTGATCTGGCTCTTGTAAAGGCTAAGGATAGGAGGAGTCAAAGAGGAGTGGTACAGGACACCAACATCATCTTTAACAATTTTTTTTTGTCCTGGGCATGATGGTAAACTGCATTCAGCAGCAAGGCCTCTAATTGGGAAGTTGTGAGGTGCATGGAACCACCTCTTAATTGTTGTTATTCCCAGGTCCATCCTGACCCAGAGTGGTAGTACCTGTTAGGGTCCCAGCTATGAGTAAATAGTTAACCCCCAAACTGGGGTTAAAATGCTATAAAAGTACAAAAATACACTTTTATAGAAATATATACATAAAAATAGACTTTTATAGAAAAATATACATTTTTGAAGAAAAAAATTATTCTCAGCAAAACGTTTTTGAATAAAAACTAGGAGACATCTTCAGTTTTCTAAAAAAAAAGAAAATTTAATTAAAATCAACCTTCTTACTATAAATGAACATTAAAAAAAAAACCCTTAAAACCCTACTTTTTGACATTAAATAATCCATAGAGGTTGATATGCCATGATACAAAACACAAACTTAATAACGTTCCCATCATCTTTAGCAATGATTTGTATATACGCAATCCCCTTGATGTCTGGCACAAGTCTCAATAAGTGATCAAAGCATGGAGACTTCCTTACAGAACAAATGGTCGGTGAAAATTTAGTCTCTCCTTGGTGATGACAGAATGCTACTTATCACATCCTACTAATGAGATTCTTTACCTAAAGACTGATATTCCCAGGACTGAATGTAAATTATGTATTTAATTGTAATTATTAAATAATTATTGGTCAGAGTCAAATTAGACTAGTTTAAAAAAAGTTTAAAAAGAAAAAAAAAAGCAATAATAAAAGATAAAAATTTAATATGCATGGCTTTTAAGTATTAAAATTAGGAAGATCAGACTATTATTATTTCAATATACATTAGAAAATACATTTTGGGTTTATACAAACTCAAATGAAAATATGTACAATGCTATTTCGTTAGTCTTGACAAACTCATCATCTTATTTTAAAAAAGGTTTAAACTATGGTAGTGTAATCAGCTGATCTTCCTAATATATATATATATATATATATATACATACTGTAATGGTTGTTACAATGTTTTTAAATTCATAGTATCACTACACAAAAAATTTCTCATGTTTCGGAGCCAGCCCATTATGTTTTGGCTTCATCCTCAGGTGATTTATTTATTTTAAATTTATTTTATTTTATTTCTAAAAAAATCACCTAAAAAATCACCTAAAATATCACCTGAGGATGAAGCCAAAACATAATGTGCTGGCTCCGAAACATGAGAAATTTTTTGTGTAGTGATACTATGAATTTAAAAACATTGTAACAACCATTACAGTAAAACGCTATATATATATATTTTTTTATTTAGGGATTTCATGTTGAAATGTTCATTCAACATTTTTGAACTTTTAAAATTTATTTTAATTTATATATATATATATATATATATATATATATATATATATGTACATTTGCTTCATTCTTTGTGCGCATTAACAATATTTTGAGGCTATCTTTAGATATTTGCAACAGAATGAGAACAATTTATTCGTTTACGTTACATGGAGTTTTCAGTTTGAAATTTCCTGAAGGTGAACTATACTGACAGACAACCAAAGAAAGCCAGAGGACACAAGGGTGTGAGGATAACAACAAAGATGAGAACGTTAGTCGCAACATAAATAATGTAAATATGAACAACACCTCATCCCAGAAATTTAAACAGAAACATTACTGGGATATTGGTTTCTAAGTAACAGGCAAAATATTAACAAAATCTCCTTGGCCCACTTTTGGGGAGACGGTTTTATATAACAAGAAGTAATGATTCACAAACTCATCTCAAAGATCATTATTACTGTAATGAATCCTCTCCTAATTGGATACCACACCCTTGTTGCTTTGTGTAATATATCTTGTCTGTGTCAGTAGTGCCTCAATTATACCAACTACATCTTCTGCAGAGGAGTTACCCCCAACAAATGAGACATCTAACAAGTAAATGCTTAGAAACTAAAATCTAAATTACCAATATTTACTTATTCCCAGACAAAGTAAATGACTAATATTTACTTATTCTGGAACCAGTTAAATGTCAGAAGGTTCAAATATAATAATAATATTGACACAAAAAGGTAGAAAAGACTGAAAAATCACTGGTTTTAAGTGTTTATAATCATTCTCTAACATGGCAATCTCCTTACAGATGAAGAAAAAACTTGAAGCAACAGAAATGTGGTTTTACAGACGGATGCTGAGAATACCATGGACGGAACCTGTAAGCAACAACGAAGACTCATAAAAAATGGAAACTAAAAACGTCACCTATACTTGACATCAGAAAGAGATAGTTGAAATTTCTCAAGTGCATAATGAGAAAAGAGAGCTTACAAAAGTTTGATACTCACAGGAGAAATTGTAAACAAGCAGAACTGAAGAAAACATTGTATAATCTATCTAGAAAGTTTGAGAAAATGGTTAGTAGATGACAAGAAAATAAAATTTACTAAGAGCTACAAATGACAGGAAGTTATGGAGAGCTATGAATGTCAACATCCTGAAAGGACATGAAATGTAGAAAAAGAATAAGTAAAAGTTCTGGACATGGGTGATCATGCCTCTCCACAATTTTCTCTCCCTTGTATTTTTAAGCAACTTTTGGTATTTTATCATCCCCTGTTTTTCTTGCTTTGCTCTTTATCCACACAAACTCATCATATACTTTATTTACTGTTCATCTCTGTCTCTCCTACCTTCAATATGTCCTTTGAGTGTTCAGTTTACCAAATCTACTTTTCTCATAACATGTTCAAGAAATTTCAAGCCTCTTTCTGATTTTAAGTATGAGTGTCTTTCTAGTATTTGTCTATACTTCCTCAAGGACACATGGCCCACTGGATTTTGGCATTGGTTAGTTCCAGTGATTTGAATCAAAGAGTTGTGAGTTCAATACCAGGCTACAGCAGTGGTGAACAAATATCTTAGAGAGTTAAGTTAAAGGAAGATAACTCATGACTACCAGAAGTAGCTTTGAACAAACAATGAGAATGATATACCCCAGTGATCATAATAATGGGATCAGTTCAAAATTCCTAGCACCTAAAGAAGGCCAGAGTGTCAGTCAGTTAAGTGCCATACGTGATACACGCTTGGGCAATCATGTCTTGAAAGAGACATGACTGACTGGGCAGAATATTATCCCGCAGTATGTTGCCATTGCTTTCTGCAGTAGACTGGTTGCCAACCAAGGCTATAGAACCCAATCTGTCCTGTTATTTAGCTCATAACAGGAAGGAATAGATGGATTAATACCTTTCCCAAGGGTATTTGCGCGTAAGTGAATGCAATGAATTCAGCTGGAATTCGAACTCGGCTCCCCGATTTCTCGTTCCGAGCCGATATCCAATACACCACAAGTACAATGACCAAAATGTCATAAAAATGACAACAAAGATGAAAACAATAATACGAATAATGTGAAAAGAGTGTCTTTCTAGTTCTTAAAAATGCCTTCATTTCTAATGTGTTCCCCCAGATTATTCTTTTTTTTTTTTTTAAATCATTTTACCCAAGCAAGGAAGGACAATCACTAGTGTGTAGGGTGTTACAGTGAGAGAAAAAAAAAACTGAGTGCAGGAGTTATATAAAATATGAACAGGATTCAAAAATATAGAAGATGGCAATTAACATTTCCTTTAAATTTTTGGATCGTGTAGCTTTCAGTAAAATAAGCAAACAGAATGGAGTAGCACAATGGGGAAATGCAAGAAAAACTGTTGGAGAAGAAATAGTGTTTACATTTAACTATTTCAACGATTAAAGGGTGGGACCATGATGCCAATCTAGAAGCACACTTTAATTCATGTGGGAAGAGCATCATAAAGAAAAAGTTCATTGCAGCAGTTACCATGAAAATATTTGTAGAATAAACAGAGGGAAACCATATCATGACATTGAGAAACTGACTAAAGTTGAGATGCCACATCATGACCAATTAGATTGCAGATCTGATCTTTCTTTCAATTTTGTAGAGAAACTTGAGATGAATAGCAGTAGCACTGGACCAGATATGGCAACAGTATTCAATGCATAAATGAATGATATGTGGTAAATGTTCATTTTAGGTGCCAACAGCTTTTCCCCCTTCAAATTTATCCAAAATAGCATTATTTCTGTGCAAATGTATATGCTGAACTCAAATCAACAATTAGTTATTGAAGAAACTTACCTGTTTTGCTTTGAAAGTCCATAAAAAATCGAACTATATCTCGCGCTTTTTCTCTCCCGTAACTCTCATGGAGTAATGTAATTAACTGCAGAATGACATTCTACGTAAACAGAATTTTCTGTCGAATTTTGGTCGTTTTTCTTCCTTTGCTGAAACTTCCAGTGATGTACTTCCTGTTATGAAAGTCACAAGTGTAGAAATACAATAGTGCATTACTTTTTTACCGGAAGTACATCGCCGGAAGTATCAGTAAATGAAGAAAAATTGAGCAAAAATCTGCCAAAATTCATTGCATTACGCAGTACGTCATTCTGCAGTTAATTACATGACTTCGTGAGAGTTACGGGAGAGAAAAAGTGCAAGATATAGTTCGTTTTTTTTATAGACATTTAGATAAAAAAAAGGTAAGTTTCTTCAATAACTAACAGTCGGAACTTACAACAAAAATTTACCTGGTATGTTTATAAGTGTGCAAAAGGGATTCTTATTAGAAAAGTTTTGTTTCAACACAGTGACACAAACTTTATTTTTATGGAAGAATAGTCATTCAGACGTTTCACTTTTGTTTGCTGATTATTTGGTAGTAACAAGACTAAAATATTAATATTCACTTCACGCTAAAGGCAGAAATTTACTTCCACTTGTACTCTCTTGCCTTACCAGACACCTCAATCTCTCATCACTGACATGCTACACAGAAGATTGATTAATTTTCTAGGACTTCTTAACCCTTTGCAAGTTATTCAAAGCCTGAAAATATTTTTACATTGTAAGAATCTTCTTTTTTTTTAGACAATAATGATTTAGTGATACACTAATATTAGTTAACCGATAACTAAGGCAAGAAGAGGTAGATTTTTCTTTCCTGAAGATGTTTAGTTGTTGAATCCATTGCCAAATCTGCTGCTATGAAAGTTGGCTCTCTGTGCAGGGCCCGGAAGTTTTTCCCACCTGAATCTATTCTGTACATATACAAATCTACCATCTGCCCGTGTATTGAATATTGCTGCCATATCTGGTCGGGTGCCCCTGCTGCTCTCCTTGGGCTTCTTGACAAAATACGAAGGAGGCTCTGTAACGTGGTTGATACTGACTTGGCAGACCGGCTGCAACCACTCTCTCACCAGTGTGATGTGGCTTCCCTGTGCCTCTTCTACAAGTACTTTTATGGCTTCTGCTCCGATGAGCTTAGATCACTGGTGCCGCCTAAGCACGAATTTACATGAGATACTAGATTAGCAACTAGGTCCCACCCTTTTACAGTTAAACAGATAAGATGTAACCGTAAATTCTACTCCAACAGCTTCTTTTCTCGTGCTTCCCACCTGTGGAACTCCCTTCCATAAGTCTGCTTTCCCGACAGCTACAATCTCCAGGTGTTTAAATGTAGGGTCAATAGACACCTCCTATCACCCTAACTCCCAATTTTTCTCAGAAGACTCTCATCTACCCAACCCCCATTCTCGGTATCCTTACCCGCCTATCACCCACCCTCTGACATTTCCTATATTTAATCATCCTTTCTCCACTCTATGTAGCCCCCTGCACAGTAGTGGCAGTGACATGCCTTGCTTGGGGTGAAACACTTATAAAAAAAAATAAAAGTGAATGTAACAAATACAACTTGATTTGGAATTCAATTCTCTGTTTAACAATTCTGAGTCATTATCCGTTACACTGTCCACTCATTGCAACTTACAGCACCTGGTATTCTCAAGTGGTCACTCTTCTAGGCTTAACATTGCTTAACTTTAGTGATCATACAAGAACCAGTATTTCAACATAATATAGCTGTAAGCCACAGATAGAATAAGTGGTCAAACTTCCCTTGACAAACATGATCATCTAGGTTTTACCAAGATTTTCAAGTGAATATACTGCAAACAAGTTGATAGATGCTAACTATGCAGATAACTGCAGACACCATTACCAATGCCAAAGTTCTCCTACATCATCATCCAGAAATTGCTGCCAATGATGTTAGACTATGTCGATGCATCTAAAACTGAATCTACCAGCAAAGCTCAATACAAACAATCCTAGGAGAATCAATAAAATATGTCAAATCTTTTATATAGCTAGGAAGCGAGATAAATTCTATTGAAAAGAATGGTCTGCTTTGTATAAAATGGACGTAATCTGGAAATCTCATCTTCAAGACAACCTCAAGCAGAGATTCTTTTCATGCATTGTAGAGTTTTGATTGGAGTAGATAGACTAAACTATCGCCCGGTTCACACTCCACCCACATCTATTGAACAGGTGAAGAGGCTCATCCCTTGTTTCTTGTTTAGGATGCGGTTTCCGGTTTTCTCTTTTCTAATCTTCTTCTCACTTCGTTTTTTTTTTTTTTTCAATTGGAGTAGATAGACTAAACTATCGCCCGGTTCACACTCCACCCACATCTATTGAACAGGTGAAGAGGCTCATCCCTTGTTTCCTGTTTAGGATGTGGTTTCTGGTTTTCTCTTTTCTAATCTTCTCACTCTTATGTAGCCCCCTGCACATCAGTGGCATTACTGCCTTGCTTGGGGTGATATGATTAAAAACAAAAAAAAAAAAAAAAAGAGGTGGTGTTAATGTATGGTGCTGCTGCCTAGACATTAAGTAAAACCCTACAGTCTAAGCTTGCTGCTCAGCGCTATACTTAATATATTCTGGAAACAACATCCCACTAAATCACAACTCTATAAACTCATCATGGATATTTCTACAATTTTACATTTTGCAGGATACTGCTGGTGAGCAAAAAAAAAAAAAAAAAAAAAAAAAAAAAAAAAAAAAAAAAAAAAAAAAAGAGAAAGAAAACACTAACAAAGATCTACACTTCTAGACACACAACTATGGAGCAAGATGAGTTAGTTGCTCAGCAACCTAAATACAAGACTGTAACAGTTGGCATGATGAACTTGTGAATGTCCGAGCTAACTCAACCAAAAATAAAAAGCAGAAAAAAAAAAGCTGTTAATTCAGAAAAATTAACATGTTTTAGCATTCTGACGGAAGATCTTAGTTCAAATCTCATCATGGTTTTTTTTTATCATTTCACCCCAAACAAGGCGTTAATGCTACTGATATGCAGGGGGTTACATAAGAGAGTTGAAGTATTAGGCAAGAGGAGAGTGAAGCCAAAGACGAACCAGCTACAGTGGGTGAAAGAGAAAGGGCAAGAGAAGGATGTGAACACAGAAGTGAAAACAGTTGCAAAGGTAGAGAGAAAAGAAAAAAACAAGATACACAGGGATAGAAAGGGCTAGAATTAAGTGGGAATTGACTTTGCATTTAAATTCCTGGAGGTTATAGCTGTCAGGAAAGCAAGTATATGGAAGGGAGTTCTACAGGTGGGAAGTGCGAGAAAAGCTGTTGCTGGAATAGAAATGATTTGTCAAAGAGTTACAATCTTGAAGATATTGACCTGGAGAGATTACCATAGCTTAAGATACCATTAAAAAAAGTTTGACCCATGCTCCAAGTTGACGCAATCCACGTGAGTAAAACTGGATAAACAAAACTATTTGAAATCTGTTGATAATCATACTGTCACAAGTTATTGTGACCGAGGATAACAAATTACTAAGCTCATCTCCTGATCATGCCAGGTTATAAGCTATCTATTAGAAACTGAAGCTAAGGTCTCTCAAATGTTGTTTCTGTTTCATGTTTATTTGTTTGTTCCTGTTTAACGGCATATCAACATCTAAAGGGTCATTTAAGGCTGGAAACATATTTTTATTTTAAATCAGTTATTTTTCATTCACAAAAAGGCTTTGTTGGTAACATTTCTCATTCAAAAAAAGGTTTGTTGGTAAATACTTACATAGCATTTTGACCTCGGTTTGGGGGTTAACTATTTACCCATAGCTGGGATCCTAACCGGTGCTACAACTCTGGGTCAGAGTGGACCTGGAAACAACAGCAATTAAGAGGTGGTTCCATGCTTCTCACAACCTCCCAATCAGAGGCCTTGTTGCCGGATGCAGTTTACAGTCTTACCCAGGACCCAGATGCAGTTTACCGTCATGCTCAGGATGAGTTTCTGTTTCAACCACAGTTTGTCTTAGTAGATGTTAAAGAAACAATAAATGTGCCAGGACAAGTGTCTTAAACAGAGATTAGCTATCTATCTGAGCAGAAAAGCTGTTGTATCCTTTAAAGAGGTGATAAACAGACAAGGTGAAACTTGAGTAAACTTGAGTAAAAGAACAGCTACATGTATGTAGATGAAAGAAGAGAGGTTTATTGTAAAGAGAATACACTACAGCAAGACAGGGAATCTGATGGTAGGCTAGTAATTGCCAAACCAAGTGTATTCGCCACCTTCCCACTGAAGCAGATGTGACACAAGGTCAATTTATGTGGGATATATGAGCCCTTGGGTTCAGTCAAAAAATATCCTGTAGATGCAGCTTAAGGCTGGAGAGAGAAGAGATGAATTAATACCTTTCCAAGGGTATTTACATGTAAGTGAATGCAATAAATTCAACAGGAACTTGAACACGGCTCTCCAATTTTTCATTCTGAGCCAATACTCATTGCACCATTATGTACATCGATTATATATTATTATATTTTTGATTATACAGATGGATATGAAAACTAAAATCAGGTGAAAATTTTTCTGTTATTCAGACAAAACACATTCTAATATTTCAAAAATTTAATGAGCAATTTATAGCATTAAGTATCAATGTAAATGAAACAGAAATAAATGACTGTTTCTTCGCAGATGAACCAGAGTATAAACACTTAAATGTCCAAGATATGAAACTGATAACCACATTGGAAAAATGTTAAAGGGGTGAAGGGCAATAACTATAAATGACTGTTTCTACGCAGATGAACCAGAGTATAAACACTTAAGTATCCACGATATGAAACTGATAACCACATTGGAAAAATGTTAAAGAGGTGAAGGGCAATAACAGTATTGTACCAAATGTTGGTTCTCTGTGCAGGGCCAGGAAGTTTTTCCTGTTTGAAACAATCCTGCATATATACAAATCTATCCTCTGCCCATGCATTGCATACTGCTGCCATATCTGGTGCTCCTGCTATCCAACTAGGTGTCTTTGACAAAATCCAACAAAGAATCTGTAATGTGATCAATCCAGACTTGGCAGCTAGGATACAGTCACTTTCTTACCATGGCAGCATGGCTTCTCTGTATCTCTTCTACAAATACTTTCACAGCTTCTGCTCCAATGAACTTAACTCACTGGTACCCCTATATATGAATTTCCTCAAGCCACGAGATTAGCAGATAGGTCCAACCCTTTTACTGTGAAACCAATAAATTTTAGATGCAAATTCTACTCCAGCAGCTTTTTTTCACGCACTTCCCGCCTGTGAAATTCCCTTTCACTTACTTGCTTTCCCAACAGCTCCAATCTTCAAGAATTCAAATGTAAAATAAATAATCATCTCCTGTCCCACTAACTTGCATTCTCTCTTCCATGCTCCTTTCTCCATCCACCCAACTCTCATCAGTATTCTCATCCTTCTCTAAGCCTCTTCCTGACATTCCCTGCAACCTGTCACTCTTTCTCATAACATTCCTCCTATATAACCCCCTGCACAACAGTGGCAGTAAAATGCCTTGCTTAAGGTAACACGTTTATAAAAAAAAAAAGAAAGTTGAAGTTCAACAATCATAATGCCCAGTTGTAGACATCAAAGCAATGATTATGCTTGACAAATGTTTAAGTTGGTTTCATTTTTTTAAATAGACTAGCAGTGTAGCCCAGCATTGCTCAGGTGTGTAATGAAAGCTTTAAAACTAATCCATGGTCCTGGAGCTCAGACTCTTTGGATGTTGGCACGAAAGACTAAAAAGCAATAGTTGTTTCCAGTTAAAGCAAAACCGTAGACTGAATGAAAAATGAATGTAAGTCAAATTTTGATTTCCTGGTATCGAGATCAAGTAAGATTTTTTTATCATAAACTGAATTTTGAAGGCTAAATAAGTTCTCTGAGTAAATGGTATCATGGCTGAGACTAAGAACTACAATTATACCTACTTAGAGCCAAACCCAAAGCAAAAACATATATATACCATATTTGAAGTATAAGACATTTTTTGCTCAAAATAATTAAAAACAATATCTTTCAAGTTCATATATATATGCCTGTTGCCACAGTAGAGCTACCTTCCAAAATTAATTTCGCCTCCCTATCATAAATAAACTAATTTTGGTGAGCAAATTCTTAGATATGATCCCCACTTAAAGAATCCAGCACTCAAAATACAAAAAATGAAAAGTTGGGTTATCTAGTTGGCTAATATTTACCTAACTGACTTTCCCACTTCCGTAACATAGCTTCCCTATGACTTTTCCATAAATACTTTCATGATAATTGTGCTGATGAGCTTTTCTCTTTGGTACCTTGACTTTATGAATTTAAGTGCAGTCCTTAATTGGCAGCTAGGTCTCATCATTTTTCAATTGAAATAGCTAGATATAACTAAGTTATATGCAAACTGTTTCTTCTCTTGCACACTTAACCTGCAGAAACCACTCTGGTCTCACCTGTCATATTAAAATCCACTGACAAGCTGAAAAAAACTACGAAACAGGCCAGGCCCTGTACAAAACAAATTAGTTGGTCTCATCTGCAATAAGCCTTTCAAAGTCATTGCCAGCTTCAAGAGCCATTGTTATACACACAAGAACTAAATACATTGATCTTATGGCAGTGATGGTTGTTATTGCTAGGGTTCTTTTTTTTTTTGTACTTTTACTTAAACACTCAAATACATGTGGAATTGTTTTCGCCGCTTGTGCAAACTAAAAATAAATAGGCAAAGAAAAAGAGACTGAGACACTAAAAATATTTTTAAGACTGTCTTCACGAGGTGGTGACTATCTTTTGAGGGAAAAAATCTTCCGAAGCAAATGGTACATCTATCTTGTCTCCTCAAGAGTCCCATTTTCTCAGTTTCTATTTAGCACCAAAAGGCCCCTTTTTCTTGTGTATGGTTGTACGGTCATGCCTGTTAGTGGCCTCCTAGAAGGTTATTCTTTTTTGTTGTCTTTTTATTTCATTTTGTTTTTTTATTTTAATACCCACAATCTAACTTGTAAGCGATGATCATACTTAGCCAACAGTCACTATATATATATATATATATATATATATATTCTATTAAATATAAGAGACAATGAATGTCTATTATGTTTAATCATGAGCCGTTCTAAACGTCGTATTTTTGCTTTAATTTCAGTTGAAAATAAAGACAAAAATTCTCCAACATTTGGATAATTATTTATTGGTTTTCTTCTAAGCTTTCGGCTCACATGAGCCATCTTCAGAGAGGTAGTTTAAACTGAAATATTATAAAATCCACCATCACCGACGATTTTATTTTGTGTTGACATAAAACTCCGCTTGGCAACGGCAATAGTTACCAAAAATAATAAACGCAGTTCTTAAGTTTGCGATGCGGTTTTATGACGTCACACCGCGGGATAGCGCGAAATGACAACAAAACCATCTAGTCAAATGCAATGTAATATGTTATTTCCTGTTTTAAAGTTGATTTTATTGAGTGTTGGTTGTTTTGATTTGATGTACATGGCCTCCAATATCTGCAGGTTCCTCTTACTGTGTGTATGAGTAAGGATCACCGTATTGTTGACCAAAATCTGTCTGATATTACCTACATGTTTATGTTTTTCAGAGAAATGTTGTTTAATAGTACTCTGATCAGAAAGATGACATGTAAGTCTACGGGAGAGCGTGGTTGTGGTAAAACCAATATATGTACTAGGTTTTTGAGTAGTATCAGAGATGCAATCTCTGAATGGGCATGTAAATTGGTACACTACATTGGTTTTTTGTAAAGAATTTATTTTAGTGCCTGTTGTTGCAATAGTATAAGTTAATAGTGTTATGTTTATTTTGATGTAAACCATTATTAATATTATCATTATTGTTAGAGCTATTGTTAAGTTTGTTGAGATACATTTTAATTTGTTGATCAATAACGGAGTTAGGAAATCCATTTGTCATTTCGCGCTATCCCGCGGTGTGACGTCATAAAACCGCATCGCAAACTTAAGAACTGCGTTTATTATTTTTGGTAACTATTGCCGTTGCCAAGCGGAGTTTTATGTCAACACAAAATAAAATCGTCGGTGATGGTGGATTTTATAATATTTCAGTTTAAACTACCTCTCTGAAGATGGCTCATGTGAGCCGAAAGCTTAGAAGAAAACCAATAAATAATTATCCAAATGTTGGAGAATTTTTGTCTTTATTTTCAACTGAAATTAAAGCAAAAATACGACGTTTAGAACGGCTCATGATTAAACATAATAGACATTCATTGTCTCTTATATTTAATAGAATATGTCTAGAAAATTACTTGCTGCCTCGATATACTAAATATATATATATATATCAGTGAATGAGTAAATAGGGAACAAGTAGAAAATTTAATGTTTTGGTCTTTCCTTGTTCCCTGTTCAGGATGTGGTTTCCGGCTTTCTCTTTTCCAATCTTTTCACTCCTTTATTTATTTATTTATTTTTTTTTCAATTAGAGTACATAGACTAATCTATCGCCCGGTTCACACTCCACCCACGTCTATTGAACAGGTAAAGAGGCTTATCCCTTGTTCCCTGTTTAGAATGTGGTTTCCAGCTTTCTCTTTTCCAATCTTTTCACTCTTACGTAGCCCCCTGCACTTCAGTGGTGTTACCACCTTGCTCGGGGTGATACGATAAAAAAAAAAAAAAAAAAAAAAAGGGCTGGAAAAGATACAGACATACAGGTAGAAAGAAAGACACACATACAAACATCTGTCCTTATGCATATATATATTATTGATTTTCTACACTAAGAACTGCAATCTTGAAACTTCTGAATATCATTTCTTATGTCTTTGTCTATGAGTGTATCAAATTTGATTAAAATTGGACCACTCCTTCTATAACCCGATTTATCAATTTTCGATATTTATCGGGGATACCTCGACACAAAACCTAGCTAAGAACACTCGCAGACGCTTATAGTACAACTGTGTAAATTTTCAAGAAAATCGGTTCAACCATTTCGGAGTCTATAGGTAATGGGTATACACATATACATATACAAAGTCCCATTTATAAATAAGTTTAGATTAGAAAATAATGGTTTTGTGATACAAATCTTACTAATTAACCTATAGTTGGAGAAAAGAAGAGGCAGTTTTATACCACTCCCAAGAGTATTTGTGTGTCAAGGAATATAATGAACGCAAAAGGAATTAGAACTTGGCTCTTCAATTCACAATTCCAAGCCATTATCAACTGCACCACTTATACAATTAAGCTTACAGCATCTGGTATTCCAAGTCAAAATACTGACCAGGCTCAATATTGCTTACTTTCACTGATCATACTGAAACCAATGTTTCAATGTTATGTGGCCATAAGCATATATGCTAAGTTAAAAATACAGATTTTTTTGAATTGTCCAAATAAACTATTGCCTGGTTCACACTCCACCCACATCTATTGAACAGGTGAAGAGGCTCATCCCTTGTTTCCTGTTTAGGATGTGGTTTCCGGTTTTTCTCTTTTTCTTTTCTTTTCACTCTTATGTAGCCCCATGCACATCAGTGGCATTTTCGCCTTGCTTGGGGTGATACGATTAAAAAAAAAAAAATGTATTTTTTCAAGTCCTGTCTTCCTGTGACCAGATAATTGCAGAATTTGACCTAGCTTCTTTCTTTTTTTTTTTAATTTAAAAATGTACATAAATTAAATTATTAAATGTTCTCATTTTCTTAACCTAGATTTATGCTATGTGTGTTTGTGTTTATGTGTTTGTTGTTGATATAATTATTGGTGATTTTTATGTTGGTTAACTATTTGGAGTTATTGTAAATGTTATTGTAAATGTTATTGTAAATGTTATTGTAAATGTTATTGTAAATGTGTTATCAGGAAATGGGGAAAAAAAATGCTGCAGAATTTCTACATCTTGAAATTATGATTCAGGAAATTTTTTGATATTTCTGTAGATAAATGAGAAAAACAAACATGTTGTTGCGAGTCAAAGAAAAAGAAAAAAAAAAAAGAAAAAAAGTAATGTCTTAAGTGATACTTCAGCTGCTGGTCTGTATCCAGGGCTGAAATTTTTGCCAACAAGTTAAACCGAGATATGAGGCTCCCATTCTCAGTAAGAAGTAGAATTGAAACATAATTGGAAGAAAAATTTACTTATTTCTCACCTTCAGCTGCTAATATTGTTAGTTTCTTTCTTATTGTTTTTATTACAAAATATACAAGTGCCAACCAATTATACGGTTATTCTGTTTGTTTCTCTGTTATTATGACTGTTAGACTTTTACGAATGGGACCAAACTCAAAAGTTGTTGTTGTTCAACTGACACCACCAATAGAAGTGTCAGTCGTCAGAGTGTTTAAACAGTTTATGTCATAATACCCACTCCTCTTTTATCTCCAATATATACATACTTATTTTTCATTCTAAGAACTTCACTACTTATATTTTCTCATTCGAAAGACACTTTCACTTATTTTTTTTTTTTAATCATATCACCCCAAGCAAGGCGGTAACACCAATAATGTGCAGGGGGCTACGTAAGAGTGAAAAGATTGGAAAAGAGAAAGCCGGAAACCACATCCTAAACAGGAAACAAGGGATGAGCCTCTTCACCTGTTCAATAGATGTGGGTGGAGTATGAACCGGGCGATAGACTAAACTATCGCCTTGCTTGGGGTGATACACATCACCTCAGCAACAAAAAAATCCTTTCAGAAACTGGAGAAAAATCAGTCTAATTTTCCTTTTTAAATAGATTTGCAAAGAAATTAAGAAAAAGAACCGCTTGGATTAAAGTATCTGAATAAAAATCTATATATATATATATATATATATATATATATATATTTATTGGCACTAAAAATCATTACAATTTAACAATTCTCTCTCTTTTACTGAAAATATTTATATTCACTCTTTCTTAATAACTTCCTCACTATCATTTTCTTGAAATGATTACAGTTTTTTTTTAAGCCTAATAAGTCATTTTTTTGTCTTTGGAAAATATATGCATCTATAAATTCTTATTTTACTCTATATTTAATAGTCAGAGTCTGTCAGTGACTACAGAAGATGACGGAAATGCTGAAATGTCCTTGGCCTCATCCATTTCTCCCAAAATCAGTTTTCTGGTGTTTTGTGAATAGCATATTTAACTCAAAGAAGAAATGACATAATGAAATTGTTCATTTTCCATACCACTTTAAACAAAATTTAGTAATCCCACCCCACCATTATTAGAGCAACAACAATTAATGAACTTGAGATAACCATTTTCCTTGAAAACTGTCTGAAGAGAAAGAATTCATTAATTTTAACTAACAGTAATATTAACTTTTTGGTTATTTAATGCCAAATGTTTAATATTAGGAAAAGGCTAATCTCACCAATTACATTGCAGCCAAATACTAAAATGTCCAGGATCGAACAGTAGTTTGGCTTGCAAAGGGGGAACACAGCTTCAATCCTTGTCAGAGAGCACATTTTCTTTACTAACATTTCTCAATTTAAAAATTCGTCTAAAGTTTAAATATGCTTGACACGTGCATTATTTTCACATACATACATACATTTAAACAGACATTTATACACATCTATTGCATTTATCTAACATGACACACACCCATGATTCTTCTCAGACACATAATATAAAAATTTGTTTATAATTTAAATATGCTTGACACATGCATTATTTTTGCATACATACATTTAAACAAACATTTATACACACTTACATTTAAAATATAGATCTATTGCTTTTATTACACAACACACACAGACATATAAACAGGCATAGATTTCCTACATTTAAAAATGATCACCTATTGCATAATTACACATTAAACATCTCTGACCAGTGAAATCAACATCGTGTCTGTTTGGCTCTTTACAAATTTAAAAAAAAAAATCATTGTCTTATTAACAAATCTGTAAAGAAACTTAATGAAGAAATAAACTTAACATGTGAGATTAAAGACACTTTACCAACCTGGTCTTTACTTATTGTATTCCTCTCTCACACACACACACACACTCTCTCTCTAGTTTATAGTTTGTACATGTTCGAAAGTAATATATATATATATATATATATATATATTACTTTCGAACACGTACAAACTATAAACTACAAAAAATTGTAAATTTTGTTTTGACATTGAACAGTGTCTCATTAGGTAGTTAATAATGAATATTTTATTGAAAAAAAACTTTTCAAATTTTTAATGTGAATACTCTAAAACTTAGTTCTAGTTGCTCTAACAATTTAGAAACAATTAAATTATATCACAACAGAAAATTGAAATTATATAACAATAATAATAGTAATTCTAGTATTCATTTTAATTTCCCCCCGAGTAAAAAGTTAAGTAATTGTAGAAACCCCAATCAATGGCCCTTATCTAATAAGTGTTTAACTAAATCCTTTGTCAACATGTGCTCTATCTCATCAGTAGAAAAACCTATGGTAATACAATAAATTTTTTTAAAAAGTGTTTTTACAATCATCTCTCATCTTTTAATAATAAGGATAAACAAAATATGACATTACTTTCTAAATATTTTTGGAAGTTAAAAGAAGGGAATAAAAGACCTAAAGTTTAATGGAAAATTCTCAAACAAGCTAGAATATCTAGATCGATGAATAAACTAAGTTTCCTTTATCTGCAAGAAAAAATGGAAATTATTAAGTACATGAAAAGTGACATATTACGAAATCAAAGGCATGAAACTACAGTACATTGTAAACATATTAAAGAATTAACCTTACAATTCTACTAGAATTACAAAATTTAAGGTATGAAACTATAACAATTGTAAACTTTTTACAGTATTAAGCGGACTATCTTGATAATTTACTTTAACTATATGATCTCTTTTCTTATGTTATTTTATCCTTATTTTCTATTATAATTTGTGATCTATTTACTGCCTTAAATTTTAATTGAATTTCTTTTATTTTATTTCTCTAACTTATGATATTAGCTCTAATGAATTTATATCTTTGTGTCAAGTTTTTAAATATCCTCTAATTTATGTTTTATGAATAATTTCTCTGTTTGTGTATGTTATTTCATCATTTTTTTTTTTTAAATGCCAAAGGAGTTAGTGTGAAATGTAACCTATGTCTGTATCTGTCTGCAATTCACTTCTGGCCAAAATTTAAAATTTCTCTTTCTAAGCCGTTTCTATTGTCTCTCCCCTTCCTTCTATACATTTTCTCACTTTTTCATCTTTATTTTCCTCTCCCACTATCTTTTTCTTTTTTTTTATTAAATGCCAAAAGATTTGAGCCCAGACACCATGTAACCAATATCAATATCTGTCTACAATTCACTTCCTGCATAAATTTAAAATTTCTCTCAATGCTTTCTCACTTATTTTCCTCTTTACTTTCTAGTTCCTCTGTATCTTTCCCTTTATCCATTTCCTATCTTACTTTTTGATCTTTTCTTCCCTCTTTCTGAATATCTTTTTACCTCATACATTTCCAAAAATAAAAAAGTGGTGTTTTTTTTAAGTTTTTACAATAAAACGTTTATTACCATCACTATTAACTGACAAGACATTGTTCTTTTAATGTCAAAACAAAATGTACAATTTTGTAGTAGTTTGTACAAGTTCTTAAGTAATAATTCATAGTAAATATTCATTTCGCTATTTTTATAATGAGCACTGTTTTAAATTAACGTTTTGAATGTTGCAATTATTTTCTTCATTCCTTATTCCTTTAGATTATATACAATAAAACAACTTTATTAAATCATTCCAATTTCTCATTTTGAAAGATAAAAAGTTAATAAAACTTTGTGTGTGTGTGTGTGTGTATATATATATATATTGTCATCCGCAGACAGATCTGTTTCACCGTATCACAGCTCATCAGTACAGTTAGACTGATTGCTTTTTAACCCAGGATTGAAACCTGACCGAATTGGCATCAGTCAGCGATTCTACCTCTGGGCTATGGGCATTCGGAGGAAGAAGGCAGACTTTTTAGCACATATATTATCATTATATGTGCCCAATAGCTAGAGTGTTCTAATTCATTTTACTGAATGAGCCATGCGTACATGCGTACTTTATATATATATATATATATATATATATATATATATATATATAAATAAAGGTATAAAAGCTGTTCAGTATTTAACATTACACTGATCAATTTTAATTTGAAATATTTAATTTTTTGAAAAGGTATACAATTTCTTTAACATAATTCACATACATTTTATAATTTCAGGTATTAAATTTGGAAAATGCTAAAACTTTTACAAAGAGAATAACAATTTTAAAAATGTAAATGACAAAGAATATTAAAAGGGAACAGAATGTTAGTTTGAGGACCATCAAAAGATTCAACAAGACTGGGGATGTGAAAAACAGGAAAGGCACAAGGTCATCCTTGAATTGCTTGAAACCCAGAGGTTGTCAAATCCACATTGGAGCAGCTAAGAAAAAGACCAAAGAGGTCACTCAAACATTCTACAAAAGAGGTGAATGTGTTCATTGGAACCATGTCAACCCTTCTCCATGAAGACCTTAAAATGTCTCCTTGCAAAGACTTATGTGCAAGCTATATGGAGAAATGACAAAACAGATTCAAGTCCACCTTGAGAACATTTCAGCAGGAATGCTTCCTTACCTTGTGTTAAGTGGTGAGAAGAAATTTCATGTTCCACAGCATTTTAACAGCCTGGATTATTATATTAGGTCTTGAACAGAAGATAGTGATCCTTGGACAATTACTCAAAGACAAAAAGCAGCCTCTGTGATGTGGAATGTTGTGACTATGACAGGAAAAAGTTCACTGGTTTTTGTAGAACCAAAGATTGAACTCAACCAAGAAAATAATATGAAGAACATTCTTGAGTCATTGCTATTACCCTGGGTTAAGAAACATTGAAAAAACTGACATTGTTAATTCCAACAAGATTCAGCACACATTCACAGTACCAAAACAAGTTAAAAGAAGTTAGCAACCCATGTTTCTCACTTTATCTCAAAGAAAGAAGAATCTGTTTTGAGTGAGTGAGTTTTGTTTAATGGCATATCAACCTGTGGGTTATTTAATGCCAAAAAAGGTAGGGTTTTAAGGGGGGTTTTTTATGTTCAGTTGCAGTGAGTAAGTTGATTCAGTCAGATTTTGATGAAAAATTTTATTTTTTATTTTTTTTTATTTTAGAAAACTGAAGAGGTCTTCTAGTTTTATATTCAAAAATGTATTGCTGGCAATAATTTTTTTCCTTCAAAAATGTATTGCTGGCAATAAATTTTATTTCTTCAAAAATGTATTATGGCAATAATTTTTATTTCTTCAAAAATGTGTTATGGTAATAATTTTTTCCTTCAGAAAAGTACTGTTGGTAATATTTTTCTTTCAAAAATGTATATTTTTCTATAAAAGTTTTTTGGTATATATTTCTATAAAAGTCTGTTTTTATGTATACATTTCTATAAAAGTCTTTCATAGTGTTTTGATCCCAGTTTGGGAGTTAACTATTTGCCCATAGCTGAGACCCTAACAGGTACTACCACTCTGGGTCAGGGTGAACCTGGGAACAACAGCAATTAAGAGGTGGTTCCATGCTCCTCACAACCTCCCAATTAGAGGCCTTGTTGCCTGATGCAGTTTACCGTCCTACCCAGGACCAAGAAGAAACTGAATTTTTTTATTACAGCATATCTTAGAAAACAAAGTTTCTGTTACACTCCACTACAATTTGGAATCTCTAAAGAAAAAAAAATGTTAAAGAAACAGGAGAAAATCCTGCAAAGTGTTATCTTAATGTGAGTCATTCACCAAGTGTGAAAAAACAAAAGGAAAACTAATTTTAGCTGACTTTATCAAGACAAATATAAGTATTTCATTTTATACAGTTCAATACCAAACACTTTTGTTTACTAGGCATTGAAATGAATCTTCCTGTGACCATGAACTTGCCTAACTTTTCAACTAACCTGATAAACATTCATGTGTACTCCTACTTTTTAATTTTTGAAAAACTATTAAAATTTTTACTCTGGTATATAAATATTACTCTTCTATGTGATGTGTCCCTTCAGGACATAGATGATCATGGCCTCCCACATCTTCCTATCCCTAGTCGTTCTTAACATAATTTTTCCTGCTACCCCTTCCAAACCTCACTACCATCCATTTACTCAAGCCCATCAGGTATACCATGCATTGCTTTTCTCAGTCTCTCTTCCCTCTATCTGACCCGTGAGTATCAGATTCTCCAAGCCCTCTTTCTTCATTACATATCCCAGAAACTTCAGCTGTTTTTACTTCCTGTTAAGTATTAGTTTCCTTTTCAATTTCATCCTCTCCAAAAACTCATCATTGCTCACATTTTCAGTCCATGGTATACTCAGCATCCTTCTGTAGAACCACATTTAAGTTGCTTTAAGACTCTCCTTCATTTTTGAAGAGACTGACAAGCATTCACTGCCATATTGAAAAACAGACATCACGTAAAAATCCAGTACCCTTTGTTTCCAGCAAAGTTTTCCTGTCTCTTAATACTCTACTTAGCTTCAGGAATGCATTCCTGGCCATGCCAATTCACCTTTAGATTTTAGTGTCACACTTTCCATCCTGTGTTTGAACACTTCCCAGATATTTAAATTTCTGTACCTGCTTGATTTTATTATCCCCAGCCTGTAATTGGCATTTTGTGTTCTTTTTACTGATGACCATGTATTCAGTTTTGTCACAAAATAAAATCCCTCAGGTCCCTAAGATAACTTCTTTAATTTTTTTCATATTGTACTTTAACACATATAGTTTCTCTGATAATTTGTATATACATATATATTAGCTTGATGAATATCAGATTTAGTTTATCAAGTTTAATCTACAAAAAATAAAGTACGATTACATTTTACTCAATTAAATAGGAATCATTATTTGCAATGACTTTTAAACACTTATCAGGCAGGCCTTTCATACATTTAGAAAATATTTCTGCAGGTTTCAGGGTGAAAATTTTCTCAACTTTTGAATTTGATTTTCATTATGAAAAGTTTTCCAGTTCTAAAATGTGGCCTTGCATAGTCAAAGAAGAGAATAGCATTTTTTCTATTTTCTAAAGTAGACTGCTTTTTTACCAAACTTGCACACCAGCTTCATGAATTTCAACTCTACTAGATTGGTAGCTAGGTCTCATAATTTTACTGCTAATTGTTTCTTCTTCTGCACTTCCCACTTGTGAAATTCTTTTCAATCTTCTGCTTAACTGTCAAATATGCTCTTTGATAATTTATATGCAATGTCATTTGTCTTTTTCTGTCTCCTTAAATCCAGTTATTTTATTGTCTTTTTTTTTAACCCCTTACATCTTCATGGCTTTATTGCCATGCTTGGGGTGAAATGATAATAAAAACAGAAAGCATCAGTAAACAAAAGAAAACAAGGTTGCATGTAAGTAATCAATATTTGATTATCAAGCACTAAGCATAATTAATTTTTATTGAGAAATGTGTCTATTTCTCCTTTTTATATAAGGTGTATTTTAACAGTGATAATTCTCTCAAATAAGTTTTAGTTAAATGATATAGACAAGTTCTGTCTATCAGTTTTTTAATTTTTCAAATCTAGGTTTTTATGCTAACTCTAAATTTGCCAAGTTTCATATTTATCATCCTGATGAGACCATTATGGTTGAAACCTGGCTCTGCATGTTCAGTTCATTTGATTGTGCATTGAGCATATTTTTGAAATAACGGTCTACTAGTCTAACCAGTACCTCTTTTACTGTTATATATCAAAGAATGAAACACACATAATTTCCTGGCTACCTAGGTTTCAATCACACTGGTCTCTTCAGGCAAAGAAGTCATAGAAAATGAATGAATCGATCGATCAACCACACTAGGAAAGCCTGGTTGGGAAACCAGTTTAATCATTGATGACCTTAAGACACCAGAATGGCCAAAAATGGTAGGATGTAAGTGGTGCGTGTTCTGTTCTTTGATATATTGTCAACTCTGCATATTCAGCACATTTATTTTTGAGCACTTTTCTGATCTGTTGGTCCTACCAGGAACTATATTACTGATGTAACTATATATATATATATATATATATATATATATATATATAGGAAGTGAGATATATAGAGAGAGATTATACGAAAACTAAGTTCTTCAATTATTGACAGATAATCAGGGTAGAATGCCTTTGGTTCATGTTATATCCCAGTTGGTATGAACAAAAATGAATGAAGAATAAAAGACAAGTGTATTTTAACACAAAATAATTTTTTTTTTTTATTAACTGCCTGAGAACAGCAAGAATTAGTTTGATTTTAAACTCTGAATTCCATGTGAGGCTGTCAGCTTATCAGCATGATGAATTCAGATGTGCTAGAGTTCACCTAGTGGACAAGGGATGTATTTTAAGTTATCATCCTTTATAAGGAGAAATAAGTTAGCACCCCACTAACAGGTTAAATATTTTTCATTCTTTTTGCTGGTAAAGTTTACAAAATAGACAAATTTAGCAGAACATTTCAAAAATTATCTTAAAGGGAAAATTTAACATGACCCCACCCTCATATAAGAAAATACAACTAAAGCTAAATTCCTGAATTCCAGTGAGACCTTTTCCTTTCCAAAGGGATTAAAGACACATTCAAAAACTGATTTCAATAAAAGCTGCCATCATATTAAACACTTTTAATAGCTGAAAACCAAATTTTTTTCCCATAACTTGAAATGCAAATTTATCAAGAAAATCTAAATCTGCAATTCTGAAAGATAATTTAAATCATTAAGTTTGAACTGATAACCTTTTCGTTTTTTTTGTTTGTTTTTTTTAGATACAACCAATTTTAAATTCTACTTCCTTCACTCTATCTGATTAAATTCTAAAGTTTAAGTTGAATTAAATATTTTCTTTTTTTAAACAAGAACAGTCACATCAAATTTGAACCATCTTATTCAATTCAAGTCAGGACATGCCATGAGTGTTAATGACATGGTGTAACCTAGTATAATCTGTGAAATGGTCAGGTAATTGACAATTTAAACCAGGCTTTTCTTGTGTGGTTGATGATTGACTGATTCATTCATTTATTTTCTATGACTTATCAACCATTTCCAGGTTATTTAATGCCAGAAAATAGTTTTAGATTCTAAGAATATTTTGTGGTGAGAGGATACTGATTTAGTGATATGGCTCAGTAATATGGTAATAAAACAACAGAAAAAAACATAGTTATTGAAACTCCAGAAATAAACCAGAAATTAATTGAAATAATTCAGAAGAAAACAGTAAATTCTCCAAATTCTTTCATTCATGACACTGTTGCAAATGCCATAGTTGAATTCACATACAATTCAGATGATGGAATTACCTTTTTTGCTTATTTTAGAACATATGAGCAAATTTACAGAGAAGAATTCAGTGACTAGAAAAAAAAAATGAGTTTTGCTGAGAAGGTTGGCATCAGTAGAATATGAAAAATACTGTAATTTTGTACTACCAAAGAAACCAGAAGACATTTGCTTTGAAGAAATGATAAATATTCCGACTAAATGTTTTAGCAAGAAAAGTTTGTTATTCAACACTTATTGGAACTGCATGAATCTGATGAAAAAATAAGATGAAGAGTTTGTCATATATTCTAGAATTGTTAAAGGGTGTGAAAGATTCAAATTAAATGAGCTGACTCTGGATATGCCTGAAGGATTAGTTTTCATTCAAAAGTTAATGTTAAATAAAAGATACAGAAATATGCACTAGAAAAGTCCACAACTGAAACAGAATAAAAAATTAACACTACAAGAAATATTGGATGACTGTCAGAGAATCCTAGATTTGAGACATGATGAGGAGGAAATTAAAGAAAAAGAACGTGCATATGTACAAGGTAAAGAAAAAGAAAAATTAATCCATGTTTACATTTCAGAGACAACTGTCCCTTTAAGCATTTAAAGTACTACAAGTACGGAAAAGTAGGACATCAAAAGTCACAGTGTAAAACTAAAGCAAAGGAAAAGTTCTTACAGAAAAAAGTTTCATACACAGCATTGTGACGGAAAGCAAAATTAAACTGATGAAATAACATGAAACAAAAAAAATATCTATGTGACAATAATGTGAATATAAAAATGTAACAAAACACTGGTAGTGTTAGCCCAATCAATGAAGCCACAAAGAAAAAAAACAGAAAATTTATGTTAAAAAGAAATTTGAAATTCATGTGTGGTGTGTCAGATGAGAAATTATTTGTTATTGCTGAAATGACTTGCAGTGTTTTATCTGATAAAAGATGTTTAAAAGCTTAGGCTTATGTGTTAAAATATTGACTGGATGAAATTATTTGAGTTATGGGATTTGCCAGTAAATATTTATTGCAAAAATATAAGTTGACAAGTACTAGTTTAAAAAACAATGTGAAAATTTAAAGGAAGAATTGAATGTTTTCCAGATGTTCTATCACGTTAGTTGTGTTTATGTTCCAAAGTCAAAACAAAATTTCAACTGACAAAAAGGGTTGATGCCAGTATTTAAGCTGAAATGTAGCATATTGTTCAGGGACTTGGATCAAGTCAACAAAAAATTAGACTTAAAAGAATAACGAGCTGTTTATGTAAAGCAAATAATAATAAATTGCGTGTTTGTGCTGATTTTTTAACTTGATTAAACAAATGTTTAGAATCCTAACTATCCATTTTCAGGTCTGGAGAAAATTTTTGATGAACTCACCAGAAAGAGGAGGGGTCAGATACTAAGAAATAAAGTATGTAAGCATATATAATATCTCAGACTTTGGAATGTCGTAGAGTAAATAAGACAACCTTGGTAGTACAAATGAACTAGACAAAATGCCTTAAATAAGGAACACAAAGAGTTTGGGGAGAGATTTCTGACAGAGTTCTGTGAGAGTCTGTTAGAGTTTTGTTTAAAGGCCTATTAATATCTGTGGGTTATTTAATACCAATAATGTAGGGTTTTAAGGTATTTTTTTTTAATGTTCGGTTGTAGTGAGAAGATTGATTTAGTCAAATTTTAATTACAATTTTTTGTTTTTATTCTTTTTTATTTTAGAAAACTGAAAATGTCTTCTAGTTTTTTATTCAGAAATGTTTTGCGGAGAATAATTTTTTTCCTTCAAAAATGTTTTTCTGTTAAAGACTATTTTTATGTATATATTTCTATAAAAGTGTATTTTTGTAATTCCATAGTGTTTTGACCCCAGTTTGAGGGTTAACTATTTGCCCATAGCTGGGACCCTAATAGGTGCTACCACTCCAGGTCAGGGTAGACCTGCAAACAACAGCAATTAAGAGGTGGATCTATGCTCCTCACAACCTTCCAATCAGAGACCTTGCAGCCGGATACAGTTTATCCTCATGCCCATGACCAGAGAGTCTGATAGAGTGTTTGTTAGAGTACCATTGTAGTCAGTTCAGACATTATGACAAAAACTAAGTTAAAGGACATCAGTTGTGTTTTGACCTGGACATGAATATATGTTGCCAAGTTTACTTACTTAAGATGTGCTTGCAAGAATGAATATGTCTTAAACTTTCAACACATATATATGGGACAACTACCATATATTGGGTTGAAAGTTCAGGTGATCATTTGTGCAGTGACTATATCCACACCCAATCATGGGACTGATTTTGGTTTGACATGGCCCCCAAATTTTGCATTTGATAGAATAGAATTCAAATAGACTTACCTTAGCATCATAGCCTCTATGTTATCCTGGTAAAATAATTAATGATCAAATTGGTTTCCTTTTATTAGGAGTAACATCCACATCCAGGAATTCATCCAATGGCAGGCCAGCAAATGGACTTGTCCGCTCTGATGGAGAACTGGCCTTTGCACTATATCATTTATAGGGCAAAGACTAGTTCACTATCAGAGAATTTATAATTATAAATTTATAATAATATGAAAAGCAATTTGAAAACAAAAATGATTATTTCTGTTCACAATGTGTATTGGACAAATCCACCAATAAATCATCCATTTTTGACAGGCACAATGTGAGTAATACATATAAAGAGGGAAGAGATAATATGATATTAATTTATGGTATTTGTCAAAAAGATCTTTAAAAATTCTATGTAAATTAAGATTTGGTGAAATCAACAAATTAGAGCAGACAATTTATAAGATACTCTAATAATTGATCAGTTTCAAACAAAATAAAACCCTTGTTTTATTGAAAATTACAAATAAGCTAAAATATTCCTCAGTGGATACCAACTTAAAATAAAATTTAATTTACTAATAATTTATGGTAAAAGATTAAAATAACATAGAATTTAAAACCAATGTAAAATTCTTAATCTGTAAAGTTTCATGCATAAACTAGTCTCAGCTTGAATGAACCTACACTCAGATGCATAAAGCTATACTCAGCACCATCTGGAGACAACATCTAACCAAATCACAGCTTTATGGAATCATTCCTGATATTTCTACACTCTTATGTGAATGCAGAATATGTTTTGCAGGACATTGCTGGTGAGCAAAATAAAACTGAACTTCTGGACACCAAGCCATGGAACAAAGTTCACCCAGTAACCACCTCTATTAACCATCTATGTTATGGCAGAGAATGTCTCCCTAATCACCTTCACCATGATGGTTGGCATGATAGATTCATGAATGTTTGAGCTAACTGGACTGAATATAAAAAAAGTTTCAGCTTTTAAGTATGTATAATTATTATGTTGTTACAAATTTTATACTCTTTATAATGTAACACTTTAGAAAAGAACTTTTTCTATCCTATCGGCATTCCCACATTTTTTTTTCTTCGAAAAAGCAATGTATTTGTCTATACTTCTGAAATGAGGTAGTATTTACATTATTTACACTGTTCAGACTGTTGTTCTAACCTTTATTGTCATTTCAGCCATTGTATGATTTGGTCTTCTTCACGTGCTAGAAATTTGAACTGAACTTCTTAGGACACATGGCCCAGTGGATATAGGCATTCGAGAGTTCCAGTGACTTCACTCAAAGAGTTGTGAGTTCAATATCTGGCTACAACAATGATAAACAAATAACTTAGAGAGTTGAGTTCAAGGGAGATAACTACATGACACCTGGAAATAGCATTAGACATGGAATGAGAATGATATACCCAGTGACCAAAATAAAGGGTTCGGTTTGATGTTTGTTTGTTTGTTTTACAGCCTATCAACATCTAAAGGGTCATTTAAGGCCAGAAGCATATTTTTATTTTAAATGAGAGTTATTCCCTGGAAACAGGCACATTCGGAACACAGCATGCTATTTTACCCATAGCTAGGAGGAAATGTTATAGTTTATATGTCTATAATAAAGTTAAATTTTATTAAATAGGTCAATTTTCCGAAGGAAGGCTAGTATTTTGTCCATGTTGATGTTTTCAAATAAAGATCTTAAGTTCTGTACTTTATAAAACTGTTGACAAATTTTTGCCAGGTCTGTACAATCAATTTTATATGTCTTATGCTATTATTCATCTGGCATTTAGAGCATTTGGGCGGATCTACTCCTCTTAACAGCCAGGAGTGGGTAAAAAAGGTGTGTCCTATCCTAATTCGAGACAGTATTACCTCTTCCTTTCTGGATTTCCTTAATGCACCTCTCCACTCTCCCAAATTTGGTTTAATTTGGAAGAGTTTGTTGTTCTGACAGGTCGACCAACGTTTTTGCCATTTGAGTTGAATATATTTTTTTATTGCAGGCCTTTGATCTGTGAATGGGACCTTCATATTGAAGATATCCTCTCTCAGAAACTCCTTTGCAGCCATGTCCGCTTTCGTGTTACCACGAATGACAATGTGGCTGGTGATCCAACAAAAGACAATATTCTTGGTTTTGTTCATCACGTTTAATCGATTTAAAAGTTTAACGATAATCGGGTTATTGAGATTCTTGTTGTGGATGGACAATAGTACAGAGAGTGAATCAGAGAATATAACGAAGCTGTCACTTACATTGTCAGTGATTAGATCAAGTGCCAGCACTTCACCACTAAAAATTGATGCTCCATCGGGTAGACGTCTTTTTTTTGTGACGTTATCTAGTAGGGCACAGCATCCACATTTCTCACCTTTTTTCAATCCATCAGTTCTTCGTAGAAATCAGTAGGGTTGGTCTTTGATTTAGGGAATTTGGTGAGATTTAGCAATACTGTTGGTTGGATGGATGAGTGATTCGTGGATTCGTTCCAGGTTTATATTGGATTCTCTGATGATTTCTTTTATCCTTAGGCCAAATATTTTGTTTTCTTTTTCTTATCATAGAGAGGGTGATATAATGGGTTTACAATACAGTCGTAGGCAGGATTGGATGGGCAAGCGAGGATTTTGGTCAAATATTGTAAAGCTAGTTTGTTGTGGTGAATTGATAATAGCGGTTCATTGGCTTCTGCATATAGACTATCAATGGGAGAAGTTTGAAAGGCTCCCAAGGCCAGTCTAAGCCCCTGATGATGAACAGTGTCTAATGACTTTGTATATGACATTCTGGCGGCGCCATATATGTAGCAACCATAGTCCAATTTCGATCGCACTAATGATCTATATAACTTCAGTAAGGTTTGTCTATCAGCTCCCCAATCTGTGTGGGCAATAACTCACATCAGCTGGATAGCTTTGTTACATTTGTTTTTTAAGTGCTTGATGTGTAGAATAAAGATGAGCTTTTTATCCAGTATTAGTCCTAAAAATTTATGTTGGTCTACAACGGGAATCTGAGTCTCGTCCAGTTTTAACAGAGGATCTGGATGTAATTTTCTAAGCTGGCAAAAGTGCATGCATTTTGTTTTGTTAGTGGAGAACTTAAATCCATTCTTGGTTGACCATTTTTTTATTTTGTCAATGCATTGTTGAAGCTGCCGCTCAATTATGTGGATATACCTTGAGCTGTAGCAGATTAAAAAATCATCGACATACAGTGAGCAATCCACACCTGGATTTATACATCCAACAATATAATTGATTTTAAGTTAAATAATGTTACAGATAAAATACTCCCCTGTGGGACACCCATTTTGTGTTCCTTGGGGTCCGAGAGGCATGCTCCTACACGGACATTAAATAATCTGTCATTTAAAAAGCTATTGATGAAAATAGGTAGTCTTCCCATCAGTCCAGCTTCTTTGAGATTTTTCATGATACCATATCTCCACGTGGTATCGCATGCCTTTTCCAAGTCAAAGAAAATAGCAGTAATATGTTTTTTTGGGATAAAGGCATTCCTAATAAAAGTTTCTAGTCTTATTAAATGATCCATAGTACTCCGCTGTTTTCGGAAACTGCATTGAAGATTGGTTATTGTTTTATTGATTTCAAAAAAACAAACTAATCTATTATTAACCATTCTTTCAAAAGTCTTACATACACAGCTTGTTAGTGCTATGGGGCAGTAATTGGAGGGGTCAGATGCATCTTTTCCTGGTTTTACTACAGGAATGACTATGGCTTCTTTCCATATGGCAGGTATATTACTACTGATCCAGATGTCGTTAAAAATAGATAGTAAATACTTCAATGATTGATCAGGTTTTAAGAACTCATACGATATCTCGTCTGGTCCTTCAGCTGTGTTATTGGCCTTCTTTAATGAATCCTTCAGTTCATTAAAAGAAAAAGGTTTATTATACTCTTCTTCATTATTACTTTTAAAGTTCAGCTTGATTTTTTCTGATGCCTGTTTAATAGTTTGGAATTTTTACTGTGATTTTTGGATGACGAGTTATTTGCAAGAGAATCTGCAAGCAGGTTGGCCATGTCTTTTTTTTTTGGTTATTTTGTTGTTGTTTATACAGAGGTGCTTGAGGGGGGGACTGGTGTTTTTTCCTGAAATTTTCCGCACCATATTCCATATGGTTTTACTTTTGGTGTTATTAATTTTGGAAACAAAGCTCTTCCATGACTCCTGTTTGGCTTCTTTTATTATTCAGCATGCTTTAACCCTGTAATTTTTAAAATGGTTTAAATTCTGAGCAGTGGGTTGGTGGTTGAATTTTCTTAATGCAGCACGCCATAGCCTGATAGCCTTTTTACAATCATCATTAAACCAAGGCCGGTTATATTTAGTTGAAGAAGTTGTTTTTGGGATACATTCCTCAGCTATAGAAATAATAATATCTGTAAAATGAGTGATCGGGTCTTTCTCATGTTTTCCAGGTAGGAGTTTATATTTGCATAATTGTTTGAATTTATTCCAGTTGGCTTTTTTAAGGTTCCAGTGAGGTATTTTTGATATTATTTCAGGGCCAGTATGTTCTAATGTTATTGGGAAGTGGTTACTTCCACATGTATCCTCATGAACAGTCCAGTCGTAATCCATAAAGAGACTTGGATCACTTATAGAAAGATCAATGGCTGAGAATGTGTTTGTAGCAGAGTGAATAAAAGTTGGTTTCTTATTATTATATAAACAGAGGTTGTTATTGTTGATAACATTTTCTATTATGATTCCTCTTCTGTTTGTGTCTGTGCATCCCCAGCTAGTGTTGTGACTGTTAAAGTCACCTAATAGTAGGAATGGACAAGGGAGTTGGTTAATAAGATTTTCTATTTCTGTTTCGTCTATAGGGTCATTTGGAGGTAGATAAATGGAGTAAACTGTGACAGTCCGATGTAAAGTGGTTGTAACGGCAATTGCCTGTAAATTAGTTTGTAAATTTATCTGGCTTTGTGCTATTTTGTTATTGATAAGAATGGATGTTCCTCCGAAAGCTCTACTTGGGTTATTTACAATGTGGTTGTATTCAGAGAAGTTGCGGAGTTTAATGCTTTCAGACGGTTTTAAAAAAGTTTCTTGTAGACATATTATTAAAGGATATAGACTGGATATTAGTAGAAGAAGTTCATTCAGATTGGCTTTTATAGCTCTGCAATTCCATTGAATTATTTTGCTGGCCATGGTTAAATTTTATGTATTTGATTTCCGTTTATCTTTATGAGTATTGAAATGGTTGTTTTCTACAGGAGGGATACTCTCCGTTTCCATGTCTTCTGAATCTACAGATGTGCATCGTTTTTTTGGTGTTTTTCTTCACTACAGTTCTTTGTTTAGAAGAAGATCTCTGTACAGTCTGCTCCTGAGTAGTCCCTTTGGAGGAGGGGACTTAGATTCCTTCCGTAAAGTTGACTTTTTTTGGATAGTTTCCCTCTGGAGAAGAGGTTTTTGTTCCGCCATCAACGTATTTGATGTTGATGGTTTTTCCATGCTTGAAGGTTCAGTGTTATTGTCAGATTCAGTGAGTGGATTAATTTCTTTCTAGAAAGCAGGGAGTGTTTCTGGTGTAAGTTTTGATAATTTACTGAGTAGGAGTTTGCAAAAATGGCATTCTTATTTTTCAAAGTTGTTTGGTTTTGGTTTAGTAACTGATGCATATGATTTAGTGGGGAATAAGCCAGTTGTTTCGACTATCTTTCTAGCTTCAGAGAAGGATATATTACGTGTAAACTTGATAGTGTTGATCTCTTTTTCTTTTTTCCAGATTATACATTGTTTGGAGTCTGATGGGTGATCTTCAAGACAATTAACACATTTTGCTTTTTTGTTACATTCTTGCCCATGGTGGTCAGAGTCTCTTTCTCCACATCTTCTGCATGTTGGAAGTCTCGTGCACCTGTCTTTATGGTGTCCAAAAAGATGACAATTGAAGGACTGTAGAGGGTTTGGGATGTACTGGTTGACCTTTTCAATTGTAAATCCTATTTTTAATTCCTTTGGGACTTTGGGGCGGTTGAAAGTGAATATATATGTGTTTGTTTCGATGATATCTGTTCCTTTTCTAATTTGAATGCGTTGTACGTCTATCACACCTTGTGTTTTTAGCTGAGTCTTAATTTCTTTGATAGTGCAGAGTGAAAGCTCAGTGCTTCTGACTACCCCTCTAGATTCGTTCAGCGTGTTGTGTGGATATGCTTTTATCTTTGTTTCTGAAAAGGTTTTCATTTTTAAAAGTGTATCAGAATGATTTTTACTCTACTTGGACAAGTAGCGTACCATTTTTAAGTTTCTTCACCATCTTTGGTACTATAGTACCAGAAAGTACTTTTTCAATAACAAATGGGGATATCTTTGTTTATTGTTTTTCTTCTAACGACTCCAAAACAATAAACTGAAGAAAATGTTTTGTAATAATAAACTCACTTTCTGAGTCTGATGGAGATTCTATATGGGGGGCGTTTGGAATATTTATTAGACATACTATATAATATATTATTCATTGAAGGGTTATCCCCACCCACCAAACCAGGCTGGAGCCCACGAACAGGATCTGTCAGGGGAGAAACCCATTCACCCTGACTGATCACGGACTTCCCCTCCAATATACTCAACGGTGCGAGAGACCCGGAGTACCTGTCTCCTCCCTCTGTGCACCGCCCCATGATGTAGGTGCACAGCTGGATGGCTTGCAGCCATGTCCGGGCCTATGTATCTTACACCGCTGACTGACCCTTAGCCAGCGCCTTCTAACATCTATTCATAGAAAGCTGGTGGTAGTTTTCTTATATGTAACTTTCCATGGTCTGGTAGTTTTTTTTGGGGGGGTTGGGGGGGGGAGAGAATATGTATAGTAAGATACATCAGTCTTGGTAGAAAATGATTTTGGAAAGTATGTTTGGGAGTAGGTGTTAGAGCTTGACCTGACCAGCCGGTTGATCGGATCGGGCCTCTCTGACTGCCCATCTAGCCCAGGTAAGGGCCGAAGTGATGTGTTGCAGAACCATGACCTCTTTGCACCCGGGCCATGGCCTGCTCAATCACCAGGATCCCATCCCCAGATGACATGGGTCACCACCCACAGCCAACAGATAGCCCCATTGAGAGACTTTTACTGTCTGCAGGGGGGCAGTTGGCATATTCTGATGCCCCGCCAACAGGGCAGTGTTCGGTTTGAAATTTCTAGCACCTGAAAAAGACCAAAGTGTACAACAGTCAAAACATTATAAACATAGCTATAGAGATAAGGACAAAAGTCTGAACAGTGTAAATAATGTAGAACTCGTATTCTGTTAGCATTCACACATTTTAAAAAAAAGCAACCATAAAAATCAATGATATGCAATAAAGTATTGTTTTCTGGACAACACTTTTCAGCAAATGTCCTTCTCATCCTCTACAAAAAGATGCAAAAATGTTTACCTTGTGCACTATAACCTTGTTTTACATGATTTCAATTTAAGTGTTGCCATAGAAGGATATGTCTATAAAACTAAGAAATTCAACTTCATGATGTTTCAGCCATTGTACATTTTGGCCTTCTTCAGGTGCCTGGAATTTTGAACCAAACCCTTTATTTTGATCATTTGTGTATATCATTCTCATGCCATGTGCAATGCCACTTCAGGTAGCCATGTAGTTACCTCCCTTTAACTTAACTCTCTAAGTTATTTATTCAGCATTGCTGTAGCCTGGTATCGAATTCACAACTCTTTGCATCAAGTCACTGTAACTAACCAACGTATGTAACAACTGGGCCATGTGTCCTTGAAAACACATGACCAAAATAAAGGGTTCAGTTCAAAATTCCAAGCACCTGAAGAAGGCCAAAGTGTCCAATGGCTGAAATGTCATAAACATTGCAATAAAGATGAGGAAAATAGTCCAAATAATGTAAATACTACCTCATCTCAGAAGTATAGATAAAAATCTTGTTTTTATTGATTAATTTCCTTTATGAAAATAAACCTGGCAATATAATCTTTACTCAAGTAATCATTTGTTGTTTTTTTTGTGGGCCAGTTGTTGTGGCCTGTCAGGGCTAGGAAGACAGACACGGAAACAAGGTATGTAGGTTCCACCAGTGAATTAGAATATCAGAACATATATACAGAAGTAAGAGTTTTAGTAGTCAGCAAATAGAAGTGTATGTCTGAACTGTATAGCTATACTGCGACTCAACTGCCTCATGACTGCCTCTCCGGAAGTCACACAGGTTAGTATTTATTGATGTAGGAAGAGTCCATTCCTAAAGATAAAGCACCATAACACCAATATAACACCCACAACAAACAAATCTTTTCTTTATTAAAGATTCACACAAATTCTTGTATTTAATACTACAGCCATGCAACATGTATAAAAAGAAAAGGACAATATATCAGATAGTGAGTCCAAGTCACAGTCTGTGTCAAAATAATAAGAAAGGTCATTAAATTATCTTCCTGTCTTTCGTCTATTTCCTGTCGTATGAAAACTGTTATCATAAGAAGAAACTGGACATGTTAAAATCACCTCAACAATTTCCTATTTATAAAAAATCTTCTATTTCCAGTTTATCAGCTTTGTTCTTTGCCGGATAAATTGACTATTTTTACAAGGTCAAATTTTCACCTTCTCAACCTTCCACAAAATAATCTGAATATTTTGGATCAAATTCTTCATTTTATAAATCTCAATTTTTTTTCTCCATTTTGTTTTTAAACCTAACAACTAAACAAAATAATATGCTTTATTGCAAAATAAAAAAATCTTAAAGAATGAGATATTTATAAACATTTTTTTTTTCAATTCTTATTTATTTTATATTTTCATTCATTCAGTTGTAGGAAAGAACCATTTTAAAACCGGGCACTCCTCAAAGTCTGCCAATAATATTTCAGTTCTTCACCTTGGCTCTGGTCTTTGCAAAGTAGCCAAACATTATGCCAATTCTTCCTCTTCATTCTGGCAGTTCTGATTATCTGCAAGCATTGCTGGGCTATTTCAGGAAAGCAAATTCAGTAAACAGTGGAAAACTATAAATAAGATGCATTAAATAGTTTTATCATGAAACAGTGATTGAAATGTTAGCATCAATTCTGCTTCTGATGCCAGTTTGAATTAACAAAGCAATTCAAAGGAAGATAATTAAAATCTATCTTGGTTCCATTTTCTGCATCAATCTCACCCTTCCTTTTTCCTTTGAGCCATGTTTCTTTTCCTGGATTCCATTCTCCCTTATATTTTTTTTTAACTATATTCTCGCTATCACCTTCCTTCAGGCCACTGGTCTCTCTTGTTTTTATCATGCCAATGATCTCTCCCTAATTCACTGTACCCTTAGATCACAAAACTGATACCTCACTTTTTCTTTCTTCAGGTTACTGATATCTCTCTTGTATTTTTTTTTTTTTCAGGTGAATTATTCATCTTTCTCCCTCATTTTTCCTGGGACATGCAATGAAGAAAGAGGGCTCGGAGAGTCTGATACTCACAGACCAGACAGAGAGTCAGGGGAAAGCAGCTTGCAACATACATGAGTAAGTGGATGGCAGAGTGGGAGGGTTGTGTGATGTAACAGGAGAAAGCGTGCTAAGAACCACCAGGAATGGGGGAGACATAGAAGGCCATGATTGCCTAAGTCCTGAAAAAACAACGCATATAGAAAAAGAAGAAATTCCTTTCTCTCTCTGTTGGATACTACATTTCTCTCTCCCTCTTGTGCTCTCCCTGTTTTTTTTTTTCAGTTCATCTTGCTCTATTTTGCTATCTCTTCCTGAATTTAAACTTACACTCTCATTCTTTCTGCTTTTTATTTGCTTGCTTTCTTTCCATTTCTCCAATTCATCATACTCACACACACACACACACACATATATATATATATATATATATAATTTTGTGTATTTAGGCAGCAAATCTTCTTTTAGGCATGTCAGATTAAATAAATTGCAAACATTGTGTCTGCTAATTTTTAATAAAATATGTTCAGTCATAATCTTTCATCTAAACTTATTTATAAATGAAACTTTGTCTGTGTGTGAGTGTGTGTGTATCCATTACCTAGAGACTCCAAAATGTCTGAACTGATTTTCTTGAAAATTTACACAGTTGTACTATAAGCGTCTGCAAGGGTTCTTAGCTAGGTTTTGTGTTGAGGTACCCCCGATAAATATCAAAAATTGAGTTATAGAAGGAGTGGTCCAATTTTAATAAAATTTGATACACTCATAGACAAAAACATAAGAAACAATATTCAGAAGTTTCAAGGTCACAGTTCTTAAAATAGTGCATAAAATCGATAATATATATATATATCTATATAAATAAAAGGCAAGATGTTTGTGTGTGTGTCTGTTTATCCGCCTGTATGTCTTTATTTTTTTCAGCCCTTTTACTTTAGTTTTTGCTTCAGGTTTGGCTCTAAGTAGGTATAATTGTAGTTCTTAGACTCAGCCATGATACCATTTACTCAGAGGACTTATTTAACCTTCAAAATTCAGTTTGCGATGAAAAAACTTATTTGATATTGATACCAGGAAATCAAAATTTGACTTATATCTATTCATTTTGTTTTCAGTCTACAGTTTCGCTTTAACTGGAAACAACTACTGCTTTTTAGACTTTCATGCCAACGTCCAAAGAGTCTGAGCTCCAGAACCATGGATTAGTTTTAAAGCTTTCATTGCACCTGAGCAATGCTGGGCTATACTGCTGGTGTATTATAATTGAAAGATGTAAGAAATGAGCTGTAACTTTGACAGTTTATTTTATTATTCATTTCTTGATGTTCCCAAGTACTTTCAATCTTCTTCTGAGATCATCTACACAGGTGTGAGTTGTGGTAACAAAAAATAACTGCAAAACTGTGTTACTAAAAATTACTGTAAATTTTCTTCTTAACAACAACACAACTATACTACGCCAAGAAAACAACAAAAGCAAACGACAGATCCTTAAGGCAATATTCATTAAAAAAACTTAAGCCATCAATTAATAGAATTAGCTATGAATACTGCAGTAATGTGCTAAATTGTTTATAAAAAGAACAGTTTTTTCATGCTTTAACATGTGCATGACCATGAGATTAAAACATAAAAAAATTCCATTTTGGATAAATATTCACATTCTAATAAATGCTAAGCAATTTTTCAAGGTTAAATTATCAATGATGAGATGCCATTGATTGAGTTAATTTTTCACGTATGATTCTGGTTTTCTGACAAAAAAATCCATCAACAACCCCACTTTTTGTACAAACCTGAAGAAGGAATAACTTTTCCTGCGTACTTTAAAAGAGACGAAACAATTTTTTCAAAAAGGTGCAAATCATAGACTGATGAAGAAAAGATTATGCTTTTGTTACAAATAATCAGTGCTCAGGAAAATATGAAATACACAAACTTCATTTTGCCAAAGAAACCAGAAGAGATTTCGTTTGACAAAACAGTTTAAATATTATTGAAAATGTTTGGCAAACAGGACAGTTTGTTTCATACACAGTATAAATGCTTAAATATCGTGAAAGAAGACGACGAAGACTTTGTTGCGTACGCTGGGAAAGTTAACTCCCAGCGTGAATGTTTCAAAATTAAAGAACTTTAGGAAGATATGTTCAAATACCTAATTTTTGTGCAAGGTTTAACGTCGCCTAAGGAGAAAGAAGTTCATTCAAAGATTTTAGCAATGTTGGAGCATGATACGGACATAACTTTACAAAAAGTATTGGAGGAATGTCAAAAGTTAATTAATATTAAATGGGATAATTTATGTCTTGAAGAAAAGAGTATTGCCCAAATACATAAAATAAAGCAACGTGCCTACAAAGAAGAAAGACCATACTGCAAATTATGTGGCAACAATAATCATGCTACAAGTAAGTGCTATTTTAGAAATAAAATATGTTTTGAATGTGTGCAAAAGGAGCACAAGACAGTAATGTGTAAAAAGAAAAATTATCAAAAGCCTTATTGGATAAATACTGTTTAATCTAAAAAAGTTACAAAGATGGTCAAAATATCACTTGTTTGCTAGATACCGGGAGTGACATTTCCACAATTGATGAAAATACCTGTAGAAAAATAGGCCGACCAGAGTTGCAGAACACTAAGAAAATTGCAAGAGGCATTTCAGGTAACAAGTTGAAATTCATGGGGAATTTTTCATGAAGGTAGCATTTGACAGCAAAATCCACAAAACTAAAGTCTATGTGATTTCAGGAAAAAATGCAAATTTATTTGGCATTGATTTGATTGTATTATTTAATTTCTGGGAGAAACCCATGAATACGTTTTTTAGGAAAATAAATGCGTCGAATATAGGAAAGTCTAAACAGACAGAAAAATTTGTGAAAGATTTGAAAAATGAATTTACTGAAGTCTTTTCGGATAAACTTGGTTGTTGTACACAGACAGAAGTGAAATTTGCACTAAAAGATAATATAAAACCGGTATTCAAACTGAAAAGAAAAGTTCTCTTTGCATCGTTAGAGACGATAGATAAAGAGTTCCAGAGATTGGAGGAAAATGGAGTAATTAAGAAAATAGATTACTCTGAGTGGGCATCGCCTGCAGTCTATGTAAAAAAGAGAAATAATAAAATTAGAGTTTGTTTGGATTTCTCAACCGGACTGAATGAATGTTTAAAGGATCACACGTATCCACTCCCCACACCGGAGGAGATGTTTTCAAGGTTGAATGGGGGCAAAATCTTTTTGAAAATTAATTTGTCAGAAGCTTATCTACAAGTTAAGGTCGAGGAGGAATGTTCGAAATATTTAACCATCAACACTCATAGAAAATTGTATAGGTTGAAACAGTTATCATTCAGTTTGAAGGTAGCACCAAGCCTATTTCAACAAATTATGGATACAATGTTGTCGGGCCTAGATTATGCAATGGCATACTTGGATGACATATTTATAAAAAGTGAAAATGTGGAAGTATATAAAATTCATATCCGTGAAGTTTTCAAAAGAATTAGGAAGTATGAATTCAAGGTAGGACTTGAAAAGTGCGAGTTCTGTATGGATAAGATCGAATATTTAGGTCAAATAATTGATCACAAGGTAAGAAAACCTAACCCAAACAGAATTGAAGTGATAAAAATATGCCTACTTCGGATAACATGCCTAAGTTAGTCATTTCTGGGCCTTGTAAATTACTACAATCTATATATTCCTAATATGCATGATTTAAGAGCACCATTAAACAAATTATTAGAAAAAAATAAAAAATGGTGTTGGACAAGGGAATGCAACAAAGCATTTAAAAAAATTAAAAAGTGCTTATTGTCGGATTTAGCTTTAGTGCACTTTGATCCAAATAAAAAATTAATTGTGGTGATGGATTGAATAAATATATGGCATAGGAGCTGTTCTTTTACACAAACTCAAGGATGGCGTAACAAAACCTATTACTCATGCCTCGAGAGCATTGCTTCCAGTAGAAAGAAATTAGAGTCAGATAGAGAAGGAAGTGCTAGCTATAATTTATGCAATGAAGAAATTTCAGATTCATTTATGGAAGATCGTTCGTGCTACAAACCAACCATAAACCTTTATTGTCGATTTTTGTGTCGAAAAAAGGAGTACCTACTCATTCCACAAACAGATGAAGTGTAATTTTATTAAATTACAATTTTAAAATGCAATTCATTCCATCTAAGGAAATCACCCACAGGATTGTCTTTCAAGACTAATCCTAAAAAACCCAGAGTTATTGGCAGAAACAGTGATAGCAGCGTTAAAAGAAGATAAAGAACTTGCGGATGTACTGGTGAACACCGTTAGTGAATTACCGGTAACGACGGAGGAAATTAACAAAATGGCGTAAACGGATGATTACATTTCAAAGATGATTAAACAAGTGATAGGGAATGAGAAAAACAAAGGATATAAAGTATCACCATTTTCAATTTACAATGAAACACTACTGTATGCTCAAAGAGTGGTAATTCCACATATTCTACGTAAGAGAATATTAAAAGAATTTCATTTGGGTCATCCGGGTATATCCAGAATGAAATCATTAATGAGGAGCTATATATACTGGCCTAGGATGGACATTGAAGATTTGGTGAAGCATTGTAAAGGCTGTCAGTTAGCAGCAAAATCACCACCTATAAAAACTCAGCCATGACCAAAAACAGATGTGCCGTGGTCACAGACACATGTTGACCATGCAGGACTATTAAAGGGAGACTATTATCTAATTATTGGTGATAGTTATTCTAAATGGCCTGAAGTTTACAGATTTAAACACCCGAGAGCAGCAAATACAATAAAGGCGTTAAACGAAGTATTTAGCCATCTGGGGGTACCAAACACAATTGTGAGTGACAACAGAACTATGTTTACGGGAGCTGAATTTAAACATTATTGTGATTCGTTAGCAATCAAACACATAACCACGCCTACGTATAATCTGAGATCGAATGATCAGGCAGAAAGGTTTGTTGATATGTTTAAAAGAGCTATGAGAAAAGCTAATGGGATCAACACCAAAGACAAGAATATCCAAACATTTCTGATGGTTTATAGAATTACGCTGAATCAGAACATGTATGGAAATTTGTCACCTGCTGAAGTCATGTACACGAGAAAGATTTGATCAATATTTGATAGGATGTTACCAAAAAAAAAAAGAAGAGTTTTATAAAACTAAACTTTGATATTAAATCTTTCAAAGAAGGAGACAAGGTCTTCTTTAAGAACTATTGGACTAGAAAGTGCTTTTGGGAAGACATTTTGGTAATTAGAAGAAACAAGAGAGTCATTTATATAATTAAAGGAGAGAGGTTTGTCTGTAAAAGACACATAAACCAATTGAGACACCGGTTCATCAAAACCATTGCAAATGGCCAAGAGATACCAATGGAGGTAGTATATGACACATTCCAGATTAAACCACCCATTAACAATGGAGTACCTATGAAAGTAACACCTACACAAAGAAGTACTGATACTTCTAAAAGTCTTAAATATTAAGAGCAAAATTCTAGGAAGAATTTAGCTCGGGGAAGGTGTTATAGTGGAACATCCTTCCATCCCCAAGAATAGAATGCTCTACTTTATGAAAGATGGTAACAAGCAGTACGACGGAGGGAAAAGGTCTTAGGCGAAGGCATTCACTATTCAGTAGTCAATTCTGCTCCAACCTGTGGCTTGCCTATATGTTTATTATTGTTAATTGTACCTTAGTACAATAATTTCTTATTCCTGGCGTGGAGTTCCATTCTTCAACTGATCATTTTATACTGTATTTTTGGGATATATCAGTGTTCTTTTATTGTTCTTGGTCCCTAACAATATTTATATATTCTCATCTTCTCTAACACTTAATAACCTCTTGCATCATAGGGGTTTTATTGCCTTGATTCTAGTGAAATGATTAGAAATCAGTTGCAACATATCAAATACATACTATCCAAAATCAGGATATATTTTTTTTTATAATCATATTGCTCCAAGCAAGGCATTTTACTGCCACTGTTTTGCAGAGGGTTATATAGGAGGAAAGTTATAAGAAAGAGTGACAAATTATAGAGGGTGTCAGGAAGTGGGTAAGAGAAGGATGACAATACTAATGAAAGTGGAGTGGACAGAGAAAGGAGCATGAGAGAGAGGATGCAGATTAGTGAGATAGGAGATGACTATTGACTTGACATTTACAGTCTTAGAGATTGTAGCTGTCAAAGAAGTAAGTAAATGAAAGGGAATTCCACAGGTGGGAAGTGTGAGAAAAGAAGCTGATGGAGTAGAATTTGCATTTACAATCTATTAGTTTCACAGTGAAAGGGTGGGACCTAGTTGCTAATCTTGTGGCTCGAGTAAATTTGTATATATGGGGCACCAGTGAGCTAAGTTCATTGGAGCAGAACCCGTGAAAGTATTTGTATAAGAGAAGCCACATTGCACCAGTGAGAAAGTGACTGTATTTGAGCTGCCAAGTCAGAATCTATTACATTACAGATTCTCTGGTGAATTATGTCAAGGACCTCTAGGTGAATAGCAGGAGCACCCAACCAGATATAGCAGATATGGGTGTTCTGGTGAGGAGAATCCTTACCTTGAACATATATTAGGACTCTAGCTCTTCCCAGACTTGAATTGGAACTCCTATGTCTAATCTATTAATAAAGATGCTGGAACAATGCTCACTTTATTGCATCACTCCCCCATGAATCTGACAGGCCCTGTTATACACTTTTTTATAAGAATCAGATCAGACCGAAAATGGAGAACGGTTGCTGCATCGTAACTGGAAATTCCTAGTCTTCACTTGCCTGTCTTGATGGAATTCAAAAGCATCTATATGGGCGATGAATTATTTTCCACCATGCAACCTCTTTCCCCACAGATGAAATACTGTGAGCCTCTCATGATTCTATTGCTATTTCCATTACATGTATTCTAACAAGCTAAATCCCTTAGTTTCACCATCCCTGGGACGTGGCATACCATGTACACGTGTGAATCATCCTCATTCTTTTTGTATTTCATTAGTAAAAAGTAAGCTCCATAAAGGCAGTTTCTTCCCAAGAACTGCTACTTTGTGGAACAGACTCCTGCCATGTTGTTTTCCCAATCACTGTAATCTTGACCATCTAGGGTTAACTGTTACCTTTCCTGCGTAGCCCCATGAACTTTAATTCTTGTCTCTTCATACACTCATACAACCCGACACAGTAATATTTGACTGAGTGGCTCTTGGGTTTGTATTAAGTGAATCATTAGTATAAAAAAAAGTAATTATATTTTATCAGAAAACATAAAAAAATCAAAGTCAAATTTATTCAAATATTAGGGTGTTCAGAATGTAGTTACATTTTAGCATAAATGACATGAAACAAAGTTAAATTTAAATATTATTTATCAAACAATGATGAGGTTTTTGGAAAGGATGGAGATGAAAAGGAATTTAATACTGAGCATCAGGAAGAGACAACTAAAGTTCCTAAAACATGCAATGAGGAAGGAGGGCTTGGAGAACCTGTTACTAACAGGCCAGATAAAGGGAAAAAGAGACAGAGGAAAGCAGCAGATGACATATTTGAAGGACCTGTGCAGGTGAATGATGGAACAAGGGTTGCATGGTGCAACAGGAGAAAGCGTGCTAAGAGCCACCAGAGACAGGGAGACATGATCACCTACGTCCTGAAAGGACATGGCACATGAAAGAAGAAGTTTAATTTTCAGAAACTGTGACCCAACAAGAGGGAAAATTCATGATCACAGATTTAAGGAATTATATTTTTCTCCCTAAAATAAGATTTAAAAATTAAATATACTTTAAAAAGATGTTTACCACATCTCTGTTTCTGAATGTTCTGCCACTTATAAAATGTTCTCATGAAACAAACAAAAAACCTGGTGCATGTGGCAGGTATAAATGAATCAGCCCTTCTTTTCTTGAATTTGTTTTGTTGAGTGGTTTCTTGTATTTTCCTGATATAAATAACACATTTTTTGTGTACTAAAACAGGATACCTTCAATGTAATGCTTCATTTACTCAATCAAGTAGCTGACAATAAACATCAGTAAGTGATGGTCTTATGATGTTCCACTAAACTCATAATAGAAGAGACATTTTATATTTCACCAGAAATAAAGCAAAGGCTTTTGTGAATCGAGTAATAATTTTCATGTTAGCACTGATTTTTCATTTTCTGTTTTCATCACCTGTAACAATGTAAATACAGAAAGAGATGGTTGGCATTCCTGGTTATAAGCCTGCTTATAGATGACTAGCAGTATAGCCCGGCGTTGCTTGGGTGTAATGAAAGCTTTAAAACTAATCCATGGTCCTGGAGCTCAGACTCTTTGGACGTTGACACAAAAGACTAAAAAGCACTAGTTGTTTCCAGTTAAAGTGAAACTGTAGACTGAAAGAAAAATGAATGGATGCAAGTCAAATTTTGATTTCCTGGTATCGATATCAAATAAGTTTTTTTCGTCGTAAACTGAATTTTGAAGGCTAAATAAGTCCTCTGAGTAAATGGCATCATGGCTGAGACTAGGAACTACAATTATACCTACTTATAGCCAAACCTGAAGCAAAAACTAAAATAAAAGGGCTGAAAAAAATACAGACATGCATGTGGATAAACAGACACACACAAACATCTTGCCTTTATATATATATATATATATATATATATATTATCAATTTTCTGCACTACTGTAAGAACTGCAACCCTGAAACTTCTGAATATTGTTTTTTATGTCTTTGTCTATAAGTGTATCAAATTTGATTAAAATCAAACTACTCCTTCAATAGCTCAATTTTTTTCAATTATCAATTTTCGATATTTATCAGGGGTACCTCAACACGACGCTTATAGTACAACTGTGTAAATTTTCAAGAAAATCGGTTCAGCCATTTCGGATTCTATAGGTAACGGACACACACAAAGTTCCATTTATAAATAAGTTTAGATAGGATATTATTGCAGCTTGACATGTTGAAAAAGTTTCTACTGTCAATGGAAAACAAGGCAACAATTCACAAGAAATTCAGAACATTTTGCTGTAGAGAAAATAGTTTAGAACTACATTAGTCACACCAGCAAAAACATCACAACCAATTCACCCTTCATGAAGTCATACTAAGAAATATTGAGTCTTCTTCATATATCTCAAAAAGTCTCGCAGCTCGGATGAGCTTAAGTCACTGATGCCTCCTCAACAGGTGTTTACCCGTGCAACCAGACTGGCAACTGGGTCCCACCCATTCACTGTCAGGTTAGCCAAATGCAGACGACAATTCTACTCCTGCAGCTTCCTCTCTCGCATTTCCCGCCTGTGGAACTCACTCCCGTATTCTTGCTTTCCTGACGGCTACAACCTCCAGAAATTTAAATGCAAAGTTAATACTCATCTACTAACCACTGGACTCTAGCTCTCTCCCCTCCCCTGTATAACCTTCCCTTTCTCTCCACCTATGTATCTGTCATCGCACCTGCTTTCTATTGTTCCTTTCTAACTAGTTTGTACTCCTCACTCTTTTCTAATTAATCTTTTTACATTTATGTAACCCCCTGCACATCAGTGGCGTTTCTGCCTTGCTCGGGGTGAAATGATTAAAAAAAAAAAAAAATGTCCTCATTATCTTTAAACATTTTGACTCAGCCATTTTTCTTTATGTATATTTTATGTGTAAGGCAAATGCAAACTTTTTGTGTCAATAAGTCATTTTGTCTTTTACTCTTTTTCCATGGGGGAGGAGAGTGGCCTTTTATTTCCACAACAATTATATTCAGTTCTCAAGTGAAAACTCATGAGGAACCAAATTACCTTTTTGAAAATTTTGCCAATTAAAACCTGCTATAAACAGCATGCTATCAGATACAAAAGAGGATTATCTATTTTTAGACATTATTTTCTAAAATTCAAGTTTAGATCTGCCAGTTCGTTGACTCAGAATTCATAATCTGGTAACAAGTAATTAATTCCCAAATACTCTTATGACATTTATGGTGTTGGGGGTAGGACTACTCAACACAGAAAATCTTAATATTTTTATATTTTAATGAAGTAATTTAGCAAGGATTAAAAACTTAATTATTGAATCATTTTATTTTATTAAAAACCAAATATCTTTATGGTTTACTTTATTAAAAATAATTTAAACAAATATTCACTAATTAAGGTTTTAATCCTGAATAATTTACTTTTATTTGATTATAAAAAGTTATGATTTTTGTTTTAAGTTGTTTAAGGCCTGAGTTGTTCCTTCCCTTTCAAGGTTACTGATAATGAGAAACTAAGAATCCAACACCCAGACTATCCAATAAATAATAAGAAAAGTTAGAATTAATTACAATTCCAAAATAATAAAAAAAATTTAAGTCAAAGACTAGTCTTTCATGCCAAATAAGCTAATTATTTTCTAAATCAAAACTTAGGGATAAAATTCATGTTGAATATATTACAGGTTGAGAATTTTTTATCAAAAATTCTAAGGACCAGAAGGGCTTCAGTTTGCAAATTTTGGGGGTTTTGAAATACGGACAACTTAATTTGCATACAGCATTTAGAAAATAAGGGCAGCTTGGGATAAAGCATGACCACAATACCCCTTTACATTTCTGTTCTGAAATTTCTCATTTGTTGCAAATCATGTCAGATTATGGGATTCTGAATAAATGAGACTCAACCTATAACACTGGTCGACATTGTCTTTTTACACAAATGTTTTTGGGAAAATGGCATGTTTCTTGGTTATTTTTTAATGCTGATTTTGAAAAATAAGTTCATTTTACCCTCATCCCATCAAGTTTTCTCTGTACAATAAGCCAAAATGTTTAATTTCAGTGTGAAGTGTCAAGACATTCAAGTGTTTTACTTACATTATTATGTCCTGGCACTTCACGGTGAAATTAGACATTTTAACCCATTTTGAGTAAAAAAAAGACATCATCTGTACAGAGAAAACCTGATGTAATGGTATAAGACAGCATAAAAAATAGCCAAGAAACATGTTGAAGAGTGTAATTCATATAAAATTATTTATAAATGGAACTTTGTCTCTGTGTGTGTGTGTGTATGTCCGTTACCTATAGACTCTAAAATGGCTGAACTGATTTTCTTGAAAATTTACACAGTTGTACTATAAGCGTCTGCAAGTGTTCTTAGCTAGGTTTTGTGTTGAGGTACCCCCGATAAATATCAAAAACTGATAATCGAAAAATTGGGTTATAGATGGAGTGGTCCGATTTTAATCAAATTTGATACACTCATAGAAAATGACATAAGAAACGATATTCAAAAGTTTCAAGTTTGCATTTCTTACAATAGTGCAGAAAATCAATAATATATATATATATATATATATATATATATATATAAAAGGCAAGATGTTTGTGTGTGTGTCTGCTTATCTGTCTGTATGTCCTTTATACAAATCCACAATTTTTATTCGATTCTCACCAAACTTCACACAAATGTTCTTTATGCTGAGTCTGAGCTCCAGGACTATGGATTAGTTTTAAAGCTTTCATTATACCCAAGCAACGCCAGGCTATACTGCTAGTATCAAATAATTAACATTTTTCATCAGTTTTTCTAGTTCTTTGTTGCCAGCACTTTTACATAAATTCTTATAAAGATAAAAGTGGGCACCCCCTCCATCTACAAACACAATTTTTGTCTGCAATCCAGATAAACGATACTGTGCTTGATGTAAATGAACATATGGTTTCCAAAATTTTTCTTGCATATCAGGGTCTTGCGTCATGACTGATTGAGGACAACCTTGTCTTATATTAATATTAATTACATTTAAACAGATACCCAACTCTTCTTGACATGCTCCATCTTAACAAGAGCCATTTTAGACCAGACCAAACAAAGTATTGATGCCACATCAGGGATAAAGTTGCACAATCCTCACTTTCCAGTTTTGTGTTCAAAAGTGTGTGGCTTTGTTGATGATGAATTGTTTTCAACCCTAGAGCCCCTTCTCCACAAACAAAACACTCCAAACCAGCTATTCTGTCACAGTTTCTATAGAAAAAAAGGATGATGAGCTACATTAATTAAATCAACCAGCTCAGACCTTTTCAGTTAAAACTCACTATTAAAAAAAACACATTTCCTTTGTCTTCCATGAGTAACAAAGGAGTTTGAGTTTTGTTTAATGGCATATCAACCTCTGTGGGTTATCTAATGCCAAAAAGAAAAAAATTAAGGCATTTTTCTAATGCTCAGTTATAGTGAGAAGTCATATTTTAATGAAACTTTTTTGTTTTAATTTTTTTTTAGAAAACTGAAAATGTATTCTAGTTTTGTATTAAAAAATGTGTTGTGGTAATAATTTTTTCTTCAAAAATGTATATTTTTCTATGTAAGTCTATTTTTATGTCTCAGTCATGTAAGTGGCATACGTGATACATGCTTTGGGTGATCATGTCTCGAAAGAGATATGACTGACTGGGCAGAAGATTATCCCGCAGTATGTAGCCATTGCTTTCTGAGATAGACTGGTTGCCAGCCAAGGCTATAGAACCCAATCTGTCCTATTATTTAACCCATAAATTTACGGACCCTTTACGTGACCCGACATGAATCTTGTTTATTGTCCAATGGGAAGCCCAGAATTAAATTCGGGTGTGAATTCCCAAATGACTTGTTCGGAGCCCTGAAGACGAAATAAAAGGATGACACGAAAAAGCAATCACGAGTTGAGAAGATACGAGCATGATTAACACGTCCCTTGACATACGCCAAGCAATCATATTATGCTTGCCTCTCCTTTTTCTCTTATCACTGTTCACTGAGCCACTTACCCGAATGGACTGAGCAGAGACTTCAAAGACACTCTTAACAAACAAATGCTTACACATACATACGAACAAACTCTGTTCTGCATTTACTGCTATGAACATTTTTAACAACCTTTGTACCCACCAAAAGATATTACTTTTATTTCTAAGAAACATTAATTGATATATATATATATATATATATATATATATATATATATATATGAAAAAATGTTGTTTCTATACACAATTTGATTTGCTTGTTTTAAACCCCCCTTATAGTGGACTATCTACTAACAAGGCCAAATTCAGTTAATATGTTTCAACACACAAATACACTTCATTATAACGGATAACCCACTATAATGTAACAGAAATGAGGTTCTACTGAAAAACGTTGAAAATGAGGAGTAGACCATGTGATCAGTTGGTCATTTCACTGAGTTATTTAATGCTAAAATCTAAATATTTTGAACCTAATTATATGACTTCAACTATATATTTTGTACATAATTTTATACTTCCAGCGTCAACTTACGTCTTAGAGAGATCTAATTTGTAGATAATCTATTGTAGGTGTTATACATTTTGATATAGACCTATTTCTTTAAGGTAAGACATTTTGTTGATGATTTCAGTATTTCCAAAGTGTCTTCTCATGTTGGTTTCCTTGTTGTATTTGTATCTTACATGGGCTAAGTAGATACATTCAGCTAAAATGTGTTTCTATGTGAGTGAAGCTTGGCATGTTGTACAGGTTTGTTGTTGTTCATTCTTCAGCAAGTATGAATGGGTGAGGCATGTGTGGCCTAAGTGCAACGGAGCTGTTATCTCCTCCTTTCTTCCTTTTCTAGACATCCGGCTCCATTTACCTCGAACAGGTTTGATTGTGCGAGGCTTGTTAATTGCATTGTCTATCCAACGCTTCAACAACTTCTGTTTAATGAAACTGTTTATTTCATTTTTCAGGTCTGTATAAGGGATCCTAAAACTACTTACAAGGAATTCAATTTCAGCAGACTTTACAGCTGAGTCTGCCTGGTCTGTATGTTGTATACTCTCTCTGGTATATACTCTTTTGTCAATGAAAATATAAACATATATAAACTTAGTAACAATTCACTGAGAATATTCTCAAACTAAATGTTGATTATCTTTTCAGAAAACATGACGAAATATAACTGGACCAAAAGTTACTCACTTTTTCACACAACAAAATGACGACATCAACACTTGAATATATAAATAAAAATAAACAATACTTTCATTCATTCTTCTTCTTCAATGACATTGGCTGTAGAATGGGCATCTGATCAAGTCTGGTAAGAGGCACGCACATACGAGTGGGCTCCACCTGACTCGATTGACTTATTCAATGCCAACTGCTGTCTGCAAACTGCTAAACTCACTGACTCTGTTGACTTCAATAGGCAACATCATTGACACCTGCACTACCATTATACTCTGTAACACCTTGGGTGCTGACTCTTTTTGAGTTCTATTGTCAAAACAAAATCTAGCTTTGTCAGCTGCATTTTGTGACATTTCAAATAACATCCACTTTTTTTGGCAAATTTTGCAACAAAATGCAAATACACTTCTGGATGAAATTTTATACCAAGCAAGATATTATATAATAATTTCCTCTAATTCCTATAGAGCTTGGTATCAAGATTAGCACTATTTCTTTACTGTTGGAGCACCTCAACATGGTGTAATGGTTAGTAAGCTTGTCTCAATAGAATCATTAAAACTGAGTAGTGAGTTCAATCCTCATTAGCTGCCCATGCTTTTGGACTTGCGCCACATTTAAAATGCACTTAGAAAATCACCTATTTCTTTATTGTTGGAGGACAATTTCAGCCTGCATTGCAATTTCAGCAGCAATTGGTTGTCAAGTTTATTTTTTTATTTTTCTGTTATAACTGACAGGGAGTAAGAGAATATTATATATTTTTTATTTTTGTTTCTAGAGATCAAGTTGAGTGCTGGGTCTATTGCACAAATCTCTGCATTGAAAAGTGAAGTTTCTTTTGGCACATGCTTCTTTTCTTATTTATACACCACTGCACATCCGGTTTTATTTTTGTATTTTGGTCCATTCATAAAGATGTATGATTGTATGGAATAACAGATTTTGTTTTTTTCAAATTCCTATTGGAATATAAATGGATGCATAGTTATTTCATGATGTATTTCTGGTATTCTTATGGTCCAAGGTGGTATACTTGCTATGATTCTATTATGAATTTTAGATAGAAGTTCTAGCTCTTGAATGATAGGTTCCATTCAGAGTTCAAATGTTTTAATGGCATTCTCTTTTTGATGGAAGAGGTTTCTGTATTTTTAATTCAATGTGATATCAGATTAGACTAGTTTTTAGTTTTATCTATCGTATTGGGATATCCACTGTGACATCATGGATATCAGCTTGGAATAAAAAAAAAATTGGAGAGTTGAGTTTGAATTTCAGTTTAATTTATTTCATTCACTTATATGCAAATATTCTTGGTAAAAATTTTAATCCATCTCTCCTCCCTCCAGCTATGAGTTGAACAGTAGGATTATAGCAGGACAGATTGAGTTCTATCGACTTGGTTGGCAACCAGTCTACCACAAAAAGAAATGGCAACTTACTGCTGAAAAATCTACTGCCTTCTCAGTCATAGATCAAAAGAGACATGATCGCCCAAGCGTGTATAATGTATGCCACTTAACTGACTGAACTTGCAGGAAAGTCATCTACATACAAAGATCCATTTATATCTTTAGCGAGTTCTTTCACAATATTGTTTTAATATTGAACAGAGCAACTGACAATATATTCCCTTGTAATACTCTTCCTTCTCAGTTTTTTTTGATCAGACACAATAAATCCAATGCAAATCTGAAAAGTTTCAGTCATGTAATGGATATCAGCTTGGAATGAGAAATCAGAGAGCCGAGTTTGAATTCTAGTAGAATTTGTTTCATTCACTTATGCACAAATATTCTTGGCAAAGGTATTAATCCATCCCTTCTCCTTCTAGCTATGGGTTAAACAGCAGGAAAGATTGGGTTCTACAGCCTTGGTTTGCAACTGGTCTACCACAGAAAGTAATGATAACCTAGTGCAGGAAAATTTTCGAAAGAGACATGATTGCCCTATTATGTATCATGTATGGCAATTAAGTGACTGACTGATCTTTCAATCTAAAATTCTGTAAATATCAGACGATCCTATATTTCCTGATAGTTTTGTAAGCCTTTTCCAAATCAAAGCATGCAGTCAGTACAAGCTTTTTTCTTATAAATGCTTCCCTTATAAAACTTTCCAAATCAACCAGGTGGTTCATTGAACACCTTTTGTGAAAGCTACATTATAAGTCTATTATTAATTTCTTAGACTCCAAGTACCAAACTAACTGATTATTCACCATTCTCTCCTAGGTTTTACATAAACAGCTTGTGAGAGAAATCAGTCTACAATGTTCAGGATCTGTATTGTCTTTTCCCACTTTAGGAATTTGGTAAGGCAGTCATTTGTTGCCATTGTTCAGAGAACTTTGTCCAAATATCATTCTCTATTTGTAATAAAACTCTTGATAACTCTTTTAGAAGTTGTTTAAGAACTCATAGTAGAAATTGTCTGGTCCTGCTGATAAAGAATGTAAATTTTGAATAGAGTCTTCTAGTTCTGTCCAAGAGAATGGTTTGTTCAAGGTTCTTGGTTTTTAAGTTTAATTTGAATTTGTATTGTATATTAATCTGCATTTATTTTATAGTTTGATATTGTTGTTTACAATTTTAGTAAAGGAAGAACTTTTGAGAATCTTTTAGCCACTATATCTGTTAAAGCCTTTTTTCAGTGATTGTGCTATTATATATTGAAATATGTTTTACTGGTATACACTGATATTTGCCCGTTAAATTTTTTAAACACTTCCCAAAATGTTTTTGGTCTTGTAGTGATAGGATACAAATCCTATATCATTTAACAATTAACTCAAATGAAAAAAGTAAACTTTCACACCCACAAAACTGGATCAAAACAATTAGAAAGATTTTGGAAAAATGCAGACCAAGGAAAATTTCACAAGTCAATGTGAAAACTAAGATTCTGGATGCTGATTGGATAGGAAATAGAAAATTGATCTCTGATCCCCAGTCAATTTTTTTCACAACTAGAAAATGGGTATGCTGTTGAAGCTGGTCACATGACTAAAATGAACGATTTAAACCAGATCTCAGTTGGGAGGGAAACTGAAGGACCTCAACACAATATAAGGAATAAATTTCAGAAGAAGCTGACTGGGGTGTAAGGATGCGTCTCACACATTCGTTCTACCTCTCCTTCCTATTTTCCTTTCTTTATCTTCACCCACACACCATCAAAGAAAACAACAACAACAAGATACTCCAATGACTTCGATAAGTCTGCCTGACTTTCTGCTTCTCTTTTTCTCCAACCATAAAAAGAAAAGAACACAGACTTTTATTTACAACCTTTTTAATCTTTTTACATACACCCATTCTGCTACTATCAACCATGAACTCTTAATTTCTGTGGAACATTTAAATACTTTCATTTCTCTTTGAAAAATTAACTCCATGCATTTTCTCTATGAACATTTTATTTTTCTTCTTACAATTTCATTATTCTGCTAATAAAAATTTTACTTTAAAGTGCAAAGGAAATACTTTCCCCTTCCACATTTCAACATTCAACCTTCTGATATTTTAAATTTTGGGGACTTCGGTCATGTTTGGCACAAGGCCAATTTGACAAGCATAACCAAGGCCCCTACATAGCTGAATTTGGTTGACATATTTTTGAAAACAGTCTTTTTTGGCTTCTTTTATTGTTCTATGGGCTTTTGCCCTATTTCATCTATCATTGATGAGGTTGGCAGTTGAATTTTTAAATGCTGCTTTACATAGTCTAATTACTTATTACCATCATTGAACCAGAGTCTGTTTCTTCTACTTGGTGTTGAATTTTGGGGGATGCGTTCTCTTGCTATCACTATTACAATTTTCTGACTAATTTTTTGCTGGAGTTAATTTGGTTTGACATAGATTTCCAAGTTTTCCCCAATCACCTTTGCTTAGCCTCCATCTTGGTGAGTGCTCATCAATCACTCCACTGCTTCTTAGAATGATGGGGAAATGGTTACTGCCATATGTATCATCATAAACACTCCAGGTAAAGTCTAGGTAATTTGCTGGATTACACATGGCTGGGTCAACTGCTGACAGGCTTCCAGTTGCTGGATTAATGAGTGTCGATGCTCCCTGGCTGAGCTGACATAACTCATTATCCATAATTAATTTTTTACCCTTGTTTCCCTCCTTGGATCCCCAGATGGTTTTGTGACTATTAAAATCCCCTAAGAGAATGAAGCGTTTAGGTAATTGCTTTATCAGATCATCCAGCTTGTTTTGGTATATCTGGTCATGTGGTGGTATATACAGAAAGCATATGCTGACAGTTCTGCAGAAAGTAGCTCTCATGGAAGCTGCTTGTTTTAGTTCAATTTTAATCTGGGATATGTCATTTTTTTTTTTCATAAGATGAGTACAGAGTTAGGAATGAGATCAAAATTTTTTTGAAATAAAATGTTTCTCAAATACAACCAGTCACAGGATCCAGTTATTATTATGAGTAATTAATTTTAATTTCATCTATGATAGTTCTATTATATTATATATCTATTTTTTTTTTTAATCATATCACCCCGAGCAAGACGGTAACACCACTGATGTGCAGGGGGCTACGTAGGAGTGAAAAGATTTGGAAAAGAGAAAACTGGAAACCACATCCTAAACAGGGAACAAGGGATGAGCCTCTACACCTGTACAATAGACGTGAGTGGAGTGTAAACCAGGCGATAGTTTAGTCTATCTACTCCAATTAAAAAAGAAAAAAGAAAAAGAAAAAAAGAAAAGTGAAAAGATTGGAAAAGAGAAAGCCGGAAACTACATCCTAAACAGGGAACAAGGGATGAGCTTCTACACCTGTACAATAGACGTGGGTGGAGTGTGAACCGGGCGATAGTTTAGTCTATCTACTCCAATTCTATATTTCATGTTTTAATTTTTATGTTATTTGAGGTTTATACATTTTAATGCTTTCATTTTCACTTAGAACATGTTGGTTCACTCTATCAGTTTGAATTAATTTTTGTGTGTTCTACTGGCCTTATGCCCCGCCACAGAGTTCAATTGCTACTGGATATTTACAAAGAGGTGGTTAAACCCATTTACCTTGGTTGAGATATGGGGCTAAGTACCAGTATACTCTCTTTAAAAGAGCACTTTGAGCTCTTCTTAACTTTTTTAATTTTAAAATCTGACACCTTAACTGTGGTATAAGTTTCTTTCTCTTTGACCAACTCTCAGACACCACTTTCTAGCATTTTAAAGTAATAAAAGGTTAGATGTTAGATAGTAACGTTTGTGAGACAATGTCAGGCTTAATTATACAGGTGTTAAAGCCTTACATAAACAGCCGATTGATAGAATCAAGCCTCATGAACTGCTTGTCTAGCCGAAGTAAGGACCAAAGTGGAGCACAGGTTGTGACATGACCATTTATAGACTCAAGGTGATAGAATGCTCAGCCTCTAGGTTTTTATCATTAGGCATTATGGATCACTATTCACAGCAAACAGATGGCTGTACTGAAACAGGGGTCTTACTCCTCTGCAAAAGTGCAATCAGCATATTCTACAACCTCAGATGACATGGCAGAATCATGTGAGAAATCAATTTTTAAGGAAACAAGTTATCCCACGATTGGTAGTCAATGCATTACATTTTTTTTGTAATCATTTCATCCCAAGCCAGGCAGGAACACCACTGGTGTGCAGGGGGTTACAGTGAGAGAGAAAACAAGGTACAAGGGATGTCAAAGAAAGGATAAGACATGGATAGGAATCCAAGAGACAGAAGATGGAAATTGACCTTGCATTTAAACCTTTGGAGATTGTAGCCATCAGGGAAGCAAGCAAATTGGAATGAGTTCCACAAACAGGAAGTGTGAGAAAGAAAACTCTTAGAGTAGAACAGATGATTAAATTTAACTATATTGAAGATAAAAGGATGGGACCTTGATGCCAATATAGTAGCACAGGTCAATACATGTAGTAGGGGTCAGTCAAGTGCCATATGTGATACACACTTTGGGTGATCATGTCTCAAAAGAGACATAATTGACAGCACAGAAGATTATCCAGCAGTAGGTTGCAATTGCTTTCTGCTGTAGCCTGGTTACCAGTCAAGGCTATAGAACCCAATCTGTCCTACTATTTAACCCATAACTAGAGGGAAGATATGGATTAATACCTTTCCCAAAGGTATTTGTATGTCAATGAATGAAAGGAATTCAACTGGAATTCGAACTCAGCTTCCTGATTTGTCGTTCCGAGCCGATATCCACTGCACCACAACACCCATCAAAAAAAAGCTCCCCAGAGCAGTTTCCATGAAAATACTTGTAGAAAAAACAGAGAGAAGCCATATCATGTCAATGAGAAAACTGCTAAGTCTAGATTGATTATATTGCAGATCCTTCTTAGGATTTTGTATGAGAACCTCAACATAAAAAGCAGGAGCACTCGACCAGATATGGCAACAGTATTAAATGCATGAACAAATAGTAGATTTATAAATGTACAAACTGGACTCTGACAAAACAAACTTTCTGGCCCGACATGGTGATCCAACTTTCCTAGCAGTAGATGCAGCTGTAGATTCGATGTAGTCTTTTCATTTGCAGTCATTTGAGAGAGTGAGACGTCCTTGGCCTCACGCTCTCAAATGATTTATAATCTATTTATGATTTGAAGTATAAGTGTCCTTCTAAAACCTTGAATATGGATTTGGAATCAGCATTACTTGATTTCATCCAAAACATGCTTTTACTCAGTAGAAAATTTTTTGTTGCACAGTTCAATGCATTCTTTGTGATAATTTAAGAGCTTTAATTGCAGATTAAATTTTGTTTGAGAAATAATACATTTGACAATTTTTTTATATTGATGTAAAAAATTCTTATTTTAGATAATGAGATAGAAACACAATATTTCTCCTCTCTCCCTCAGATAAGGTATATTTAGGCAGTAAATACTCATCCAAACAATTTGATTGAAAATAACTGACAAGTTCTATCTGCTTCTTTATTGTTTTGTTTTGTATTTTTCCAATTTTTGAATAAGATGGTGAGCATAGTGCTTAAAATTGTGAATAAACTGTCTGAAGCTCATGTTGGGTTATTGTTTTTTCTAGTACTTTCAACTATTTCAGTCATTTTCAAAAACCAATGTGGTGTCTGTGTGGTAGACTTTGTCTACATGCTGGAATATTTAGAAGGCTGCTGGTTTAAATAGTCTATGCTTTTGTCATGCATAATGGTTATTAGCAACAAATCAACAGACAAAAAATGTGATTATATACACGCAGACACCCATTCATGCAGGCTAAAAGGAAGTCAGCACAATGAAAAAGCATTAAAAATATATCAACCACCTGCAAATAATACAACACACTAACAGAAGTCAACATAACAAAAACAATCTAAAACAATTGACCATCTATAAAGCCACTCACATACAAAAATATCAAATTACACCAAACTCCATATAAATAAAAATAAGACCAGGACACAAGGGAAGATAAAAAAAAAAATGAAATCATAGTGATGCCTTCATGAAACTTTGAAGTTGACATGTCTCTGCCCAGTTAAGAGACAAACTTCTCCATAAACACACACACATATATATATATATATATATATATATATAAGTGTAAAGCTGAATGCTATTAGGCATTTTACAAACAAAGCAACCAGTTTAACTCCTGCTCTTCAGGCCTCACCGGGAGATTAACTTAGAATATAATAAATCACAGAATGAATGAAAGGAAGGGAAAAGAAATTAAAAAACAGTTATAATGTGAGAGGGGAAAAAAAGTACTTGAGGCTAATGATAGAAAGTCCCAGCAAACATTCATGCTGTTTCCAGAGAGAAGGCTTGCGGGGCCTGATATACAAAGATTCTAGCACTCTTAAATGAAATATTAAGTGTGACTGGAACACAACCGTGAACCAGTCAACACTCAACACAGCAGCACAATTTCTATTATTTAAAAGGTGCTCACATATGAAAGAACCATAGATATTTGGGACAGGTTCATTAGAGTCCAAGGTATCATTCCTGATCTTACTTGGAACATGCTGTTCACAGTGATGTTCTCTCCATTCATTAAATAGATTCTGTGATTTACCAATATAATTGTGATTGTGGTGACAACTATATAGGGAGAACTACTCAGAATCTAAATATGAGGATTAGACAGTATGTTCCAAGTTACATGTTCCAATGTTCAGTCAGTTAAAAGTGCCATGCGTGATACACGCTTTGGGCGATCATGTCTTGAAAGAGACATGACTGACTGGGCAGAAGATTATCCCGCAGTAGGTTGCCATTCAAGGCTATAGAATCCAATCTATCCTATTATTTAACCTATAATTAGAGGTAACAGACAGATTAATATCTTTCCCAAAGGTATTTGTGCGTAAGTGAATGCTATCCTATTATTTAACCTATGATTAAAGGTAAGAGACAGATTCATACCTTTCCCAAGGGTATTTGTGCGTAAGTGAATGCAACAAATTCAGCTGGAATTCAATGTTCCTAAACTCAAAAAATTCAATAGAAGTTGATTAAATCATCATTGTTGGTCGTATTCAATGAAAGATGCTAAAAAGAAAGGTTGCTGCTCAAATTTACAATTATGTGTATATGTATATATATGCTCATTTAATACATGCATTTAAAAATAGCAGCTTCTGTCATGAATAACATTTTATTTGATCTGGGTTGTTTATTTTGCATAATAAAGCTTCTAAGGTTGTAAGTCTTTTCCTGAATTGGGTATTGAGGCTTATTTTGGTATTATCCGCTAATATTTGTCTCATGTTGATTATTTGTATTTTGATCATTCGCAAAATGTTGATTGATATGTGCATAATGGGTATTTCAAAAATTCGAATATCTTGGAAAATCTCGTCTTTTTTTGTCATTTCAAAATCTGAACCATATATATTCTTGATTCATAACAAATAAAGTGAAATTTTTCAAGCCTATTTTTCTTTTGTTTATTTATTTTATGATATGATGTACATTGTGGTACAGTGGATATCGGCTCGGAACGAGAAACCGGGGAGCCGAGTTCGAATTCCAGTTGAATCCATTGTATTCACTTGCGCGCAAATACCCTTGGGAAAGGTATCAATCCATCTCTTCCTTCCAGTTATGGGTTAAATAGCAGGACAGATTGGGTTCTATAGCCTTGGTCAGCAACCAGTCTACCACAGAAAGCAATGGCAACCTACTGCGGGATAATCTTCTGCCCAGTCAGTCATGTCTCTTTCGAGACATGATCGCCCAAGCGTGTATCACGTATGGCACTTAACTGACTGACTTATAGCTGGTGGAAAATGAACAATCCACAATTCTTTGTTAATATTTCACAAGATCAAACAAAAGTAAAATGCATTTATAATAGAGAAATGTCAAAACTTTTCAAAAATATGTTCCTTTATGGCTGGGGCTTCTTTTGGCTGAATGATTGCATTCATATTGTTTGTAGAGAAATGGCTAATACTGCCATTTTCATGTGGCATGATGGGGAAGGTAATGATCCTGTCTTACTGCTGAGCCTAACTTCGTTTTTCATAATAAACTACATTCAGCAGCAAGTACCCTGATCAGGGTGTTTTGAGGAGTATAGAACAATCTCTTAATTGCTGTTGTTCCCAGGTCCACCCTGACCCGGGGTAGTATCATCTGTTAGGGTCCCAGTTATGGGTAAGTAGTCAAAACCCAAACTGGGATCAAAATACTATGAAAGTATAAAAATGCATTTTTGCCTATATTTTTTGAGATGTGTTAGTATTTACATTATTTACATTGTTTGGACTATTGTCCTCATCTTTATTGCCATGTTTAGGACGTTTTGGCCATTGTATACCCTAGTGATCGTAATAAAAGGCTCAGTTTGAAATTCTTACCACCTGAAGAAAGATGTAGTGTACAATGGCCAAAACATGGTAAACATGACAATAAAGATGAGGACAATAGTCCAAACAATGTAAATCGTGTAAATATATCTTTATAGTAAAAATACTAACAATAGATTTTAATAGTAATAATAAAAAAAAAAAACATTACAAAAGACACAAGAAAATTCAATTTTGGCATAAATGACCCATAAAGAGTTGATGTGTCATTAAACAAATAAGCTAAACAAAATCACCGCTGAGCTGTTAGCAAAGCTAATGTTGCTTTGACAGGAGCCTCTTCTAGCTTGTCTGCTTTGTTGGGCCTGATGTCTCCTTTTCTTCTTCTTGACATTACTTTACATATTTTCTTTGCATTTCACATCAGGCAAGCCTGCTGGCCAATCAAGCATAGTAATAAATACATTAGTCGACAAAGCAGTCACTTGTGTTGATATTTTGGTTACTTCTGTTTTGGAGAAAAAGGAGGTATGACTTACCCCTGGGGCTGTTGGATCCTGGAAAAAAGATGTGCAACATATGCTGAATAGATTCCCACTATGGACATGGACAATCATTGCCTCGCTGTAAGGGTCAACTGGGTCTGGTGAGAAGATACAGCCTTGTCTTCCAGCCCTTCCTATTTTTATACATTTATTGAATTCCTTTTCTATCCACATGTAGGATATTATGCTGGATCTGGACAAACAAAGAGGAGTACGTATATATAAAAAATATAGTTTTATATTTTTTATTCTTTGACGGTGATGTTTGTCTGAAGCAGGGAAGTAGCCAGAGAAAGTATGCACATATGAAGGAGCTGTCGGGAATCATTAGCCAGTCTCTGTATCTTCGCCCAAAAAGACATTATATAGTTTTAAAACTGCCACACTTTTGCTTTTTCAGGTTTTTGCTTTGTAGACTTTATTTACAGCCAGATGTATCTGTCAATCCATCCAGCGCTCCATTGCCTTTCAAGTCATTTGTCACTTATCTTTTTTCATTGCACTTTGTTGACATCATCTATGGCTGGATATACCTGTCAACCACATCCTTGTCATTTTGTTGACTTTACCTACAGCCGGATGTACCTTTCAGTTACAACTGCCATTCAAGATAATATATTATGCACGTGCAGGCAGTTTGTGACCAATATAGGTTCTGGATAATTCTATTAGGTTGTCCCAAAAGTTTGGAAACACTTGCAAAAAATTGAAATTTTACTCACAAAAACAACAAAAATTATTGTTCAAAATAAAGACCATCATTTTCCAAGACTTTCTGCCATTGATCTGCAAGCTTTTGGATCTGGTCAAAGTACCATTCAGCCGGCTTCGAATCAAAAAATTCTTGACACGCTTCCTTGACTTTATCAAATGAGTCGTAATCTGATGGAGGACAGTCAGTACTGTAGGCTGGATGTGGCAGAAACTCAACACCGTCCAGCTCTTCAAACTTGTCTTTGGTCTTCCTGGCAGTATATGGCTTGGCATTGTCCTGCTGCATCAAAGTGCGCTTTCGATTGATCAGAGCCGGGTACTTTTGCTTCAACTTTTTGTAGACCTGCTCAAGTTGCTGACAGTAAAGTTCGGCACTGATGGCACGACCATTCGGAACTAACTCAAAATGCACGATTCCTTCAAAGTTCCACCAAACACACAACATGACTTTCTTGCCAAATCGATCTTGTTCTTGTGTCTCTTGCCCTTTCTGAACCCATCACTTGTCTCGATTGTGCTGGACCGGATAGACCCATTTCGCAAGTGTTTACGAACTTTTGGGACCACTTAATAATATCTTTCACAAATAAATCAAGCTGAAAGAAATACTGTTACACTTGTGAGCCAATGTTGGAGCATCTGATAATGCCTTGTTCATGTGGTATGACAAGAGTGGATCATGTATATAGGAATTTTGGTTCATCATGTGGGTGACATTGCATTCTATGGTCATAGATTTTTTACAAGAACAGATTATAAAAAAACTTTTCAAGGTGGGCTCACCTGCATATGAATCCTTCAAGTAACTTTGATTCAGTTCAGTTAAGTGTCATACATGATATATGCATGGGTGATCATGTCACTCTTGATTTATGACAAGATTTACCTACAGCCAGATGTACCTTTCAATTACATCTGCCATTCAAGGTAATATATTAGGTTGCCATTACTTTCAGCAGTACACCAATGCTATGTGTTAAGCGTAACAAAAGAAAAAAAAATGATTGACGAAAACTCAGAGATAAATCACAGACAAATATTTCCAAAAACACACCAAATAAAATATTTAGAAATATATAGTTTTTTTCATTCAAAAAGAAAAACAGTTTACAAGGAGAGAGGGGAAGGTAAGGTGTCAAATATCTTTACCCAATTAAGTTAAGAGCTATACATTTTGGAAATCCTTAAATGAGTATCAGTCAGTTAAGTGCCATATGTTAAACACGCTTGGACGATCATGTCTCGAAAGAGACATGACTGACTGGGCAGAAGATTATCCCGCAGTATGTTGCCATTGTTTTCTGCGGTAGATTGGTTGTCAGCCAAGGCTATAGAACCCAATCTGTCCTGTTATTTAACCCATAACTGGAAGAAAGAGACGGATTAATACCTTTCCCAAGGGTATTTGTGCGTATATGAATGCAATGAATTCAACTGGAATTTGAACTCAGCTCCCCAATTTCTCGTTCTGAGCCAATATCCACTGCAACACAACGAACATCCTATTAAATGAGTATATAAAGACTAATTATTTGTTTGGTCAATGAAAGAGTCAAAAATATGTATTTACCCATACAGTTCAATGAGATTCTTTTTCAGGTTTTGGTTGGTCAGTGACTTTTTAGAGATTTTTTTGGCTGGATAAAAAATCCTTGAATCAAAGCCTGAGTTGATAATGGCAGTAAATCCTGGTAACAACTCTTTCAGGTTTTAGTCAGTCGATGACTTTTCTATGAGATTCTTTCAGCTGGATATAAATCCTTGAATCAAATTGGAGTTGATAATGTCAGCACATCCTGTTAACAACTAACTTCTCTCTGCCCCCAAATCTATTTTCATAGGGGCTAACACCTAATTTGCATATTTCTAGAACCTTTCAAATTCTCTTGAATCTACTGAAATTTTCTTGGTCATTCTAGTACCTTCCAAACATTCCATTTCTAATTTCCTTATTTTTACGACGACTTCATGAATTAAAATTATTTTGTTATAACAAGTCGGACTCAATAAAATCCCTTACTACAACTTTTCAGATATTATTATTATTATTATTTTATATTTTTATATAAATGCATCCTCGTAATAACCAGTTGCCATTGAAGAATTCAGTCTGTCCAAATTTCAGTTCCTAGCTTGGGGAGTAAAAAGAGAGTTATACTTTCCCCAAGGTTATTTGTGCATGTGAATGTAGCAAACCACGCAGAAATTTGAACTCAGCACTCTGATTTTGCATTCCAAGCAGATATCTGTTATACCACATCACGTTATTTCTAACAGTAACAAGTTCTTCATATGCTGTGTCCCTTCAGGATGCAGACAATCATGGACTTCCACTTGCCATTGTCTCTTGTCGTTCTTAATATTTCTCCTTTTGGTATCTCTCCCAAAACCTGCTCCGTAATCTGTATGCCTATCAAATATGTCTCGCATTGCTTTACTTTGTCTCTTTCTATCTGTCCTGTGAGTATTAAATTCTTCAGGCCCTCTTTACTCATTACGTGTCCCAGGAACCTTAGCTGTCTCTTCGTGATGCTAAGTATAAGTTTTCTTCTCATTTGAATCCTCTTTAATACCAGTCACTGTCCATGGATTTGGTCCATGGTATCCTTATTCTTCTGTAGAACCACATTTCTGCTGCTTTAAGCTTCTCCTTCATCTTGGAAAAGATTGTTCAATATTTGCTGCTGTACAGAAGGAAAGCCTTGGAATTTTCCTGTTTCTCTGGTTAGCTTATGAAATGCCATGCAAATGCATCTTTGAATCACAGAGTGTTACTTTCTATTTTTTGTCAGAATGCTTTCCAGATATTTAAATTTCTTTGTTTTATTTTAGTTTCTCCAACCTGTAGTTGGCAGGGTTAGGGTTCTTCTTTTTGCTGATGACCAAGTACTATTGCTCAAAGTCACATAGACTAGAAAAATTATGAATTGACTACAAAAGAAAAGGCCAAAATAAAATACTTTGGTAGATAAATGTGGGTTGCTTAACAAACAAGGATTGTGGACAGGTGATAAGTCCTGTTGGGAAAGGAAATCAGCAGCTTTATAAGGTTTGTAAGCAAATAGAAGTACAAAGTTCTCTACCATCTACTGGTTAATGTCTGCATTAATTTTAGACGTGACGAAAAACAGAAACATGACTTCAAGCGACTTAAATTTTGTGCCACTCTAGTCTTCCTCCAGTCATTGGGACTTTGATTTCCAAATGAAATGAACAGTTTACTTTTATTAGTAAAGAAGACTTCAGACCATTAGGCAACAGTTCAGTTCTTTTTTTTATGTAAAATGTTTAAGATCTTGTCTCTAGTTTAGACACTGACATGACACTAGCAAGTACAACACTTTTTGACCATTTCATGGATATGTCTGCAGGTGGTGGTCTAAAATACACTGACAACAAGTTCAGTCCACTCTTGTAAACCTTCCTCTGATTCTTGGAGAGGCTTTGTTCACAATCCTGTCAAGGTTGTGATTTCTCTTGCTTGTGAACCTTTTTTCTATCACCCTTTTCTCATCAAGTCAATTTTCTTTGATTATTCTTGGATACAGCACTCTGCAAATAGCCAAACCTTTCAGCAATGAATTACCTTTCACAGAGAAGATGTCAGTGAATTTTTTTATATTGAGAAAATTGTTTGAAAACAATTATTAGAAAAATATTTATTCAAATTACAAACTGTTTGAATGAAAATACTTCAAAAGAAAAATTATATTAAATGATAATTATTCGAAATATCTATGTTTAAAATATGTTTTTATTCATGCTTTGAGAGAGTCAATGTTAACACCCTTCAAAGCTGGCATAGAGCTTTTTTGCAGAATGTGTCATCCTATCATCCTAAAATATTGAAATTCCTAGACGCTCTTAAAAGAGAATAGGACTTGCAAGAAATTCATATTGTGAAAAAGTGCCAAGAAACTTATAAAATTAATGGCATCCTTTAATAAGTACTCTTCAGTAGCTGACTATTTGCATGAAGTATCAAACAAATGAACCTTCTTACGAAATTGTTTATTAACAATATTTATATTTCAAATAATTATCATTTGTGTATTTCCTCTTTTAATTTTTACATTTTCATTGCAATAAAGAATTTTAGATTTCAAATAATTATCATTTATTTGATGAATACTGCAATGATCCTTGCCTTCAGTTCATCATTGATATTACAAGGGTTTTTGTTGATCTCTCACTCTACATAATAATCAACAGAATTACGGTCTGGGGAGTTTGATGACCAGATATAAGAGGTTGGTTTGTTTGCAGAAATTGTCTGACAATCATGACCTGTTTCCAGACAGAGTCTTCCAGAAACCACCCTCTTGATCCAGAGTAGCACTACCTCTTCAAAGCACTTTCCCTTATGCTTTTGCATTGAACCTGAGGCCCTTACAAACAAATTTAGGATTTCTTTTCTCATCAGAAAGATCAGATTGAGTTTTCCAATCTGTTACACCTTTATAATCTTCAAATAATCTTTCGTAATCACCATTAGACTCACCTAACTCTTCCTGAATCTTCTTCACTGTCCTCAGATTGACACCCAAACACACTGAAATGTTCTTATTAAAGCTTCTAGAGTGAATGTCAAGCATTATCGCATGTTATTTCTAAGTTTTTAATGGAATAAAATGTCATAGTGCACTTTTTCTCACAGATGGTGCCCAACTAACCCTACCATACTGTACAGCTGACAAAATCAAAAACTATGTATTCCCAAAATTAAATATATAAAATAGTGACAATTTACCCATTGAAACTCTGTAGGTATGAGTCTGGCATTGATATTGATATACTGGTCCTTTTTATGGCTTATTAACCCCTTATGGGACATTAAAGAAAAAAACTTTTTGGACAGTGAACAACAATTTTTTGAGAATAATGATTTTTCTTGATACAGAAACTACTATTTAACCCATTAGCTGGGAGAAGGATACAGATTCAAACCTTTTCTAAGGGTATTTACACCTAAGTGGATTTAAACGAACTTAACTGAAATTTGAACTTAGGTTTCTAGTCTCTCATTCTGAGTGTGGCGTAACTTCAACCCAAACTTAGGTCCTTTGGTATGATAATTTGTTTTCCTTGTCAAAAATGCAATAGTGGTCTTCCAACTGACCTGCTTGTTAGAAACTGGCCAAAGAAATTTTTGGAAGTCTTCTTTTGCTCTTATATAAAAAATGCCCTGCCCACTGAGTTGGAATCTCATGAAAACAGCTTCAGTACATGTCATGTTTTATTTAGTCAGAACTTCCCTTTTTCCAATATGAATTCAGTTTTGTGTTGCAGAAGGTACATAGGCAATGAATGTGGAAAGCATCATGTTGATTTATTTATATATATATATATATATATATATCTCAAAGTGGAAAAAGTTCTTGTGTTATGGTTTTTGTCCTTTAGAACTTCATTGTGGTATTTAAGAACTTTTTTCCATCTTGTCATATGTCTTTTCTCCAAAACTGTCCTTGATATATAAACATTTCTACATATATTATGTATTTGGGCAACAATCTCTCTTTTATACAAGTTTCATTGAAAATGATAGACAAGGTATTATCATTAAGTTTTTTATAAAATTTTTCATGTGTTCGTATAGTTTTTTTCTTTTTGGAACTCAAATTATATAAGAATTGTCCAAAGCATTTGTATTTTGAACACTTTCGGCTATATTTCTAACCATTATCAAGAATTTTGTTTTACTTATAAATAAACATGTGGAAATTTAAACACACATCAAGATTTCCAGGATCTATACATGATATCCCCATTGATAACATGATATCCCCATTGATAACACCTACATAATAGCATCAATTATATTCTAAAGAAGATAAAAATTAATGGAGGTATAAATAATAAAAAAGAGAAATCCTACACTTAACAACATCAATTATGAACACGGTAACAATGTGCTTGCTGTATTTGAAATTTCAGATACACAAGACTCTATATGCATAAATTTTTCACATGTTTATTTATAAGTAAAGGAAAATGAATTCTTGATAATGGCTAAAATGAAAGCGCTCCAAAGTTCAAAAGCTTTGGACAATTCTTACATAATTTTAGTTCCCAAAAGAAAAAAATTCTTAGAACAAATGAAAAATTATATAAAAAAACTTAATGATAATACCTTGTCTGTCATTTTCAATGAAACCTGTGTATATATATATATATATATATATATATATATATATATATATATATATAAATGAAAGCGCTCAAAAGTTATATATATATATATATATATATATATATATATATATATATGCAGTGTAGATATAGAAGAATCCAAAGGAGTATCCTGTATAGTGGTAGGTAACTTTCTAGGAGAGCTCTAAATATATATATATATATATATATATATATATATATATATATATACACATATAGAGCAAATATATATAAAAATTAAGACAGGCACATTATTCCATGGTTTAGTGGAAGTATAGGCTTATTTCAGGCAAACTATATTCAGCTTCTGTCTTTATTGTATAGAAGATTTTACACAAGTTCATGTAAAATCTTCTGTTACCAGAGTTTGCTGATGTTATCAACTCCGGTGTGAGTCAAGGATTTATATCCAGCTGAAAATATCTCTAAGAAGTTGCCGACCAACTAAAACCTGAAAGAGAACTTCATGGAACTATATGGGTAAACACATATCTTTGACTCTTTCATTGACCAAACTAATAATTATTCTTTATATATTCATTTAAGGGTTTCCACAAAGAATAGCACTTAACTTCTTCGCCAACTTAACTGGGTAAAGATATTTGACATCTTACCTTTCCCTTCTCTCCTTGTAACACTCGCCAGTAGTAAACTCTAATGTTTCTTGTTTTGAATGCGACAAAAATTCTATATTTGTAAATATTTTATTTGGTGTGTTTTGTAAATTAAATATTTGTCTTTGATTTTATCTCTGAATTTTGGTCAATCGTTTTTTTTATCATTTTTTTCTTTTTTTGTTTCACTTAACACAACTCAATTTCACTCATAAGGCTTAGATCACTCTATCAAGGTCACATTTTTGGATCACTCTATCAAGGTCACATTTTTGGATCACTCTATCAAGGTCACATTTTTGGATCACTCTATCAAGGTCACATTTTTGGATCACTCTATCAAGGTCACATTTTTCAGGACTTTTCCAAAATGTGTCACATACTGAGATCATCTCCTTAGATCAATAAAATCAAGAATTCTTTTAGTAAATAACCATTGGTGAGATCTGAACTCACGTCTCATGGTCAGAAAGTGAAGATTTTAACCACTCGCTAACATACCCATATATCTGTATGAATATTATTATTTATAACAAAGATATATCCAACAGTTAGTCTCTACCCAAAGCTTCATGTGCACATTTTGTACACAGTCCTAAGGTGGCTGATGCTGCATGTTGTAATGGCGTCTTTAAGTACCGACCAAGATCAAAATACAAAATACAAAATTTTAGTCTATCTCTTTACTGCCTGTAAATTGCCATGATCTCTTTGGGAAAGATAATAAAATTTGGACTTCTTGTGTAGTTACTCTTTAAATGCAATTACTTTCAGATCCATTCTGGCCTGGAGCAGTTGTACCTGTTAGGGTCTCATCTATGGGTCAAATCGTGTGCATGCATGCTTGAGTGTTTATTAAGTGAAAACACTGTGTGTGTATGTACGGTGAATGTGGAATATTTGTATCAAACTGTAATATCATTTTATATACATAAACCTACAAAAAGAACATACAATAATGTTTTATATAAAATACATTGATATTTTTAGTGTGTGTGCGTGTATACACGTTTGCAGATTGATAGCAGTAAAATTTGGATGGCTAATAGTTCAGCACAAATGCATGCAGGACAGAAATCCCATGCATAAGTGTGGAACAAAAGGGACCATCCACTGCTGACCCTCATTTATAGTTTGCGAATTAGAGAATCCACTATTTATTGCTTATTTAGGCAGTAATCTCTTTTTTATAAGTTTCATTAGAAATGACAGATAAGGTGCTGTGTTGAATTCTTACATAATTTTTCATGTGATCTTACAATTTTTTTTTCAGAACATAAATTATATAAAAACTGCCCAAATGTTTTCTTCCTCCAAGTGCTTTCATCTAAACTTATAGCCAGATTGTAATATAATTTAACATACATAAACCTACAAAAAGAACATTTTATACACAATGTTTTATACAAAATACATTGATATTTTTACCAAACATTTTTAGCTGAGAAGTAAAAACTGGTTTTGCATTCTATTTCAAAACACAATTTTTATTACAGTTTGATTTGTTTGTTCATGTTTTATACACATTTCCCACCTTTACTGCCCATGCATAATGAAACATATGTTGTGTCAGTCAAGATCAAGGTGATTAAAGCATGTTGATAGGAAGCAAACTTTGAAGACACAATGGCAACAAGTGATCCAACAAGAATCAAGGTTTTGTTTGTCAATGGCTCAGATCTGTTCTTCTAAAGTTCACACCCACCCCTCAAAATAAATCGTTTGACATTTGACAACAACATCTTCTGAGCAAAGGAGAAACACAAATATTTGTTACTTTTGGAGATTAGATAACAAATAAGTTTGTGGTTGAAGGAAATATGAAAAATAGGATTCAATAAGTGACAATTTAAAACCTACTTAAAACCAAAACTAATAATAACCATCTGTGACACAAAACCACAAGAGAAGAGCATCTTCTGATGAGTATTCGTTCTGCTTTCAAAAGTACCATGGTCTTTATTGCTTAACATAAAGCTTGTGTTTTAATGTTGATGCAGCCTTTTGTCACAATGTAAACAATTCTGATCCTCCCCACCATCCAGCCTTTTGTCACACTAGCAGAGTAAACAATTCTGATCCTCCCCACCATCCAGCCTTTTGTCACACTAGCAGAGTAAACAATTCTGATCCTCCCCACCATCCAGCCTTTTGTCACAATAGCAGAGTAAACAATTCTGATCCTCCCCACCATCCAGCCTTTTGTCACAATAGCAGAGTAAACAATTCTGATCCTCCCCACCATCCAGCCTTTTGTCACAATAGCAGAGTAAACAATTCTGATCCTCCCCACCATCCAGCCTTTTGTCACAATAGCAGAGTAAACAATTCTGATCCTCCCCACCATCCGGCCTTTTGTCACACTAGCAGAGTAAACAACTCTGATCCTCCCCACCATCCGGCCTTTTGTCACACTAGCAGAGTAAACAATTCTGATTCTCAACATGTTGTTTTTTGTTATAATAGCATAACAAACATTGTTTGTTTTCATGTGATTTTTTTAATTTACATGTTTCATGTATCAAAACATGCTTTAGAGATTCATTATATATTTAATGCTTTAAGTTAATTTGTCATGAAGCTTTTCTTTATGCCTCTAATTTGATTCAATGTTTTCCAAGCAGATATTATATATAATTTTTTTCATTTTGTTTTATATTTGTCTCAAAATATTTTTTAATTCAAATTGTAAATCTCTTTGTAGATTTGTTACAAAGTGCTAAATATAAAAATGACACTTTTTTTTAACTGATGTCTAATTGAACTTATCTGGTAACAACAGAAAACATACTAAAACCTCAGAGCTAAAAGTATCAGCCTTTATACTAAAGCCAAAGAACCGATCTAGGATAATCAGCAAAGAATCCAGTACCTTAACAAGAAGCAACAACTTTGAGAATAGTATGAGTCTTACAGTAACAAATACAACAATGCAACTTATACTCTTGGTGTAAGATCAGGATAAGATTGGATGAATGGAAGTAAGAAATGATTGAATATCAAAGTGACATTTCGGTAAATAATGAATAATCCAAAAAGATGGTCAGATGAAAAAGAAAAATTGTTTTGATGGTAAGAAATGTGCAAATCCTCAGCTACACTACACTGAGCATCAAATGACCATTTCTAGGCTGGTTAAAAGGTTGGTGAACATTCTGTGCAGTCAATAAAGTTTTATGATTTCTACAAAGAGGATGTTAGAACAGATATTAAAGAAAAGTGTCATTGTTATTGATCGCTTTTCTGCCAATGATGCAGACAAATTGCAGGTTTACAACAAATGGACACCAGCATCAAAACAAATGATTTTTTTTATGTTCTTTCTGAAGCACATTTCATTCAAGGAGTTCTGCAGACAGTAGAAGAGGTAGCGATCAAAGAGTCTGAACCAATATTTAGGCAACCAAAAAAATGTGGTATGGAATTTTGAAGCAAGCCAATTGCAGCAAATTCATTTAAGTCTGATGAGTGCAACTGTACTATTGTTATACTGGTCAAGTATGGATTCATTTTTTTGTCCTCAACAATTGTGTGTGTGTGTGTGTGTATATATATATATATATATATATATATATATATTTAAATTTATTCGTTCAAACATTATTTTAATAGATACTAGTATTTGAGTGGATAGTCTGTTTTTTATATAATTAAACTGTACATTTAATAACTACCAGCCTGAATATATAAGAAATCTTGTTTGGTTAATACCATTATATATATATATATTTGTGTAAAATCCTTTGTAAAATAAAAATGGAAGCTGATGATGATTCGCCTCAAATAGGCCCACACCTCTGATTTACCATGAAATAACATGTCTGCCTTAATTTCTTTTTTATATATATATATATATATATATATATATATATATATGTGATGGTATTAACCAAACAAGATGTGTGTGTATATAAACATACACATGTAGAGTCAGCCACAAATATGTGGAAAGAAAGTTTTCAGGAAAGAAAGTTTTTCAAATTTAATACCTGCAAACTTTTGCCTATGAGAGACCCTAAAATATATTGTGTACTGCAGAAAACTCAATGTTAGTGACTCTTAGACAAGAAAATGCATGTGGACCAATCCCACTGAACATTTTGTTCAATGTTGCCTAAACAATAGTTTATTGTACTAATAAATGTATAGAAGCTAAAAGCCACCTTTTTCAACATCCTTTGTGATTGTTTAGTCCTGTAGCAAGAGACAAATGCTATCTCACTTGATTGAAACAGAAAATAGCAATAAAATTTGATTATAAATATTTAGGAGAATAGAAAACAGTTACATGATCTGACAAGATCAGGAAGACACATCATTAGACAGGCAAGTTAGTCTTCCTCTTTTCATTCCATAAAGTTGCAATGGACGGTTACAATCAGACAGATAAGTACAAAATTTATATTGTTTTTGTACCCAGCCTTTTGCAAGGAGATATTTTTAAACCTTGTATTAAGAATATCGAATGTAATATTATATATATATATATATATATATATATATATATATATGTAAATTTAATTAAAAATGACAGACAAGGTATTACTTTTTTTAATGTAATTTTTCATGTGTTGATAGAATTTTTTTTCTTTTTGAAACAAATGATATAAGAATCGTCCAAAGCTTTTGTACTTTTGAGTGCTTTCAGCTATACTTTTAACCATTATCAAAAATTTAATTTTGTTTTATTTATAAATAAACATGTGTAAAATTTATGCATATAGTCTTGTATGTGTTAAGTTCTGAACGTGGTAAACACATTGTTACTGTGTTCATAGCTGATGTCAAGTGTAGGATTTCTCTTTTTTATTAGTAATGCCTCCATTATATTTATTAGTAATGCCTCCATTATATTTATTACTAATAAAAAAGAAAAATCCTACATTTAATAACATCAATTATAAACACAGCAACAATCAATGTACTTATTGTGTTTGGAACATAACATACACAAGACTCTATTTGCATAAACTTTCCAAAGACATAATATATATATATATATATATATATATATATATATATATATATGAGGGATTATTGCCCAAATACACTATATATATATATATGAATGAGAGATTATTGTCCATATATATATATATATATGTATGTATGTATGCATAAAACAGAGATTGTTGCCCAAATACACAAATATATCTCTAGCTCTCTCTCTCTCTCTCTATATATATATATATATACACACACACATAATGTGTGTGTGCACATGCACACAGGTTTTTTTATATGAATACTTTTGAATTTTATCTGAACTTCTTATATATTCATATTGTATGTTTCACACTCTAAACCAAGTTGATGCTACATATTCTTGCACAACATATTTGGTGACTGACAAAAAAATACATTTTTATAAACCAACACAAAATAAAACAAAATCCATAAAACATACCTGTTAAATTCCTGTATATATATATATATATATATATATATATATATATACACACATATATATGAATTATTTTGAACATTATTTTTACCGATACTCGTATTTAAGTAGATTTTCTGTTTTTAATTAAACAGTATTTTTATATTTATATCTACCAGCCTGATTATTTATGATAAATTTTTATTATGAAAATGTGTGCTATCCATAACAGAATATCTACTTAAATACGAGTATCGGTAAAAATAATATTCAAAATAATTCATTACAAATTATCGGTTGCTTATAACCAAGTTTCGTTAAAATTCGTTAATTTCCATAACATGTTTACATTTGTTGACATTACGATACATTTCAGAGCAGATATGTTTGTTTACGGTAAAATCAAAAATTGTGTTATATAAGCATGCTAAAAACCTTGTCTGATCAGGAGGCTATTCATGGTCGAGTGGTCAAGACGGTACCAGATCAAATGGTATGCTTCCCCTATGTAATAGGGGTCGCAGGTTCAAATCCTGCTAGATAGCACACATTTTCGTAATAAAAATTTATCATAAATAATCAGGCCGGTAGATCTAAATATAAAAATACTGTTTAATTAAAAACAGAATATCTACTTAAATAGGAGTATCGGTAAAAATAATGTTCAAAATAATTAATTACAAACTGTCGGTTGCTTATAACCAAGTTTGTCATTAAAATTCGTTAATTTCTGTAACATGTTTATATATATATATATATATATATTACAAACAAATACAAAAAAAGATGAAAGAAACAAAACAAAAAAAAAAATGAAGCAAGAGTACCACAAGCTCACTTTTGAACAAGTAACAATAACGACACCTGAATTTAAGCAAACTAACATTACTTTTTGGTTCACTATTATTGAATCCCCTTTCTGAATAAAATGTAGTTTCAGATATCACCAAATTTTATAATCTTACTGCGTTTCTGCCTCCAGAAATAGTGGCAAAAATAAATAGCAACACTTTGGATACTTACTATTATGATGAGTTAAAAAAGATTTAATTGAAACACACTAACAAAGCCAGAACTGCTAGACAAATTAATGTTCACCTCCATTTTTCCAGGTTGACCATCAATTTACCTTCAAGAAATGTCAATTGCAAAACAACTGAAGATCAGTAACGACAAATTTTTACAAGCATTACCATCTTCCATTGTCCCTGTGTTAGCAACACAAAACGATTTAGATCTGACCAGGCTGGAACAATTGACAGCTGAATTTATGTCTTTAATACAAGACACTGCTAAAATAACCATGTGAAATCAAATTCAGATGAAAAAAGTGCCTACAGAAACTTCAGCAATACATCATGGTATCAAACCTTTCCAAAAGGAACAATTACAAAATATATATAGAGCATACATTTATTATGCAAACACATCATGTTCATGTAAACACTGGCACAAAGAGCAAACAGAAAAGAGACTTGATACAACAGCCAAGTTGGTATCCATCTTCACCAGCACTAAACAAAGCAGGGAGATGAAGTAGATGGACAATGATTTCACAAATGAGTCAACCATTATTACAAATACCAGAAATGCTGGGGACAAAAAAGTTTTCAATCATAATAGATACTAGTGCCAGCTTATCTATCATTCCACATAGTTACATCAACAGTTTATCAATGGAGCCAATAAGGGTGTCTCTACCCATGGATCAGACATACACTGCAACAGGCAAATTAAATCCAAGATAAGCCTACCAACTTTTGACGAATATTTATGTAGATGTTTGCAGTAGCACTCATTCAACACCCACTTTACTAAGATTTGACTTCCTAAACAATTTTGGTTTATTGGTAGATTGCCAACAAAAAAGGATCATTAATCTCATAACATCATGTTCAAAGAAACTACAAACATTCAACGACTTTATCAATTTAGTCATGAATGGTTATGTGTCTGATTTCATGAAAGATTTTATAAAAACATAACACAATTTTATACCCCCACATACTAACCCAGCACACGTATATACAGAAATATACCATATAACTGATACAGGCAATCATGCTCCTACTTTCTATCAGAAGAGAAAACCCAGGCAGTCATCTTCTTCATATGCCACATCCTTTCAGGATGTAGGTGATCATATACCTCTACTTGGATTTGTCTCTTGTCACCCTCAATAGTTTTTCTCTTGGTTTCTCTTCCAAACCCTGCTCCACCATCCACTTGCTCAGACCTACCAAATATGTCTCATGCTTCTTTCCTTTGTCTCTCTTCCCTTCTATCTGTCCTGTGAGTATTAAATTCTTCAGGTCCTCCTTCCTCATTACATGTCCCAGAAACTTCATCTGTCTCTTCCTGATGTTAAGTATATGTTTTCCTTCTCATCTGCATTTTCTCCAACACCTCATCATTGTACACATGCTCTGTCCATGGTATCCTCAGCATCCTTCTGTAAAACCACATTTCTGCTGCCTCAAGCCTCTCCTTCATCCATGATGAGATTGTCCAACATTAACTTCCATTAAAATTACAGAACAATGGTTTCATTGTTGTGGCGAAATCTTCATTGCGAAGTTGTTGTGGCCTTGTTAGGGCCAGGAAGAAAGGCATGGAAGCAAGGTAGGTAGGTTAAAACAGTGTGTTAGAATAACAAGAACATATATATACAAATAACAAGAACATATATATACAAATAACAAGAACATATATATATACAAATAACAAGAACATATATATATACAAATAACAAGAACATATATATATACAAATAACAAGAACATATATATATACAAATAACAAGAACATATATATACAAATAACAAGAACATATATATACAAATAACAAGAACATATATATATACAAATAACAAGAACATATATATACAAATAACAAGAACATATATATATACAAATAACAAGAACATATATATATACAAATAACAAGAACATATATATATACAAATAACAAGAACATATATATATACAAATAACAAGAACATATATATACAAATAAGAGTGTCAGTAATAAGTAATAATTAGAAAGTTTAGTCCAAACGGTTACACTGTGTCTCAAATGTCTCTAGACTGTCACACAACTGCATTACAGCTCCGCCCCTGGAAGTCATGCAGGTTATTATTTATTCATGGAAGAAGAGTCCATTCCTATAGATAAAGCACTGTAACAAATAGGGAATGGGCTAAATCCATACATGATGTAAAAAAATCTGATGGCGATTTCAGATGCTGTAGTGAATCAGTCAGTTAAATGCCATACGTGGAATACACTTGGGCGAACATGTCTCGAAAGAGACATGACTGACTGGGCAGAAGATTATCTTGCAGTAGGTAACCATTGCTTTCGGCGGTAGATTGGTTGCCAGCCAAGGCTATAGAACCCAATCTGTCCTGCTATTTAACCCATAACTGGAAGGAAGAGACGGATTAATACCTTTCCCAAGGGTATTTGTGCATAAATGAATGCAATGGATTCAACTGGAATTCGAACTCGGCTCTCCGATTTCTTGTTCTGAGCCAATATCCACTGCATGACAATGCACATACTATGCATTAAACAGCATTAGTTCAGTTGCTGATAAACTAGCCAACAAAACAATAACTAGCAAAATTGACATGGTATCAGCATACCATCAAATCAAAATACACTTGGATAATATAAAAAAAAAAACAGCATTCATTTCTCTTCTTGGATTGCACAAATACAAATACATGTTATTTGCACTACAGAAGGCAACATCCACTATTCAATGCTACATAGACAAGATCTTTGACTATGTATTTACATACATTGATGATATTTTTATTTTCAGTGATTATTTTTCAGCATACATGTTGAAACTTAGAAAAATTCTAGGCTGACCTGAAGAAGACTACCACCACCTTTAAATTTGTTGTTGTTCATTTTTTTTTTTTTTTTTTACTTTGTTTCAGTGCAATCTTATCAATTACACCCTAAACTCTCCGATTGACAAAAGAAATTTGGAAAAATTTCAATATTTAAACAATTTTAGGGGGTTCAGTTTTTCATACAATGTTATAGTAAACGGATCCTGTGCAACAACTGAATCCTTTGCAAAATTTTTGAATAAAACCATTCTTGAAGTTTCCGAGGAAGAAGCCATCATAAGAATGGAAGAAAACTTGAAAAAGACAAAAACAAGAGCAACAACTCGTCCCCGCCAAAAAAAAAAAAAACAAAGCAATCCCAACGTGAGTGGTTCCAAAATGGAGGATCGATTTACTATAATGTTGTATGAGAAACTGAGCCCCCTCCAAAATTGTTTAAATATTGAAAGTTTTCTAAATTTTTTTTGATAATCAGGAACTTTATGTAATAATCGATAAGACTGCGCTGAAAAAAGTTAAAAAAAAAAATGAAAAACAACAAATTTAAAGGTGGTGGTAGTCTCCTTCAGGTCCGCCAAATTCTACATGATAATTCTCTAAAAATTTCACTAACAAAGTCAACATTTGATGTGACTTCAGTCAATTCTTTGGTTATATGATATTAGCACTGAAGATATTAGACCCCTACATAAAATAATGTTAGTGGATTACAGAATTTTTCCTTTGCTAAGGACAGTAAGAACCTTCGTCATTTCTGAGGCATGGTAAATTTTTATAGAAAATGAATCCCAAACATTTCAGACATAGTCATGCCATTAACAGAAAAAAAAATTGAATGACTTGGAGTTGCAATCATTTAATGATGTTAATAGCAGAACTGATGAATTTCTATCTTTAGCTCACTTATAGTCTGACAGGACTGAATATCAGTTGATTGCTGATAGCAGTAATTATGCATTTGGTGCAGCCCTAAATCGAATACTAGAAAGAGCAGCAATTCTAATGGGCTTCTTCTCTAAAAAGTTAACTCAAATACAAACTAGATTTTTTTTTTAATCATATCACCCCGAGCAAGGCGGTAATGCCACTGATGTGCAGAGGGCTACATAGGAGTGAAAAGATTGGAAAAGAGAAAACCGGAAACCGCATCCTAAACAGGAAACAAGGGATGAGCCTCTTCACCTGTTCAATAGATGTGGGTGGAGTGTGAACTGGGCAATAGTTTAGTCTATCTACTCCAAATTAAAAAAAAATATAAAAAAAGTGAGAAGATTGGAAAAGAGAAAACCGGAAACTGCATCCTAAACAGGAAACAAGGGATGAGCCTCTTCACCTGTTCAATAGACGTGGGTGGAGTGTGAACTGGGTGATAGTTTAGTCTATCGATGTTCGATAAAGAACTTTTTGCTGCATATACAGATATGTTATATTTTAAACATATTATCAAAGAAAAACAAGTTTTATTATTAACTGCCCATAAGCCTTTGTGCTCTGGCTTCCATAGTCTAAACCCTGTTAAGTCAGATAACAGGAACAGTAATATATATCAGATATAGGCCACGTAAAAGACGATCAAAACATTACAGCTGATTGCTTGTCTAAGCGTACCAATTATGGTAGATCTGTGTGACTTGCCAGCTATAGCTGCTGCACAACTTAAAGACCCAGAGTTACAAAAATTTTCAGACTTTAAAAAAAAATACAATTTTAGTACTAATAATAATAGTTCCATATTCGGCAATAATGCTCCCAGTTTTCCCAGACAATATATACCTAGTGAATTAAGAAAATCAAGTTTTGATAGTATTCATGCAATGTAAGACTCAGAAATTCAAACCTTGTGTAAACTTAAAAAAAATACATCTTTGGCCACATTTTTTTTTAACATTTCACCCCAAGCAAGTGTGCAGGGGCTACAGTGAAAGAAAAGACTGGCTATTGAAGAAAGGATGAATGAGATTCAAGATGGGAATTGATTTTAGCATTTTAACTTTTAGACATTGTAGTTATTGGGTAAACAAGTAAATGAAAGTGAGTTTCACAGGCACAAAGTACAAGAAAAGAAATTGTTGCTGTAGAAATGGCAGTTACATTTAACTATTTCAATGATAAAAGGGTGGGACCTAGATGCCAATCTAGTAGTATGCTTAAATTCATGTTGACATGGCACCAGAAAAAAAGGTTGTCAGAGCAGTTGCCATGAAAATATTTGTGGAAAAGAAAGAAAGAAACTATGTCATGGCAGTGAGAAAGTGACTGAAGTTGAAATGCCAAATCAAAATCAATTACATCACAAATTCTTTGGATCTTATTGAAAACCCCAAGATTAATAGCAGGAGCACCCAGCCTGATATGGCAACAGTATTCAATGCATGAACAAATGGTAAATTTATAAATAAGCAAGATAGATTCTGACAAGAAAAACTTTCTAGCCAATACAAACACCCAAACTTCCTAGCAGTAGATGCAGCTATAGACCTGATATATTCGTTCCACATGGACAAGAAAATGAAAGAAATGTGTAATGAAACTTGCCAAAAAAAGCAAAATTCAGAGACATATATTACATCTGCTATTTACCAGATTGAATTGACTACTATTTGCTTTAATACAGATCACTTATATATAATTGGTCCACTTTCTGTTACTAGGAGATGTTATGAAACATACAATGCTCCTTAAAGATACGTGTTGGCTTTCTTCAACTGCTAGAAATTTTGAACTGAACCCTTTATTATAATCACTGGGGTATATGAACTCCATTCCTTGCTTAGAGCCTTTTCTGAAAGTCATGAGTTATCTCTCTCTAACCCTGGAAGTTATTTGTTCACCACTGTTGTAGTCTGATATTGAACTCATCACTCTTTGGGTCAAGTCACAGGAACTAGCTAACATCTATATCCACTGGGCCATGTGTTCTAAAGGATATAGTGGTGAACAAGTAACTTACAGGGTTAGAGGGAAATAACTCATGACTTCCAGAAGGAGACAAGGAATAGAGTTCATATACCCCAGTGATTGTAATAAAGGGTTCGGTTCAAAATCCCTAACACCTGAAGAATGTCAGAGCGTAAACCACAGCCAGAACGTCATAGAAATGGCAACAAAGATAAGGACAATAGTCCGAATAATGTAAATACTACCTAATCTTAGAAATATAGACAAATACGTGTTAACGTGTATTAACCGTACAACTAAGTGGATCAAAGCAGAATCATTACCAGATATAACAGCTCAATCTGTGGTCAATGCATTTGTTCATGTATTAATGACACATAAGCATGTTCTACTTCACGCGGTAACCAATCATGGTGCTCAGTTTGAGAACAAGTTGTTTTCAGTGACAGCCTCAGTATTGGCTTCTATGGATTGCGCATGACTAGTTACCTTTTTTTTTTATAATCATATCGCCCCAAGCAAGGCATTTTACTGCGACTGTTTTGCAGGTAGTTACATAGGAGGAAAGTTATGAGAAACAGTGACAGGCTATAAGGGGTGTGAATAAGTGGGTAAGAGAAGGATAAGAATACTGATGAAAGTGGAGAGGACAAGGAAAGGAACATGATGCAAGTCAGTAAGATAGAAGATGACTATTGACTTTACATTTAAATTTTTGGAGATTGTAGCTGTTGGAAAAGCAAGTAAATGGAACAAAATTCCATAGGCAGGAAGTGTGAGAAAACCTGATGGAGTAGAATCTGCATTTACTATTGGTTTCACAGTAAAAGGGTGGGACCTAGTTGCTAATCTTGTGGCTCAAGTAAATTTATATATAGGGGGCACCAGTGTGCTAAGTTCATTGGAGCAGAAGCCATGAAAGTATTTGTAGAAGAGACACAAAGAAGCCACATTGCACCTGTGAGAAAGTGACTGTATCTGAGCTGCCAAGTCAGGATCTCTGACATGACAGATCCAACAAACAGAATGACTGAACATGCACATAGAACAATTAAGATTGCATTAATAGAAAAAAATTATGGCTTAGTGACCTACTAATAATACTAATGGGCATCCATGCCGACCCTAACTAATCCAATACTTTACCCTTCTTTAGAGTTACAAAAATGCATATAATGGTACCTTACTTGCTAGCAGATGATACTAAGGATAACATAGATAATCAAAGGTTTGTTAAAGAGTTACAATGTATTTTATACTACTTACCGACAAAGATTATAGCTCTAGATAAATCACTTTAATACATTCCTGACAAGACATGAAAAAATATATGGTTAATAGTAAACAGAGTTTGCAAGCCTCCGGAAGCCCTTTACATTGGTCCCTTCCAATTGTTATATAGAACTGATGAATATTTTGTAATTAAAATTAACAATGAGATACAGTCAATGGTATCAGTAGATTAAAAACACACTGAACCTAAAAGTGATAAGCAAGTAATAGCAGAAAAGCAATCTCAGAGTGATGATATAATAATGGATACAGAAAACCTGAATAGTATAGGATACGAAATCCTATATTTTACAGCAAACAGCTGAGGCTTTAAAAAATAGGCAACACACACACACACACACACACACACACACACACACAGAGAGAAAATCAGATCAAAATCACTAAAAACAAAAAACTTTGGTACAAATTACGAGCAAAATAAGATCCAAAATAAGTTATTCTAGTTGCCAATTGGACAAAAAACAAATTGAACTTTCAGAGACCTGTGTCTATATTTCTTATCCCTGCCAAAAAATGTAGACAAAGTCCACAATCTGAATTTATCTGTTGGCTAATAGTCCCTAGACTTTATTTTGGTTATTGATAAAATAATATTAATATTTTTTATACTAATATTTATAAGTGATGTTGTTGAGTATTGGCTCTTTTTTTTTTTTTAATGAACATGGCCACAATATGCTGACCATGTTTGGAAAATACAAACATATCCCCTCACTCTAGAAATATATATATAAAAATCAGCAGATTCAGTGAAAAATAAATTTTAAAATTTCTTAATGATAGAATAGCAGAAAGAGCTCGGATATATAAAATATTCAGACAGTTTTGAAAGTTCTTTTCTGAATAATCTTCTTTAATTTGGTGATAATCTGCTATAATCCTTGCCTTCAATTCATCTTTGGAGTTACAAACATAACAATCAATAGGTTTGCTATCTGGCAAGCTCAGTGGTCAGATGTAAGGAGTGATATGGTCGAAGAAACTGCTTGACAACCATGACTGGGTTCTTCTGCTTGTGTGGCAAGGTGCAAAGTCCTGTTGCCAGACTCATATTTGAGGATACACATCTACCAGAGCGACTAGCTAATCCTTATTGCAGACAATTACTCAGGCACACTTGTGTTTAACATCCACAGAATACACCTCAAAGATAGCCATCTACCAGAATTCACTCATAAAACTTGGCTATATATATATATATATATATATATAGGTAAGTAGCTAACCTAGAGAGCCAACAAACCTACCAAGGTTTCACCAAATTGGATCTTCAGGGAAAGTTGACACTGAAGAGCTGTGATACAGTGAAACAGGCCTGTTTGTAGATGGTTTATATATATAAATAAACCATCTACAAATAGGCCTGTTTCACTATATATATATATATATATATATAAACCATCTACAAACAGGCCTGTTTCACTGTATCACAGCTCTTCAGTGCATCTAGATTAATCGTTTTGCCTAAAACCAGGACTGAAACCTGACTGAAATTTGACAGTAGTTGGATATTCACCCACCAGGCCATCTGATGTCAGAGAAAGGCCAATTTCATAGTGTGTAATGTATTTTATGAAATGTAAACAATGCTAGCAGTGAGAGTGTTCTGTTGGATAACCGCCTCGAATGGATGTTCTACACTGTCAGTCAGTTAAGTGCCATACGTGATACACGCTTGGGCGATCATGTCTCGAAAGAGACATGACTGACTGGGCAGAAGATTATCCTGCAGTAGGTTGCCATTGCTTTCTGCGGTAGACTGGTTGCTGACCAAGGCTATAGAACCCAATCTGTCCTGTTATTTAACCCATAACTGAAAGGAATAGATGGATTAATACCTTTCCCAAGGGTATTTGCGTGTAAGTGAATGCAATGAATTCAGCTGGAATTCGAACTCGGCATCATGATTTCTCGTTCCGAGCCAATATCCAATGCACCACAATGCACATCTACACTTTAACAAGAGAATATAGCGTAAGGCTATGAATAACTGCTGTTTACAAAATTTTCCCCTCTCTACAGGGCTTATTCCACTACCAACAGACAAAATAATAGGAATTTGTCATCTCATTATAAACCAATGCTATTTCACTTTCAACAAGGTTCTTTATAGACAGAAATTGTGACTTCCTATGAGTTTACTGCTCAGTGGAGTATTGACATGCCCCTTCCTAGAATTTTTAAAATTTGGCTACCTCTTTCAGCATTCTCTCCAAAAAACACAACATACTTCCAATATATTGATGATGTCCTACTAGCATCATCCTACTGTACTACCCACATGATATACCGATGCCAGAACTTGTTGATAGACTAAATAGGATACAATACACAACCAATTACACTGATGAAACAGAACAAAAATTCACCTTACTGTATTTGACATGTTAATACACTCACACACAAGGACATTCAATTAAAGAATTATTGAAAACCAACAAATAATAATGACCTCACACAATCTTATTCTCACCACAACAATAAAACAAAATCCATAATGACCATAGGCTTTTAAGATCCTTTAGAATTTGTAGCCCTTAATTCTTGCCTGAAGAAGAGAAGTACATAAAAACACATTCAGACTCCTCCAATACCTGAATCATTTCCTTCACAATGCAAAGCCCACAAAATTCACAGAAAAAAAAATACAATGACCACAAGGACCCACAAACAATAATAATCCTGGCAAGCTGATATATCCCGAAAAGGAATACAGTATAAAATGATCAGTTGAAGAAGGGAACTCCACACCAGGAATAAGAAATACAGATTTATTGTACTAAGGTACAATTGACAATAATACACAGATAGGCAAGCCACGGGTTGGAGCGGAATCGACTATCAAATAGTGAATGTCTTCGCCTAAGACCTTTTCCATCGCTGTACCGCTTTTATAAAGACGAGCATTCTATACTAGAGGATGGCAGGATGTTCCACTATATCACAAGCTTAGCAATATCAAACACAATTCGACTACCAACTCCATAACAACCAAAATGTTTGGTTCCTTTTTAGGTTTTATTCAGTTTTTCTTGTGTTCGTGTAAGTGTCCAAATGTTTTATATATTCAAACACTTTCTGCTATTCTATAAGCCATTATCAAGAAATGTTTTATTTATTTTTGACTGAATCTTCAGATTTTTATGCATGTTTCTAGAGTGATGGAGATATGTTTGTATTTTCCAGACATGGTCAGCATATTGTGGTCCTGTTCATAGCACTAATAATAAAAAAAAGTATAAGCTAATACTCAACAACATCAATTACAAATCTCAGTATAAAAAATATTAATATTATTTTATCAATAACCAAAATAAAGTCTAGGGACTATTATCCAGACGATAAGTTTGAATTGTGAACTTTTATCCAGATGATAAGTTTGGATTATGGATTTTTTCCAAATGAAACGTTCGAATTATAGATTTTATCCAAATGATATTTTGGCTTGTGAAATTTTATCCAACTGATGAATTTCTTTCTTTAAAGCCTCAATTTATGAATATTTTCAATAAATAAAGTAACTACTTGGTGAAAAATTGGGCTGATTTCCAAGTGAACATATAGTTGGGTTAGTCTATTATCACAATCATGAAATTGTTATATCCTTTTTTCTCTCTCTCAACACAGCAGATGACCCTATCACTACATCAGCTGTGAAAATATTTCTCTTTTGAATTTGTGCTAACAGCAGCATGTAAAGTTTTAGTAAAAGAAAAGAAAAACAAAGAAATAGAGTAAATCTTAAATTCAAGAACTACTCTCAAGTTTAAGAGTCTAGACAAAAGATGCTTGAGAATTTTAATCAATGAGTGGCTATTTCAGTCAATCAACGAGTGAACAAAACAGGTATATTTTTGTAGAAATAAGTGAATAATTTTTCTCAACCAGACAGGTTTCGTTCTTCTTTTCTATGAAGCATGATTTTCTTGTCCTTTTTTATTTAACATCAACAGGAAAAAATCTTTAATTACGGTACTTATATATTTGAAAGAAATACTTAATAAGTTTGATTGATACAACATGTAAATATAAAGGAACTCGTTCTTTTATTTTCTCTTTAAATTTCTCTTGATCAAGTACTGATGCTATTTTTGAAAAATGGCTGTTTCCATTCTGTTTTATCATATTATTGTAATTTCTAACTCTTATCAAAGCATAATATTGGGAGTAAATCTTTGTAGATCCCAGGAATAAAATCTTTTTACTATTTTACCATTTCATAGAACTCAATTTCAAGTTCCATACAACTCCTATTTCATTTTAATGTCATTTGCCTTCAAACTGAAGCTGATCATAACTCTTCACAGGTTCCTTTACTTTATATGTGTGTTATAATTTGCTACTCATGGTTATATTATGTCTTGACTGTCTCCAAAGGTATGCAAAACAAAATTCTATCAGAATTCTGGCCCTGAACTCTTTTTGAGTTCAATATTTAAGGCATCTTGCCTTATTCCTTTGTGTTACTGAGAGAGTATTATTTAGTGTACATCATCCACTAATTTTCTTAAATATTTTATTTCTTAGTATTTAGACCCTGCTCTTCCTGGTGAGTTCACCATTATTGTAGCCCCAGGCTACTCCCCTCAAAACTCTGTTGTTTACATGCAATCATGACTTGGAAAAATGAAAATGAGGTTCATGACAGTGATATACAAACATGCAAATAAAAGCAGCAGTCTAAAGCCAAATTTTTTACAGTAGCTAACCCGACTGGGTAAAGGAGAGCAATGCCATTCTAGCAACCTGACATGCCAATGCCTCCAACCACTACCACTGCTACCATGCTGTTTTTTTACCATGCAGGTTTTTTTTTCTCAAATTACAACCCTTTTCAGGGTAAGAAAGTCAAACTTACCACGATATGCAGTGACTTTCAATGTAGAGCCCAGTTCAGCCCAGTTCAACCCAGTGATTTCAAGTGTGGTAACCAATCCAGTTTGACTCACCAGTGATCTTCAGTGTAGAGACCCTATTTCAACTCTGGATTGATCAACTGATAACTATGAATGTGATGTACACGCCCATCACTAGATTGACTCATACTTCAACAGCTAGTGTAGTCTATACCACCCAACTGCAACAACATCCAATGGACTAATATAATCAAGCCTGGTGCAACAACAACTAACAACTCAAAACTCATTTCCTCACCTATGAATTGCTACATATTTAGAGATTCTTCTGCTAGGCAAGTTGGGTTTTGTGTTGAGCCAGAAAAGCTTTCTTGGGTCACCATGAAACTGTTGTTGACTGAGCAGTGTCCCCGGCTTGCAGGCTTAAGTTGAATACTTTTTCTCAACAGGAAAAATCTTTAATTATGGGACTTATCAACTGCTCAATCAATAACAGTTTCATGATGAAACCAAGAAAAATTTTCTGGCTCAACACAATGACTCAACATTCCTAGCAGAAGAATCTCTAAATACATAGCAGACACAAGCTTCACTGATTCCCTCTGCTTGAATTCAATATGTCTTGTGAGTGTCAAATTCTCTTAGCCTTATTTCCTAATTACATCTCAATAAATTTTTCTGATCCTAAGCAAAAGTGTCCTACTTGTTCTCAATTTCCTGAAAAATTCCTCATTGTTTGCATGTTCAGTCAATAGTAGGCTCAGCATCCTTCTGTTGTCTCAAGTCTTATCATCTGCAAAAAAACTGTTCAGCACTCACAGTCATGTAGGTGAATTGATATTACATAACAGTTAGGTATTCTTTTCTTTGTTTCCAATAAGATTTTCCAGTTTCCTAATACTTTGCTTAGCTTTTCAAAATTTTCTTTAAACTATTCCAATGCACCTTCCTATTTCTGTATCCCATTTCCCATGTCTCACACTTTCTTGATTTTCACAACTGATTCATAGCTCAGCTCTTAGGATGTTCCTCTTGCTAACAACCATATATTCTTTCTTCTTACAATTTATAATACTTTCTTCTTGCCTTCTTCACTGCCCTGTCTTTGAGTCCCTGCAGTTTTCTTACTGTGTCTCATTATAATCTTCTATTAAGATTATATCTACTAATCCCAGTAAGCACTTATTGCTCCTTTCAGAAAACCTTCCTGTAAAAGTTAAATAAATCTAATGAGAAGGGGTATCCTTGTTTTACGTTGCTATTTTTGTATCATTTTTTAAAATTAATTTTCTATCTCTATGCAAGCACTATCGCCCGGTTCACACTCCACCCACGTCTATTGAACAGGTGTAGAGGCCCATCCCTTGTTCCCTGTTTAGGATGTGGTTTCCGGCTTTCTCTTTTCCAATCTTTCCACTTTTCTTTTTTGTTTATTTTTTTTCAATTGGAGTAGATAGCCTGAACTATCGCCCGGTTCACACTCCACCCACGTCTATTGAACACGTGTAGAGGCTCATCCCTTGTTCCCTATTTAGGATGTGTTTTCCAGCTTTATCTTTTCCAATCTATTCACTTTTACGTAGCTCCCTGCACACCAGTGGCCTTATTGCCTTGCTCGGGGTGATATAATTTTAAAAAAAAGAAAAAAAAAAGCAGTTTGTTCCCAATAAATGATCTGGATTATTCTTATCTCTCATTATGACAGTACTGCAAAGAATACTATCTATTCATCATCTTATATCAATGAGCCAGACACCTATTTAGCCAGCCTTTTACAGGATTCTTGTCCATTTAACAGAAGTTTAGAAACTTTTCTTCCTCTTTTATTGTCTGCATTTCCCAGTTTTCTTTCTTCCAGAAAGCAAGACATATTCTCCATTTCAAACCTGAATAGCCACCCAATCAACCAACTTCATCACAACAGTTTTTCTCTTCCAAAACCTTAATCGATATGAATGATCTCACAGAAATATATTGTGCAGATAATGGAAATAAATAAAGATTAGAAGACAGAGAACAACACCTTTTCACTCAAACAAGCCATTCTCCGTTACACTCTTCCAGAAAAACAACATACATTTTTTTTCATTGTGAACATGGTTAACCACCAAATTGGCTTTCTCACAAACGCTATTCTTCTTTTTCAAACCTTATAACTAAGACAAAGAAACTTGTCCAAAATAATCACTGCTTGATAATTTTGTTTGTCTCTGAGTTTCTGGGATGATTATTTACATTTTTTACAGTCAAACTGATAACCTCATCTTTGTCGTTGTTATGACAGCAATTTGGTTGTTATGCTATTCGGCCTTCTTCAGGTACCTGTTAATCTCGTTAACCTTCAGAAAAATTTTAAAATGAGAGGCAAAGGAGATCAAGCTGAGCAGTAATGTGGCAACAGCCTGGCAAACTATCTGAACAGTAGGTATAAGGTTTCCAGTACTAAATCCAGAGTTGTCTCCGTGTCTTGACCTTCCACTTTCAATAGAGTTTAAAAGCATCTCTGTGTTCTTGGGGTTGAAAAATTATTTTTCATCATTTGTTAGCTTTTTTCTTTTTTTATTTCTTTTTTTCTCCATCATGTTGTTCAGTGTTGACCTATTATTTGTAGAAGTGTCATTGCTTCTTTTTAATGTTTGAGTGTTGAATGCTTGTATACACATTCATATAGTTTGCCAGGCTGTTACCACATTACTGCTCAGCTTGATCTCCTTTGCCTCCCATTTTAAAATTTTTCTGAAGGTTAACCAGATTAACAGGTATCTGAAGAAGGCCGATTAGCATAACAACCAAATTGTTGTCATATACAAATGCGTATACACATGCTTATACATGTGTATACACAAACTTCATGCATATGCATACACATTATTGTGTTGTAAGAATTATAAATCTGAGTTGTAGATCGTTTTTAACTTTTTTTATTATTTATTTCATTAGTTTGAAATGTGTTATATTTATATATGTGTATTTTAATTAATGCATTAGATGGTGAATTAAGTATTTATTTATATGTCTGCCTTTATCTATTATTTCATTTTTCTCATTTCAAAAGTAATCCCACTTGAGTCAAATGCACTTTTCCATCCTTCCCTGCCATGCTTCTATGCACTGCTGGAAGGATTCTTCTTGAATATGCATCAGCTTTGTTGTTACAGCCCTCTTGATGGCCTCCATATCTTCAGAACAGTTTCCTATGATGATATCCTTGAGCTTGGGGAAAATAAAAAAGTCACATGGAGCAAGATCAGGTCATTCCGGTATGGCAATGTTGTTCTCAGCCAGATGCTCAGGGCATTGTGAGGAGTTGCATTGATATGATGAAGAAGCCATAATATTTTCTGCCACAACCCTCGTTTATTCTTGCACATTGAGCAAAACAGACACCACATCATCTTTGTAGATTTGCTGATTGATCACCTGGCCTTGCAGCAAGAACTCACTGTGGTTCAATACACAAAGCTCATATCACACACTCAGTCCTTTTACTTTATGTGAAAACTATCTATCAATTTTTATACATCAAGTTTTTGTGTTTTATGTTTGGTTTTTTTAGAGCTTCAGTGGACTAAAGTGAGATTTACATTGAGGTGATGACACATACACATGAAGTAGAAAAGATGCTGAAAATTTTTAATTTAAATTTTAAATATTTTTTCATCTCATGTGAATAATAGGGACTAAGTAATAACAAAAAAACAAAAATAGTAAGACATTAAAAAAAACAAAAATTGTAAGATTTTTGTTGTCTTTCAGATTCAATAAAACATACATATTTTCATTTTTCTTTAGTTCATCCAAGACCCAAGGGCCACTCAAGAAAGAGAATTACTGAGTGGGGTTGTTATGAGGGAGAAAGAAGCAGAAAATTGATATGTAGAATAGACAACTGAAGTCGGAAGTTAAGATTTCAGTTAGCTCTGTTAGGCATCCTGACAGCAAGGGCTGATTTTAATTTACCTTTTGAAGCTGTAGGAACATTAATTCCTGTCAGTGGTGGTTTTTGGCTTTCTGACACCATCCCTCCCTCTCTCTCTCTTCCTACGGTCAATGAAGCTAGAGGCCAACTGAATTAATAACAACTGAATTTTTTTATTTTTTTTGATCACATCACTCCAAGCAAGGCGGCAAGGCCACTGGTGTGCAGGGGGCTATGTAAGAGTGAATAGATTTGAAAAAGAGAAAGCCGGAAACCACATCTTAAACAGGGAACAAAGGATGAGCCTCTACACCTGTTCAATAGACGTGGGTGGAGTGTGAACCGGGCTATAGTTCAGTCTATCTACTCCAATTGAAAAAAAAAAGTAAAAAAAGTAAAATAAAAAAATTAAAAAAAAATAAGCAAAAAAAAAAAGTGAAAAGATTGGAAAAGAGAAAACCGGAAACCACATCCTAAACAGGGAACAAGGGATGAGCCTCTACATCTGAAAAAGTGGAATGGAATTAACCATGATGAATTTAAAGTTTCACTCAACTCAGTTAATATTCTGATGGCAGCAGATTTCATCTCTGGTAAGTTTGACTGACTCTTTTTCTGAGCATTTAATTTTCAAAATTCACATTGTTTTTGTTTTTTTTTCTATCTTTTGTTGCATATAGCATTGAGTCAGTTAAAATTTCAGTTAGCTCTTTTAGGCATTCTGACAGCAAAGACTGATTTTAATTTTTCATTTTCCTTTTAATTTCTAAAGAAAGTAGTGTTAAAATACTCTTGTAATGATTATTAAGGGATCTCCAGACTAAGTTAAAACTTAGGAAATTTAAAAAATTTAAATTTTTTTTTAAATTGGAGTAACACTACTATTGCTTGGTTCATACACCTCTTTCTTTTTTGAACAATAGTAGAGGCCCATCCCTTGTTTCCTGTTTAAGATGAGGTTCCTGATTTCTTTCCTCTTCTCAGGTCTTAATAGTAGTGCTGTTGTAAGCTTTTTGCAATGTGTGCGGATGGTGATAACGTTTCTTTATTCTGAGGGTACCAGGTTGTCAGTTTCCTAGTTGCTGCTTCCGACTGGTATTCAGGAGCCCAAACACTTGTGTAGCATCTTGAGAGGCTGCTCTGACTAACAGCTGAATAATATTGGTGTTTCTTGTCGAGCTATGTCATGCATGGATGGGTGTCCCTGCAAGCGGCACTGGTGGGCAAACCCTGAGGCCATATTATGCAGTCTTCCTACACATGTTGCAACTGACTGATACTACTATTGTTGGACTCCTTACAAAACAATTTCTAGTTTTGACATCACACAAAGTAAGAATTAAAACTAAACCAGCTAAACAAAAATCACATGAACCTGTTAACATCATTTTCTTGAACAACCATGGTATCCATACCAAATTTTGCAGCGTTGAATTGTTCCTCCAAGTAAACTCACCTGACATCTTTGCTCTCTGTGAAACTAACCTTCACACCTCTATTCCTTCCTCTGATTTCTATATCACTGGTTACCTTCTCCTCTTTAGGAAGGACTCCAATGTTCATTTGCATGGCCTTGGCATTTATGCTAATGAACATCACTCTCTAGCTAGAGTGATTTTTCTTGAATCTCAAGATTATTCCTACACATATTTCCATCTCTCTCTACCAAGAGAGAGCAATCTTTTTTTTTTCTTTTAGCAATCTTTTCTTTTTTTTACCACTCCCCCTCATCTCCTGACTCTTCTATACTTGACAGCATCTCTAACATTTGATTTTTTGGGGGTATCCGCACCAGATTTTCTAATATTAATGTGTGTCTCCCACAAGGCTCTATTCCAGGTCCCACATGTTTTCTGATCTTCATCACTAAGGCCATTTCCTCTCATCTGTTCACTCATATATTTGTGTTTTGGAGAGTTCAATGCCCACCACATTAAGTGGCTGGAAAACTCTTGCAGATCTTGCTGGTATCCATGCTATGGTCTTTTCAATCACTCAATTCTATACGCAAGTGGTTGATTTCCTAATATGTTTCTTGAAAACCCTAATGAAACTGACTCACTGCTAAATCTATTTCACTTTTATCCCTGACTCTTGCCATGTTATGCAGCTTTGCCCTCTTGGCAACTCTGATAATGCTGTGGTTTCTGTTAATATCTTGTTGCACCTCCCCTCTCCCCAGGAACCCCCCGGTCAGCAGAATACCTTACTGCTACCAAAGAGCAGACTGGGAGTCATCCTGCAATTTCCTGTGTGACATCCCTTGTAACAAAGTTTTTAGTCTTCTCGTTGAAGTCTCCTCCGAGGTTAAAGCTGGCATCCATTCTTTCATCCCAGCCAGGATGTTACTACTTAAACCCCATTCATCCACCTGCTTGCTCGGCCACTATTGCTCACAGGAATCACTTCTTCCGGCTTTATCAGAGCCATGCATCTGACCATAATAGGTGCCTTTTTGCCTCTGCTCATAATCAGTGCAAGAGGATCCTAAATGATGCTAAGGTGTTGTTTGCTGAAAGAATGAAACAGCATGTAGCATCCCACAAGTTCAACTCTAAAGACTACTGGTGGCTCTGTAAAAAATGTGTTAAATAACAGCAAATCCTCAATCCCCCTTTAATCAATGAATTTGAGGTACTCATATCTTCAGCAGACAAGTCTGAATGCTTTGTTTGCACATTGTCTATTAACTCAACATTTGATTTTTCTTGGGTATCCACACCAGATTTCCTAATATGAATGCGGGTGTTCCTCAAGGCTCTATTCTAGGTCCCACACTTTTTCTGATCTTCATTGACAATCTCTCTAATGTAATCAGAATCTAAGTAGGCATCTATGCTGATGACACCACTATTTACTCCCACCTCGATAAGGAATCTGCTGAGGCTGACAAAGCAAACCTTGCTGCTGATCTTGAAAAGGACTTCCAATCTGAGGTGGACTGGGTTAAAAAATGGCTTGTAAATTTTAATACTTACAAAATGAAGCTGCTATCCTTTAACCACAAAAAAAAAAACACTCCTAGCCCCCCACCCCCAGCCCCCGCCATCAGCATAGTCTCTCTGAAAGCAAAACACTGCACCTCCTCAGCCTGTCAGCCAACTTCAAGTGGAATGATTACATTGAATCCATAGCTATATCTACTGCTGGGAGGGTTGGTTCAATATGTAGAGTCAGGAAGTTTTTCTTATCTGAATCCATCATATACATAAATAAATCTAACATTCAGCCATGCATTGAATACTACTGTCACATCTGGTTGGACGCCTCTGCTATTCATCTCAGAGTTGTTGACAAAATCCAATGAAGAATCTGCAATGTAATTGTTCCTGACCTGGTAGCTTGACTCCAGTCACTTTCACACCTACGTCATGTGACTTCCCTCTGTCTCTTCTGCAAATACTTTTATGGCTTCTGCTCCAATGAGCTTAGTTCCCTACTGCCTCTCTATATTTAGTTGAGCTACTAAACTAGTGACTAGATCCCACCCTTTTACAGTGAAACCAATGAAATGTAACTGCAACTTCTACTTTAACAGCTTCTTTTCTCGCACTTCCCACCTATGAAATTCCTTTCTGTATACTTGCTTCCCTGATAGCTACATTCTCCAAGAATTTAAATGCAATGTCAATTGCCATCTCTTACCTTCTTGACTTACATCCTTTCCCTGATCACCCTTGTACCATGTTCTTCTTCCTTTCCATTCTACTCTCATGCAGCCTCTTCACACCTGTATTTTCATTTTTCTCTTACCCATTCTCTGACACCCCTGTAACTTGTTCCACTTTCTCATCACTCACCTCTTATGCAACCCCCTGTGCACCAGTGGCAGTTCTGCTATGCTTGGGGTGAAATGATTCAAATATATGTATGATGTAAATGTATAGTAATATTATTCAGGTGTTAATAAAACAATGCTCAATGTATGTACAGAGCTGTATTATATATGTATTAATAAATATGCATATGATTCTATGTCTGTGGCATGACTCGAAGTTTCATGTGTTGCACAATCATCAGCTGCATGTTTCAAACTGACCGTTTTATAGATTTTAATTTAAATTCACTTGATGTTCATCAGAAATAAATCTTTCAAAGTTACTGCTTTTTTTTTAATAAAAGGATTAAAATTTTAAATATTCTACAGTTACATGCGGATAAAAATTTTGAATTTAAATTTAAAATTGAAATGAAAATAAAAAATAATAAAATGCAGGGCAAAAAATCAAAGGGAAGTAATTTGTGAGTCTTAAAAATTTAAATATTCAAATATATATATACACACACACACAACTGAGTACTGGACTAATTTAATTATGACCAAAAGCTAATATATCTTGTCTCTTGTACAACTCAGTGTTTGAAAAAATTCCTGATGATTGCATAGTGCATGAAACAGTAAATTCTGCTATAGATATAGGATTATATATATATATATATATATATATATATATATATATATATAGTCATCCGCAGACAGATTTGATTCGCTGTATCACAGCTCATCAGTACGGTTAGACATCTGATTGCTTTTTACCCAGGATTGAAACCTGACCGAATTGGCATAAGCTGGCGATTCTAACTCTGAGCTATGGACGCTCAGTAGGAGGAGGCAGACTTTATTTTACTGCCTGATGTTCTAACAAACAAATGATTATGAAATTTTTTTTAATTGTGGCTTTGTATGGAGAAAAATTGTTTCTGTATAAAAAAAAGGCAGAAAAGATTAACTGAACTGTCTTGACATAATCATTGAGAGTAGAATCCCTGAGCCAGGCATTGCATACTTGGGTTCATTGGCAAACAGGGCAAACAGTAACTGAGTAGTATTAGATAAGAACCAAATAAGATATCCCTAGACAACATTAGCAGAACAAGAACTATCTACCACATTAGATTAAATAAAGGTTTTCAATATAAAATTCCTTGGAGGTTATCTGGATTGACAAGCACCTGGTGAAGGCTGAGAGCACAAAAATCAAAACATTATAAAAACAACAACAAAGATGAGGACAACAGACCAAGTGTGAATAAAAGTGAAGAAAATTAAACATAATAGGTTCTGAGAAACTGTCAAAATATCAGTTGTTGCTGATTAAGTTGTTTTTTTTGGGGGTTTTTTTTAATGGTTTTTCAACCTTTTGTGGGTTATTTAAACCTGTACCATATTTTGGATTAGCAGAGGTTGTTTACAGTACCTGGTGTTCCCAAGCAGTTCCTTGTCTAAATATTGACCAGGTTTGATGCTGCTTAATTGGTGATGAAGCAAGGAATTGGTGTTTTCAGTGTGAGTTGACTGCAGGCAAAATGAACTTGTGATATAAAAGATAGAGAACAAAATAGAAGATTTACTATAATGGCTTTCAGTCACTATCAACAGGGATAAGGAGAGACCCCCTAAAAAGAAGCAAAAACAACAGAAGAGGAATATTTTTTTTTCATAATAGTTGTTAAGAGTGTCAACATTCCATAATTCTGTAATATTTCCAAGACGAAGCAGCTATTTACATACTTTGGACTGCTATCCTCATCTTTATTGTCATATTCACAATGTTTTCACCATTGTACACTCTGACCTTCTTCAAATGATATACAGTGGAATTTTAAACTGAGCCCTTTATTTAGTCCAGTAGATTATTCTAGTTCCACATGTCATGCATTTTTTGTATATCTCAGTATTAGTTAATTTCATACAACTTTCCAAGATTTTGTTCCTTTTTTGTGGTCAGATATTGAATTCGCAACTGTTTAAGTCAAATCAAATTTTGAATTACTCAACCAACACTTATCAACTAGGTCATGTGACCTTGAGTTCAGTTCAAAATTCCAACAAGTACGACCTAAAGAGGGAGCATTTCAACATGGTATAATGGTTAACAAGCTTGTCTTGCTAAAACAATTATGACTGAGGAGTGAGTTTGATCCTCACTGGGTGTCCAATACTTTCGGCCTTATACCACATCTAAACTATGCTTAGAAAAGCACCATTTTATCTAAAGAAGGTCAGAACATATAACAGTTAAAAAATGGTAAATACAGCAATATAAATGAGGATAACAGTCTAAATGATATAAATAATGTATATATTATTCATTATTCTTATTTATAAGTGAGAAGATTGGAAAAGATAAAGCCGGAAACCACATCCTAAACAGGGAACAAGGGATGAGCCTCTTAACCTGTTCAATAGATGTGGGTGGAGTGTGAACCGGGCAATAGATAGATCTATCTACTCCAATTGAAAAAAAAAAAAAAACTAAGTGAGAAGATTGGAAAAGAGAAAGCCGGAAACCACATCCTAAACAGGGAACAAGGGATGAGCCTCTTAACCTGTTCAGTAGATGTGGGTGGAGTGTGAACCGGGCAATAGATAGATCTATCTACTCCAATTGAAAAAAAAAAAAAAAACTAAGTGAAAAGATTGGAAAAGAGAAAGCCGGAAACCACATCCTAAACAGGGAACAAGGGATGAGCCTCTTAACCTGTTCAATAGATGTGGGTGGAGTGCGAACCGGGCAATAGATAGATCTATCTACTCCAATTGAAAAAAAAAAAAAAAACTAAGTGAGAAGGAAAATTGGAAAAGAAAGCCGGAAACCACATCCTAAACAGGGAACAAGGGATGAGCCTCTTAACCTGTTCAATAGATAGATCTATCTACTCCAATTGGAAAAAAAAAAAAAAAACTAAGTGAGAAGATTGGAAAAGGGAAAGCCGGAAACCACATCCTAAACAGGGAACAAGGGATGAGCCTCTTAACCTGTTCAATAGATGTGGGTGGAGTGTGAACCGGGCAATAGATAGATCTATCTACTCCAATTGAAAAAAAAAAAAAAACTAAGTGAGAAGAAGGAAAAAAAAGAGAAAGCCGGAAACCACATCCTAAACAGGGAACAAGGGATGAGCCTCTTAACCTAATCAATAGATAGATCTATCTACTCCAATTGAAAAAAAAAAAAACTAAGTGAGAAGACTGGAAAAGAGAAAGCCGGAAACCACATCCTAAACAGGGAACAAGGGATGAGCCTCTTAACCTGTTCAATAGATGTGGGTGGAGTGTGAACCGGGCAATAGATAGATCTATCTACTCCAATTGAAAAAAAAAAAAACTAAGTGCGAAGATTGGAAAAGAGAAAGCCGGAAACCACATCCCAAACAGGGAACAAGGGATGAGCCTCTTAACCTGTTCAATAAAATTACTTCTATAATTTGTTTTTCGGTGCGTAGTTGAAAGAAATATGCATACTTTTTTTTCTTTCTTCCAAATGTCCATTTTTACTTTTCGTAAGTGGAAAGGAAATATAGGACAAGAATAATATTTTAAAAATCTGTGAGCTCCTTTAATCTTGGCAACAGAGACATTTTGGCTCTACTCTGGAAGCATTAAATGAATGTTTTTGCTTATCCACCTTTCTGCTATTAATCTATCATTTTATCAGTACTGCATTTCATTTTAAAACTTTATCTTCTCAATATGTATTTTGATCTTGCTTACAATCTCTCTAACTCTCCACTTTTCATTCTAACCCTCTCCAACTTCAATTTCAGTGGGTAGTTTCTCAGAGAAAAAAAAGAAAATCTCTTCAATCAAGATCGATAAGAACTCAAAGAATTGTTATTTTCTTTTTATTTACTATCATGATATTGGTGTTGTAAAGAAATAAGACACTTCTTTACCATGTCCCAGAATTTAACCTACACCAGTCTCATGATAAAGTTTTCATCTTAACTAAGTTGTAGTTTTTTCATTAATCAGTTGTCGTTCATTTATTAATTTTTTAAGGTATCCTACACTAGCAGTATAGCCTGGCGTTGCTCAGGTGTTATGAAAGCTTTAAAACTAATCTATGGTCCTGGAGCTCAGACTCTTTGGACGTTGGCACGAAAGACTAAAAAGCAATAGTTGTTTCCAGTTAAAGCGAAACCGTAGACTGAAATGAATGGATGTAAGTCAAATTTTGATTTCCTGGTATCGATATCAAACTTTCTGCACTATTGTAAGAACTGCAACCTTGAAACTTTTGAATATCGTTTCTTATGCCTTTGTTTATGAGTGTATCAAATTCGATTAAAATCGGACACCTCTTTCTATAACTTGATTTTCGATATTTATCGGGGCTACCTCAACACAAAACCTAGCTAATAACACTCGCAGACGTTTATAGTACAACTGTGTAAATTTTTAAGAAAATCGGTTCAGCCATTTCAGAGTCTATAAGTAAATGAGAGGCACACACATTATTTATAAATAACTTTAGACATAATATCTCACCCTATTCCATCTATTAGTAATCTTTCTATGTGCCATGTTGCTTCAGGAAGTAAATGGTCATGGCTCTCCACATTGTCCTATTTTTATTTATCTCAATAATAGGTCCTCTTTTATGACCGTTCTTTCTTCTTTTCATATTTTTATTCCTATATCTATTTACTCAGATTTCTGATATAGTTTTTTTTTTCTATATGCGTTGTCCTTTCAAAATGTAGGTGATTATAGCTCTCCATAGCTTTCTGTCAGTTGCTGTTCTCAGCAATAATAATTCTTACTTTGACCTTTTTTTCTTCTTTTAGTATTTTAGTATTTGCTCCTCTATCCATTTGCTTCAAATTATCAAGTAGGTGAGTATATATATATATATATATATATATATACACACACATACACACACACATATATATCAGTCAAGTAAGTGCCATACATGATACACGCTTTGGGTGATCATGTCTCGAATGGGACATGACTGACTGGACAGAAGATCATCTTGCAGTAAGTTGCCACTGCTTTCTGCGATAGACTGGTTGCCAGCCAAAGCTATAAGAACCCAATCTGTCCTATTATTTAACCCGTAACTGGAGGGAAGAGACGGATTAATACTTTACCCAAGGGTATTTTTGCGTAAGTGAACACAAGGAATTCAACTGGAATTTAAAATCACTTATGCACATACATATAAGTGTGTGTGTGTGTGATCATGACTTTATACAGCTTCCTGTTTGTTGTTGCTCTCAGGGTTACTTTTTTCTTTATGACCATTCATTTCATATTTGTTTTTTCATTCATTTATTTATTTTCTGCTATTCTCTTTTTGCTTTTAGTATTAAATTCTCCAAGCCTCTCAAAAATTCTATCAGTCCCTTGCATTCCTTTTTTGATTTTGATGTTTTTAGTTACTAACAATTTTTTTTTCATTTTTTAATGCACAACTTATAGGGCAATGGTAGAAATTTGTTCAAGAAAGTGAAAATTAGCAGAATTTTGTACATGATTTTCTTTTCTTTTCTGGCAGAACTGTTTAGTTTGTTAGTTTAGAACACAGTATGTTGTGGAGTTATTTTCACAGTGGAGGCTAGTATCTGTGCTAAAATCAGTCCTACTAGTTTCGACATACAAAATGTTAAAAACTAGATATAATAAGTATTATGCAGTATAATCTTGCCAGATCGCTGACTACTTTCGTATTCGACTAACTGTCAACTACTATTGTCCAACATCAACTGACTCTCGTTCCTCTTACTACTCCTACTTAAATTAGGTGGGAGAGTCTATTCATTATAGAATAGGTGTGTTTCACCATAACACAGTGACAACAAGGAAACAGTTAAGTCATAGTAATGTGAGTGGGCAATGTTAAATAAAACTATGTTGATTCAGAAAGTAAGTAATCATGGCTCATCACAGTTTTCTTTATTACTGTATAAATTAGTGAAATGCCATGTTTTTTGGGGAAAGATAGTGTCTTAATGCTCAAGAACTAGTTCTATCAGCTGCTATTAAAATAATTTACAGTGAAGCCTGAAGTGTTTTATTAAAAGGTTTGTTCTTTATTTCTGGTTCATATAGTTACAAGTAGCAGTAAATAAAAGTTTTAAAAATTTTAAAGAAAATCAACTGAAATTTTTATCAAAGAATTAGGAATCAAAAATTAATAACCAATACTGTTTATCCTGTAATTTAATCCATAGTTGAGGAGAGAAGAAATGAAGTCATGCCTTTCCTAAAGTGCAAACTGAATGCAATGAGACCAGATTTTTACTTTTGCTCATCAATTTCATTTTGTATGTCAATATTGGTTAGGCAATCAGCACAACCATTTTTGTTCACTTCTGTACTTACTGGTTGGTTATAAGGCCACATTCTAGGTTTGGGCTGGAGCTGTTTATGGAATTGATGCCTTATTTTTCACCTAACAATCCGTTTCCCACTCATAAAATGTCACAAGCCTTTCACTACACTGTTATTATTTTCATGGCAATTATTCTGCCAATAAGGAGCCTCTCCTTATCCTTGTTATAGTAAATCTTCTTCTTTACAGTTAAGACCTGACATGCCATGTACACTGGAGGGAATCATTCTCATTTCCCTTGTATTCCATTTGTAAGAAGGAAATTCCAATTAGAGAGCTTCTTCTCAAGAACTGCTACTTTGTGGTACAGACTCCAAAGAGGATGTTTTTCTGATCACTCCAATCTTAACCTCTTCAAGTCTAAGGTTAATCATTATCTCACTTATATAATCTCATAAAATGCATTTCTTAATAATAACTCCTGTTATGCTCTTGAAACAACATTCTGTAACCTTCTTCCTTAAATGGCTCTTGGGCCTTGTATTGGGTGAAAAAAATAAAATAGAATAAAAAAAATCAAAGCTCTTTTTGTGTGACACCAATTATAGAAATTTGATCTATGGTCACATCATACTGAAATACCATTTCCTAGTGATGTCAAGCAATGTCAAGCCTGGTCAGTACCTAAATTGGTGATCGCTCGGGAATACCAGGTGCTGTAAGCTTGATGGTACAGGTGTTTTAATGGTTTGGAATTGTTAATCAGAGAGCCAAGTTGTAATTCCCATTGGGTTTATTATATTCACATAGACGAAAGAACCCTTGTGAAAAGATGTAAATCCACTTCTCCCCCACCCCAGCTGTGAATGAACTAATTAGAAAGACTTATCACTAAACCATTATTATCTCAAAAAGGAAAGTTCTTACAATCTGGAAGTCTTACAGGCTTTAAATAACCTGCAAAGGGTTGATAATCCAGAAAAAAACAAATCAACTATAAAAAAAAATTAAAAAAAAAGAAAGAACTCTTATGGTGAGCCCAAAGCAGAATGCTTTCATCACAGATCAACTTGCATTAGATCAAAAGTTCCTAATTGGCATTACCTTCAGAATTGGTCAGCTTTTTCTTCACACTTTTTTCTTCTTATTTTCCTTCTTTTTCTGGATTGCCATTCATGATCATAACATATTTTCTTTCTTCCTGTCCATTTTACTTTCATTAAAATAATCTTGTTTACTTTCTAGCATTACTTTGATTTTACAAACACCCACCCTAATTAAATGAGAACATTATTCTTTATGCCAAAAGTACTTCACAGGATTACTAATAAATATTTTACCAACTATAAACAGATCAAAAACACTATATTACATCACCAATCTTTATTGAATCCTTTTTTATAGAATCTAATGCATGCTTAAATAAGACAAATCATGTTTATATAAAAAAAGACAAAAAACATTCCCAAATCAACAAGCAAAAAAAAAAAAAAAAAAAAAAAAAAGATATAATATCTATGAGACATTCACACACACACTTATAATGATTTCCTAAGCATAGCTTGTATGAAACGCCCAATGAGGCTCAAACTCACTACTCTGTCATAATTGTTCTTGCAAGACAAAGTTGTTGACCATTACATCATGTTGAGTTGCCCAATGATTTTTTTAAGTGTAGCATAATTGCCACACAAGGCTGAAATTGTGAAGCATCAAGCAAGGATTGAACTCACTATTCAGTCGTAACTAATATAGCATGACAATCTTGCTAACCATTACTACATGTCAAGGTGCTCACACACATATAAACATACATTATCATCTGAGTTGGAATAAACTGGAATAAAAATACACTGACATACATAAAGCAATATTTCCATTCTTTCAGTTAGGCATAAATCTGTAAATTTCTTGAAACATTGAAAGGGCGTGTCCTCTCTCCTTTAATTCAAAATGCCATAAATTCAGTCAGTTACTTAAGTGCCATACATTGATACACAATTGGGCAATCATGACTGAGCAGAAAATTATCTGGCAGTAAGTTTCCATTACTTTCTGTGGTAGACTGGTTGCCAGCCAAGGCTATAGAACTCAATTTGTCTTGTTATTTAATCCATAATTAGTGAGAAGAGATGGATTAATACCTTTCCCAAGTGTATTTGTGCGTAAGTCAATGCAAGTAATGCAATTGGAATTTGAACTTAGCAACCTGATTTCTCGTTCCGAGCTGATATCCACTGCACCATGACGCACATCCTTGCAACGTAATTGAACAAGTCAAAAGCATGTGAAAGCTGATTGACCAATTGATGCATGTGAAAGCTGATTGACCAATTGATGCATGTGAAAGCTGATTGACCAATTGATGCATGTGAAAGCTGATTGACCAATTGATGCATGTGAAAGCTGATTGACCAATTGATGCATGTGAAAGCTGATTGACCAATTGATGCATGTGAAAGCTGATTGACCAATTGATGCATGTGAAAGCTGATTGACCAATTGATGCATGTGAAAGCTGATTGACCAATTGATGCATGTGAAAGCTGATTGACCAATTGATGCATGTGAAAGCTGATTGACCAATTGATGCATGTGAAAGCTGATTGACCAATGAAAAACAACGTAAAAATAAAAAAATATCAAAATTTCTTTTTTCTTTTTTTCTATCCCTCGTTCTCTAATAAAAGTGAAACATTATCATTGTAAAGGATTAAGAAAGTTCCTGTTTAAAATGTTCGCGAATTTAGTCAAAAACATCATAAAATAACATTCTTTTGTGTAAATTCTTTTTATTTTATGCTGCTTGAGATAAAGAGTGTGAAACATTAGACTTGTAAAAATATTCATCTTATCCGCAAAGAAAAAAAAATAGAGAAAAATAAGCAGGTAAAGTGTAAATTAAAATTTTTCTCATCTTTCTCGAACCTTGTCCCACCATCCATCTACCTAAGCTTGCTATGTGGCTTCTGTTATTTTCCTCTGTCCCACTTGTCTTCAATCTGTCCTGTGAGTGTCAAATTTTCCAAGCCGTGAATTCTATGCAGGAAGATTGTACTGACTCCTCTTTAATACTTTGACTCAGAATGTTACATTCAACTGCTACTCCAACTCTCACACAGACTGCCCACTTGATACATTGTCTTTTATTCATCCCTGATACTTACATAGTAGACATAAAAATTGCACAAATATTGAACAAAAGAAATCATTTTTTTCTAAAGTTTGTTACTTGAAGTATCAAATTTCTAATAACTTAATAACTATGCATGTTTAAAACCTGAATCTTTGTAGATTAATATTTTCCAGATGTCCTTCTTCATGTTTTTTCTGTAACCAGCTGTTTTTTTTTTTTTTAATCAATTCACCTCCAAGCAAGGCAATAACCTCATTACAATACATGGTGCTACTGAGGGTGAAAGAGAATGAAAAGACTTCAGTTTGGTTTGTTTTAGGGCATATCAACCTCAATGGGGGTTGGTTAATGCTAGCAAAACTTTTACAAGAGATCTGCATGAACAGAATATATCTTTGTAAAAAATGTTTGTAAATCAGGGTCCATTGATGTATTTTTGTAAAGTGGGTTTTTTGACAGTCAGATGTGTTACTGGTATGTTTCCCCCCCCCAAAAAAAAATGTATTGCTGGTACTCACTTTTTTTTCCTTCAAAAATGTATTGATGCAATATTTTCTTCAAAAAAAAAAAAAAAAAAAAAAAAAAAAAAAAAAAAAAAAAAAAAATATTGCTGGAATTTTCACTATGAAAATGTATTTTTATACCTTCACAGTGCTCTGACCCTAGCTTTGGGCTAAACTATTTGCTCATAGCTGGGATCCTAACAGGTGCTACCGCCCCAGGTCAGGGTGGACTTGGGAATAACAGCAATTACAATGTGGCTCTATACTCCACAAATCTTTCCAATTAGAGGCCTTGCTGCTGGATGTAGTTTATCGTCAAATCCAGGATTCAGATGCAGTTTATCCTCATACTCATAGTGCATCATTGTGGGCAGGTACCCCTCTGCAGAGATGCAGTTAGCATATTCTGAAACCCAGACCACATAGTGGCAAAAAGAACTTTAGAAGGATCTGGAAACCCAATTGTCAACAATGTTAACACTTGTGACCCTACCTAGGATTGAACTGACCATTCTTGGTAAACTAATTTCTAAAGATATTAGACTCCTATTCCTCAGCTTCATAAATATGTTCTAAGCAGAGACAGTTGCTTGTCTCCCTTCCTGCCAAAGTGAATTTAACCTTTAGGCATTATTTCTCATTTCTAACATGTTTCAACCAGCTTGTGGATTAACTTGATATTTGTTTTCAGTTAAAAACCTTTGAACAACAACTAGTAAGAACTTTTCTTGCCTAAATTTAATTTTGTTAAGTGATTTTATTTTTTTCTTTATTTCTTTTTGTTTGAAATGGCTTTTTGAATTTTCATTTTTATTTTTTTCTATTGGCTTTGGCCAATATTTTTCAGTTTTTGGTCTGACATATGTCTTACCATTTTTTTTTTGTTACATTTATGTTTTAATTTATAGTTTACATTTTTTAATTATCTACTTTATTTTGAACAAGTTTCCAATATTTTTTGTACATATTCAGACTAGTTAGGACTTTATAGTTTTTCTGAGGTATCATGGTGGATGTAGGAAAAATAAGAATGTGTTGTTTTGGTGTAAGGATTATTGTGATATGCGTGGGTCAGTGATTGCGGCTTGGTGATGTGCTACATTTGTACTTTGACAATAAATATGACATTTTCCTGGTGAAGTGCTGTCACTCAGTTTACAAGATCCTGTTTTAACACCAACAAGAGTATAAACTTCAGAGTTTAGGTTAGACATTAGAAGTATTGAGCTGAAGTAGAATTCAGAAGGAATAAGAAACCCAATCTTAAACAGAGAAAAAGAATAAATCTCTATTCCTGTTCTAAATACCTGGGAATGTACATTTTTATAGCTAAAATCTATCTTCTCATATTCATATCTAAATTATATTACCTTATTATATTACTCATAATTAACCATGTTTACAACCATGATCATATGAGATGAAATCATGATCATCAACATATGGTAGCACACAGTGTATCCCAAAAGTAAAAACCAATTTCATCTATGCATATCTAGGCAGTTTATTTAATTGTCATACATTGCTATTTTTAATAAATTATTGTAAAAATTTGTAAATGGGATAACAAATAAAATATTCATTTTTAGATTATGGCTCCTAACTGTCTGAAAAACTGAACACTAGATAAGGTATTACCTTTGAGAGACCTTTATTTATATATATATATATATATAGAGAGAGAGAGAGAGACAGAGACAGACAGACAGAGAGAGTGAGAGAGAGAGAGAATAAAATTAGTGGTGGATTGCTATTTATCTGAAAACAGTTCAAACCACATATCACCAACCAACACAAGAATTCTGACAAATACTTAGCAACAATACAAAAAATACTATACAACTGTAAAAAGCAATTACAAATACTAAAAGCCTTAACCATAAAAACAAACAATCCATTCATTCAGTTTAGAAATAAATATGCTATATATATATATATATATATAACCCATACAAAAAGCATTAATAAAAATTATTTTTCAACTTGCCTTTTTAAACCTATCATCTCAACTATTTGGAACTCAAGTGTAGTGGGAAAAGTAAAGCTTATGCACAGAATATTTGATGGAATATAAGTACTTCGACATCATATCTCTGAAGAAAGCTGATAAGACATATGCAGATATTTTATTAGATTTTACAAAGTATTGAAAAGAAAATTAAAGCTACCTTGGTATTATGATTATAAAAACATTATCTTTTCAGGCAATATCCAGTTATCTCACATATGTGTGTGTGTATATATATATATATATATATATATATATATGTGTGTGTGTGTGTGTGTGTGTGTGCATTATTTACACTGTTGATTATTTGAAGTTTATTCAAGAGCCTTGAGGAAGTTCTGCTCAGTGAAGCCTGGTTCCATGCCAAAACCATTTCCATCTTTGCATCACTTCACAGAAAGAATACAATAAAAATTCTCATGCATTTTCTCAACAGAACATGAAAAAGTCAAACATACTTTGATGTACAGACAAAGCATTCAGACTCTTACAAACACATACAAACAATCATTCAAAGTTACTGGTTCAGATAATATGTTTATATAAGTCCTTGCTTTTAAAGTTAATTTCATCTTTTTTATGTACCATGTGTACCAACAATTTTATTCAGATTTACGTCACCGTACAAAAGGACAGTGGCAAAAGTAACCGTGAGAATGTATTTAATGATGTGTGATTGGTTGGTAATCTTCAATGGGTTCTTTTCTCCTGATATGGCCATTTATTTATATTGGACCAGAAAGGGGAGCCATTTTTAAGACATCTCATATTTCAAAAATTCTTTGAGTATACTTAATGAGTGTTCTAAATTTCTGAAAGATAAGAAAATAGCAGTTGGTATTTGATCAGTAATGTTAAGCAGTGTCAAACCCTGGCCAATTCTTAAATATGTGGGATTACTTGTGAACAGCAATTGATACTGTAAACAACCTCAAGCAATCTGAAACATTTCAGCTTTAAATAACCTATAAAAAACAAATTTTGATCACTATTTATTTATTAGTCATTTTCTAACAGATTTTTTCTCTTTTTACCTCAAACAAAGCAATAAACCACTAATAATGAATACTAAAGAATATGAGAAAAAAAGTATGACTGAAGAGAAAAAATCAATAAGAGAACAGGAATTAAGTCAGAAAATAATGATTGACATTGCATTTAAAATTTTGAAGATCAATGTTGGCTGGGAAGCAAGAAGCTGGCAGAATGTTCCATAAGTGAGAAGTGCAAGAAAAGAAACAGTAACTTATAGTTACATCACGCATTTAAAGAGTAAATTGATGAGATCATGCTGCCAATCTAGTCAGTTAAGTGCCACACATGATACAAACTTGGGTGGTCATGTCTCGAAGGAGACATGATTGACTGGGTAGAAAATTTTTGCTGCAGTAGGTTGCCATTACTTTCTGTGGGAAACTGGTTGCCAACCAAGGCTATAAAACACAATCTGTCCTGCTATTTAACCCATAGCTGGAGAGAGAAGCAGAGGATTAACTTCCCCAAGGATATTTTTGTGTAAGTGAATGCAACAAATTCAATTAGGAACCTGAACTCAGCTCTCTGATTTCTCATCCCAAGCCAATATCCGTTGTACCACAACACTTCCAATCTAGTACTACACTTAAATTCATAAAGTTCAGGTGAAAAGTCCATCTGAACAATTATCATGAAAGTATTTATAGACAGGGCACAGGGAGGCTACATTACAAAGTCAATATAAAGCCAAGATGCTGCCAACCAGTAACATGCAGAAAGATGGAGTAGGTGGTGAGATGACCACAAGTATCCATGTTGGGAAAGCATCCCTTCAAAAAGTGAAATAAGAATTTATTTTATTGTTGTATCCCAGGAGGGGATAAACAGAGAAAGCAGAAATAACTCTTAACACTGAGAATCTATAAATAGAGATTTATTATACCTCAGTACAATAAACCAAATACAAGTACACCAACGAACAGTTAACACGAATAACAATTAAGGCAATGTCTCTGTATAGGACGTCTGCGTCCATCTTGAGAAGTAGGCTTCCGTCTAGTGACGTCTAACTCTCATCTAAGGCCAATGGCTGTCGACTCTCGTATAATGACGAATAATGTTGATCACTCCCATGTAATGACGAACACTCTAGTATAGTCACGAACACACTCGATCGCTCTTGAGTGCTCTCCCTCTAGAGTTTGTTCTCGTCTAGGTCTTTTATAACCCAGGCCATACCCATTCCTAGGTAGGAAAGGATATTCCACCACAACATTTATATTTAATTTGAATTTGAGTCTTAAGGGCATACAATAAAGGATTTATATTTAGTTACTTTACCAGCACAACAACCACATGGGTTATTTTGTACCAAATTGGCTAGTTTTAAGATTTGTTATTATTTTGTGTCTATTTTGCTGACAATTTTTTTGTAAACTTTTATATAAAAGTAGAGATGTTATTTGCTTGTAGTTAAATTTTGTAGCTAAGTGTTTATTTGGTTTCCTTTTTATATTTTTAGGTAGAATTTTATTACTTTTAAGAATTCTAGAATTGGGTTTGACACACTCAAAGAAAGCCCTAAGGTTGGGTACATTTCAAAAGTATTTTCGTATAGGTGCCAATTATTGTTTTGCAATTAATTTTTTTTTAAATTTGCTAGTGAGTATTTCTTGGGTATTTTGGCATTTTGAAAGTTTTTCATTTTTTAGAAGGAAGGGATGGCTTGTGTGGGTGTGTCCAATTTTGATTCTTCTAAGTGTGGCATCTTTTCTTGATTGTTTGGGACTGTGATGGTGTACAGTTAGAATAGGATTTATTCGATACAGTTTTTTGTCTGCATATATACCATGATTTTTGCCACTGTGTGAGGATGTAAAAATTTATTGTGACTTTTAAGTCTGTGAAGGGGATTTTTGAATTTGAGATAATCATTGAGAAGGATTCATTGGCTGCCTTATCAGTCCTGCTATTCCCAGAGATCCAAATATGGCTAGGGATATACAATCAAAGAGTTGGTCTTAGACATCATCAAACTTCTGCACATTACTAATGCCAGGTCCAGACCAGTAACAGTGTTGATTCTTCTTCAGATTTTATCAAGAATCTCAAGATAAAACAGTAGCATCAGACCAGATTTAGCAACAATATTCAAACCAAGGACAAATGGTAGACTGATAAATATGTAAACTAATAATTATTAGCAACTTGGTCCCACCCTTTTACTGTAAAACCAATAAAATGTAAAAGCAAATTCTACTCCATCAGTTTCTTTTCTCACACTTCCCGCCTGTGGAATTCCCTTTCATTTATTTGCTTCCCTGACAGCTACAATAGCCAAGAATTTCAATGTAAATTCTATAGTCATCTTCTATCTCACTAACCTGCATCCTCTCTCTCTCATGCTCCTTTCTCCATCCACTTCACTCTCATCAGTATCCTCAGCCTTCTCTTACCCACTTCCTGACACCCTCTATAACCTGTCACTCTTTCTCATAACTTTTCTCCTATATAACCCCCTTCACAACAGTGGCAGTAAAATGCCTTGCTTGTGGCGATATGATTATAAAAAAAAAAAGATCACAGTGAACCAAGTTTCTTATCTGCAGACCTAGCAATCGATTAAATTCCATTTCATGTATGTTGAAGAGTCTGAGACTAAGAAGTTGCAATGAGCCAGTTTTCTTGAGGTTAGCAGCAGCCATGCTGATGGAAGTCAAAAATGGTTCTTTAAGACCATTAAAAGACAGTAGTTTAATTTTGGAGGCATTAAAACTAACAAACCATTTCTTGACCCAGTTAACAATAGATTGAAGTTCATTTTTTTTAGTTTAGCTGCCAATTTGAGTTTGAGTTTTGTTGTGGGTGATTTAATGCCAAAAAGATGATGTTTTAAGGTATTTTTTTAATATTCGGTTATAGTGAAAAGGTTGATTTAGTCAGACTTTGATGAAATGTTTTTTATTTAGAAACTGAAAACGTCTTCTAATTTTGTATTCAAAAATGTATTGCTAGTAATAATTTTTTTTTCCTTCAAAAAATGTATTATGGCAATACTTTTTTTTTCTTCAAAAATGTGTTATGACAATATTTTTTTCTTCAAAAATGTATTGTTGGTTAATATTTTTAATTAAAAAATGTATATATTTCTATAAAAGTTTTTTTTTTTAATACTTTCATAGTGTTTTGATCCTGGTTTGGGTATTAACTTCTTGCCCATAGCTGGGACCCTAACAAGTGCTTCCACTCCAAGTCAGGGTGGACCTGGGAACAGCAGCAATGAAGAGGTGGTTCCATGTTCCTCCCAATCTCCAAATCAGAGGCCTTTCTGCCGAATGCAGTTTACGTCCATAATCAGGACCTGGCCAATCTGACCTTGTTGAACTAATCAAACTTACTATTAAAACAGAAGTAAATAGTTGCCATTAGCATAGCTACCAAGTCAAGAACTAATGATGGTTGTAGATGAAAATTAAGAACAAGGTAGGTCTAAGGTTAAAGCCTTGAGGAACACCTGCATTAATGCAAAAAGATCTAGAAGAGTGGCCATTTAAGACAACTTTCAATTTGCAATTTGATAAAAGATAAAAATAAATCAAAAATTGTTTTAAAAAACCAAAACTTTTAACTTGCAAAGAAGATCAGCATGTCAAACCCGATCAGGTACTTTCGAGATATCCAATGATAACAAACTGAGCTTCACCTTTCTTATCTAAAGCTTTAACAACTCTTTCAGAAATAACTGTTAATATGTCAGCAGTTGATATACAGAATTAAAAGCCATAATGTTGTCTGAAAGAAGACCCTGTGAGGTGAAATACTTAACCAACTTGGAGTTTATTTGAGCCACTAATACTTTGCAAAAAAGAGTTAGAATGGTAACAGGCTGAATCAAAAGGATCATATAGTTTGTCTGAAATCTTAAACACTTCAATGACGGAAGAGGATTTCTAACAAGCAACAAGGCATTTGTTTTAAAGTTTAGAGAGAACAGGAGTCAATTCACAAACATTTCTTAAGGACTATTGCAGGGATGTGATCAGGTCCACATGCTTTGTGGGGATCCAGTTGAGAGTTTATAGCAGAAACTATGTGCAATGTTAATTGCATGTCACACAGTGAAAGCTCTAAGTGGAAAATCAAGAATAGATACTCCAGATGAGTCAAGAGTAGAATTTGAAGAGAATTAACAAGAAAAATATTATGCTTTATCTACAGAAGATAACATTTGATGAGTGACTGCTGAAGCATGAATGTCAGGCTATCAAAAGAGAGTTTGCTTGCTCCAACCCTCTACCTGTTCATTTGCATATATTTCTTTTATACTGATGTACAACAATTATATAACAATAATTAATCATGCTAATTAGTCATTTAAGTACTATATGTGATACACACTTGGGTAATGATGTCTCTTTGAATCCATTCCTGCAGTAGGTTGCCATTTCTTTCTGTAGTAGATTGTTTACTTTTTGTAGTAGATTGTCTACTTTCTGTAGTAGATTGTTCTACAGCCTTGCCAACCAAGGCTGTAGAACAATCTGTCATGCTATTCAATCTATAGCTGGAGGGAGAAGAGAAGGGTATTTGCAACAAATTCAATTGCAATTTGAAATATGTTAATACAGTGCAATAAAGAACCATCTGGGAAGTGTGATGAATTACTAAAAGCTAAACAAGTATGATCACAAAGTTGTGTCCATCTTGGTTCAACAAATTAACCATAGTTTACTACTTGTGATCAATGCCCTCAAACGAAAAAGATAATCAAACTGGATACAAACTTCTGCAGTTGATGATTCAAGCACAGCCAATAACTTTTCAGATGACTCCACAGAAGAGGTGGTGGTTGGCCAATTGTATATAAGCATTAAGATAAAGAGACCAGATAGTGGCTGTCACCTGTCAGATCAAGCAGGGAATGTGACAAATTACCTGAAGCTTAACAAGTGCAATGCTTCATGTGCTTTGTAGAGAGTGCAGAATTCCTGAGTACAAGTCTTATAATAACATTGGCTGATGAATATTCATTAGTTCAGTATGAATTTAAGGATTTGATTGAAGAGGCAAATATTTTGTCGTCAGCAGCTTTTGAGAGAATCAATTTCCTTGCAAAAAAAAAGAAAGACATTGGCTTAAAAATCAAAGATCAAATTATTGCTTTTATTTTCCTACTGCAAATGTTGGATATTACCAGCACAATTAAAGAATCCAAGCATTAGAAATGAAACACTAAAAGGCCTACCTAAGCATCTCCCCTGTAGACCAATTCTGTGTATGACAATAAACTACATCCAGCAACAAGGCCTCTGATCAGGAGATAGGAGGTGTTTAAAAACATAGAACCCCCTTTTAAGTGCTGTTGTTTCTAGGTCTACTGTTACGAGGATGCATTTATATATAAAAATAATATTAATAATGTCTAAAAAGTTGTAGTAAAAGATTCTATTCAGTCCTACCTGTTATTACAAAAAGTTTTAATCCATGAAGTTGTTGTTAAAAAGAGAAATTAGGAATAAAACGTTTTGGAAAATGGAGAAAATTCAAGTAGATTTGAGAGTATTCGAAAGGTTCTAGAAATATGCAAATTAGGTGTTAGCCCCTATAAAAATAGGTTTTGGGCATTGAGTAGTAACAGGATGTGCTGACATTATCAACTCTGGTTTTGATTCAAGGATTTCTATCCAGCCAAAAGAATCTTGAAAAAGTTTCCGATCAACTAAAACCTGAAAGAGAACCTCATGGAACTATATGGGTAAATACATATTTTCGACTCTTTCATTGACCAAACTAATAATTGTTCTTTATATACTCATTTAAGAATTTGTAAAAAGTATAGCACTTAACTTCCTTGCCAGCTTAACTGGGTAAAGATATTTGATGACTTACTTTCCCATCTCTCCTTGTAACACTCGCCAGTAGTAAACCGTTTTGTTTTGAAAGCAAAAACACTGTATATTTGTAAATATTTTTATTTAATGTTTTTGTAAATTAAATATTTGTATGTGATTTTTATCTCTATGTCTTGGCCAATCATTTTTTTTCTTTTGTTACACTGACCACTACCCTGACTCAGAGTGACAGTACCGATTAGTGTCTCAGCTATGGGCAAATAGTGAACTTCTAAACAAAATACTATTAAAGTATAAAAGTGAATTTTTACAGTAAAGATATCAACACAAAATCTTTAAAGCAAAATGACAAGCAATACATAGTTGAACGTATACAACTGTATTCAAAATATATTCAGTTGAAGCTACGAAATAGTGTTCAAATTATTTAGATCTCGACAGTAAAATAACCCATACAGCTTGATATGAAACTAAACAAAACCAACCAATTCTTTGTACAGCATATTAACTGCAGTGTGAAACATCATTCGACAAGGAAAAAACTTAGAAGATCTCATAAGCACTGAGAAGAAAGTTGAAATGCTGTAGACATTCCATAAGAGGCAATAATTTCTCTGCTTCAATCATACAGGGTACCACCTTCAGCAGAAGAGGAAGACAGGGGTAAAAATGAGCTAATCACATCACTTAGGGGACTGGAAGATGATTAACATAAACTCAGACATTGGCATATAATCAAGAGATCTGATTTGTTTGTTTTGTTTTACAGCATAACCTCAATGAGTTAGTTTATGTCGACAAGATTTTTTATATAGATTTCTATGAATAGAATATGTATTCTTTGTAAGAAATAAGTTTTAGATTAGGTTTCATTGAGGTATTATTGTAAAGCAGGTTTTGTTGAGAATCAAATGGATTTCTGCTTTGTATCAAAAATGCATTGCTAGTAATATTTTCTTTGCCAAAAAAGCATTGCTGGAATTTTTACAAGAAAAGTCTATTCTTATACTTTTATAGCATTTTGATGTCTGTTTGGATGTTAAGTATTTTCTCCTAGCTGAGACTCTAGCAGATACAACCACCCCAGGTCAGAGTGGAACTGAAAAAACAAAACAAAAAAAAACCCCAGCAATTAAGAGGAAATTCCACACTCCTCACAACCTTCCAATTGGAGGATTTGCTGCTGGATGCAGTTTATCATCATACCTATGACCCAAGATATAGGGAGGTAGCTCGTCGGCTGCATAGTGACTCTACAACTACAACTGGTTATGGAAATATGAAAATGGTGGTGAATATTAGTTTATATAACCTCAGCTGTCTGCAAATAAGAATAGTTTTCAGTTTCTTTCATTTTTTTTTATAATTGTTTCATCCCAAGCAAGGCAGTACTGGCACTGGCACACAGGTGGTTGCAAAAGAGAAGAGTGAAGAAAAAGAGGAACAGGTCAAAGGGGGTGTTGGAGAATAGGTAAAAGAAGGACAAGAACACTGGTGTGAAAAGAGCTGTGTGAGAGTAGAGAGTGGAAAAGGAGAAGATGATAATACAGGGGCTGTCAGGCAAAGAAAGAGAGTCAAGGAGATAGATGGAAATTGACATTGCATTTAAACTCTTGGAGACTGTAGCTATCATAGAAGCAAGTATACAGAAGGGAGTTCTACAGGCAAGAAGTGCACAAAAAACTGCTGATAGAGTAGAAGTTGCAGATACATTTGATTGTTTTCACTGTAAAAGGGGTGGGATCTAGTTGCCAGTCTAATGTACTAACATTAGTGTAAACATGGAAATCCCACAAAGTTTTTAGCCAAAACGAAACAAAGAAAAAAAGTGTAACCCTTACAGCTATCTCATCATTGGTGCTCATGTCACAGAGTTACCAACTTTTTCCTTGAGAAACTTTTCACGACCAAATAAAGACCATTCTGTTTTTCCTTTTTTTTTTCCTTTTATTGATCGTAAATGAAGTCACTGAACTTTATCAAAGAAGCAATGAAAATAACCAATTTTTCATTGATAATAAACATTGATAACAGTTAAACAGACATTTTTTTAGTTATACAATGTGGAATTAATATATCAAATAATCTTTAATGACTAGAGAGGAGGGAGACTTAACAAAGCTCATTAATTGGTGCTGCATCATTGCAAACTAAAAATTTTACTCAATTATTTTAAGCATACCAGTTGAAAAGCCACAACAACTAAAATAAATAGTACAAGTTATTAAAAGAGAAAATAATGACATACTCAAGATGTTGACATTCCGCACTACTCTAAACAAAAGGTTAGTTAGGAAACTTCCATCAATACTAGAAAGAGTGGTAAGAATTGATAAATTTTCTTCATCTTGAGGTTCCTGACAAAATCCAAAGGAAGATCTACAATATAATCAATCCACCTTCAGCCATTTTCTCACCAATGTGATGTGGCTTCTCTCTGTCTTTTCTACAAATCTTTTCATGGCAACCACTGTGACAAGCTCCCCACTCCACCAGTTACTTTGACCACACATATTTACTCGTCTTACTAGATTGGCATCAAGGTCCCACCCTTTTACCATCAAAATAGTTCAATGTAACCACTCTTCTACTTTAACAGTTTCTTTTCTCACACTTCCTGTTTGTGGGATTTGCTTTCATTTCCTGACAGCTGCAATCCCAAACATTTAGATGCAACATCAATTGCCTTCTTTTACCTATTCAATTCCCATTCATCTCCTTATCTTTTCTCCAACATCACTTGTACGTTTTTTTTTATTCTCTCACTGTAACCCCCTGTGCACCAGTGGTATTTCTGCCTTCATTGGGATAAAATGATTTATTATATTAACATGATTATTATAAAAAATCAATTTTAGAGAAAGATTTTATAAATTTCAACTGAAAGTAGCATATTCTGCTCAACCCATGAATGCCAAATGTTTCCCTTCTACAGGAATGTCTAATATTCTATTATCATCGTATTTTTTTTTATTTGAATTTTACCAGAAACAAACAAAATCTCTTTTGTTTTTCTTTAACTAACAGATTATAAATGAAGTGGCTAACATTAAATATTTGGTGCATCAATAAGGGCAATAACCAGTTTTTTTGTGGACAACAAACATGGTTAGTATTTGTCTATATTTCTGACATGAGGTATGATTTACAGGATTTACATTATTCGAACTATTTTACTCTTTTTTCTTGCCATTTGTACAACATTTCATAGGGTTACTGGACATTAGGTTTATAAGTCCCCAAAATTCAGTTGTTCCTGTCCTGAAGGACACATGGCCCAGTGGATATAGACATTGGTTAGTTCCTGTGACTTGATCCAAAAAGTTGTGAGTTCAATACCATGCTACAGCAATGGTGAACAACTTATAGGATTAGAGGGAGATAACTCATGACTTCCAGAAGAGGCATTAGGAATGGAGTTCATATACACCAGTGATTGTAATAAAGGGTTTGGTTCCAAGCACCTGAAGAAGGCTGGAGCGTACAAATGGCAACAAAGATGAGGACAATGGTCTGAATAATGTAAATACTGTAAACATGATTAGTCCATCATTACACTTCTTACATTTGGACTATTGTTCTCATATTTGTTGTTGCTATCCATTGTGCCCTTCATCAGATGTATATCGATTTGGGTAATCTAAATCCAAATTGAACCCTTTATTTTAACTAGAGCGCGTGTTGGTGGGTAGACTTCTTGTTCTAATGCTTATGTCTATGGATCAAGATTTTATCTCATTTCAGTTATTGCTCACACTGTTTCCACTGAGTTCCAGAACACACCACTCAGCCCAGGGATTGAAAAAAAAAAAAGAACTAGACGAGATATTCATAGATATAGACAGAGGAACGAGAACAATCTATTCAGAATTCCTTATCTTCTTCTTCTTCTATGTGCCCTGTCCCTTCAGGACGTAGGCGATCATGGCCCTCCGTGTCTCCCTATACCTTGTGGCCCTCAGCCTGTTACTCCTGGTAACCCCTGTTCTGTCATCCACCCGACCAGGCCCTGCAAATATGTTATCCGCTGCCTTCCTCTGTCTCTCTTTCCCTCTACCTGGCCAGTCAGTATCAGGTTCTCCAAACTCTCCTTCCTCATTGCATGTCCCAGGAACTTCAGTTGTCTCTTACTGATGCTCGGTATTAATTTCCTTTTGGTTGCTATTCTTTCCAACACCTCATCGTTGCTTGCATGTTCAGTCCACGATATCCACAGCATCCTTCTGTAGAACCACATTTCCGCTGCTTCCAGTTTTGTCCTCATCAGTACAGAATTCCTTATAGGTTACCCAAATTGATATACACTAGATGAAAGTTAAAAAGCACTTAATATTCCATACTTGGAAAGACATGAGATGACTAAACTTTCCCCAAGAGCATTTGTGCTAATGTTAACTCAACAGTTAAGCACTATACATGATACATGCTTAAGCGATCATGTCTCAAAAGAGACATGACTGACTGAGCATCTTTCTTGCCATTTGTACACTTCAGTTTTTCAGGTGCTAGAAACTGATTTTCCCACATTAGGTTGCCATTAATTTCTGGGGTAGACTGGTTACAAATCTAAACTATAGAACTGAATCTGTCCTTCTATTTTGGAGGGAGAATTGACAGATTAATACCTTTCCCAAAGGTATTTACATGCAAGTGAATGCAATGAATTCAAATCAACAGACTAACCCTGAATTTAAACTTAGCTTGCCAATTAAACTTTGCACACCAGCATCTATCACACTACCCACACATTATATTGCTACATTTGCAGTACAAAACCCTAATTCTAATTAATTGTTAATATTAATCATTTTAGTTAATATTCATCAGTTAAGTGTTATTATTTGTGTATTATCACTTATATTATTAAACTAAAACTCTTAATATAAATATAGTAAAAAATATTTAAACTGATTGGATGAATTAAAGATATTGAAAAAGTACTTTCAGCATCCACATCACTGTCCAGAAATCTGTAAAAATTCTGACAGATTGTGACAGGAGCAAACTATGGAAAGTGATGCTCATAGGTAAGCCCCCCTAAAATTGTACCTTTAACTAATTGTTTGATACCCAATATAATTGCAAAACAGACCAATTTGTTAAAAATTAACAAGTCAATACCAAAATACATATAATGCATTATGATTCTTCAATGAGGAGTGAATATTTTATTTGCTACATTTAATTTAAAGGCAGTGCTACATGAATATATTCATTTACAAAAATAGCGCAACAATTACGGTTTTTTTTAACAACAGGGTGCATTTTGTTGTAATGGATATCAGCTCAGAACAAGAAATCCAAGAGCCAAGTTTGAATTCCTGTCAAATTCATTTTATTCACTTACAAACAATCTTGGGAAAGGTATGAATCCATCTCTTCTCCCTCCAGCTATAGGTTAGATAGCAGGGCAGATTGAGTTGGCAAATAGTCTATGGATGGTAAAAAAAGCTTCAGGGAAGATTAAATTTATTAGGAGCTACAAAGGACAGAAAATAATGGAGAGCCATGCTCATAAACATCCTGAAGGGACATGGTACATAGAAGAAGATTGAGCTTGAGTAAATAGATGGCAGAAAAAAACTTCAGGAAAGACAAAATTTATTAAGAACTACAAAGGACATAAAATTGTGGAGAATAATGATCACCAACATCCTAAAAGGACACGATACATACACTCTTGTGCAAATTATTTAAGACAAAACAAATAATATCCTCTCAGGATCTTTCCCTTTTTCCCCTGTCTCGTCTATGTCATCTCTTTGTCTTATTTTTCTCTTCTGACAACATTTTCCTTTGTGTTTTGGACTGATAGATCCAGTTTGTTTCTTTGCCTTGATGATATGAGTAACAGTTAAAAGACTGAAACCAAAGATATCCAAGATCTCTCTGTAAGGCTTGCCAGTGTGTTTACGGCAGTGTTTTAATTTTTACATGCTTCCTTGGAGTGACATCCATCACAATGTTCATATAATAACTAATTGGCAGTTGAAACAACAGTGTCTGGGCATAAATATCTGATGCAATCATGGATGATGCAATATTTTTCAAGGTCAAACAAATTTCATCATACACCCCAAAAATAGATTCATATTACTGCACACCACTGCAAACGATCTAATCTGAGAGAAAAATAGAAATCGATTACACCCTGTCACTCCAGTGGGTCTAAAACTTACCGTATGGTGAAAGAAAGGAAATCAAAGCAGTTGTTTCAATTAATTTGCACAAGGATCTAGAAGAAGAAAAATGAGCTTGAGTAAATTGATGGCAAACAAGCTTCAGGAGAGATAATAAACAGACAAAATTTACTAGGAGCTCCAAAGAACAGGAAATAGTGGAGAGCCATGACACAGATGATGATGAAAGTGTAATGGCACAACAAAAAGATATATTTTGACAAACTATTGCATGAAGAGTCTGAGAAGATGTGTAGAAGCAATGAACTAAGGGAGGTGCTGTTTAGGTCTAAATCTGTATCTTTCTTATTCTCATAAATGCAAATTTGTCACTCACAACTGCGCAAAGTAAAGTTTGAGTTTTGTTTGACGGTATATCAACCTCTGCAGGTTATTTAATGCCAAAAAGGTGGGGTTTTAAGGTATTTTTTTAAAATGTTGGGTTATAGTAAGAAGGTTGATTTAGTCATATTTTAATAAAAAATTTTTGTTTTTATTCTTTTTTATTTTAGAAAACTGAAAATGTCTTCTAGTTTTGAAGTCAAAAATGTATTGCTGAGAACATTTTTTCCTTTCAAAAATGTGTTGTTGGTAATATTTTTGTTGTCAAAAATGTGTTGTTGGGAATATTTTTCCTTCAAAAATATATATTTTTTCTATAAAATTTTATTTTTATGTATATATTTCTATAAAAGTCTATTTTTATACTTTCATGGTGTTTTGGCACCAGTTTGGGGGTTAACTATTTGCCCAAAGCTGGGACTCTAACAGGTGTTACTACTCCAGGTCTGGGTGGACCTGGGAACAACAGCAATTAAGAGGTGGTTCCATGCTCCTTCCAACCTCACAATCAGAGGCCTTGCTGCTGGATGCAGTTTACCATCATGCCCAGGATCACTCAATGTAGAGGTCAGCAAAAAAGAATATTGTGCTGGTAACATTTGACAACTGTTGGTGTTAAATGTTGCTAGATTATTTAGTGTTCAATACACTCAATAATAGATACCACCCTAATTTTTTAGTGAGTGTCATATTGCTTTCCTCACCATTATTCATAGCACATGACCAAATTACCATACCCTAGATATGACACTGGAAGGTGCTTTAAGGCTTCTTTCCAACTTTTAATCCCTAGACATCTGGCTAAACATCCAAATCGCTGCTGTGTATATTTTAATATAATGCCAAACAACTGGTACTAAATGATATCTGTTTTCAGAATGGAGAAATCGCTTTGAGAATTGACAGACAATAAAGTAGGCATTCATGTTATATTAAGCCCAATATTTACTTCTCCCTCAGACTTATTTCTGTAGATGAAACAGTTGATGATGGAGAAAAAGGATAACACTCCCAAGTCCATGATTTGAAGAAGAGAGCAAAATTCTAAAGGCTGAAATTCAACACAGCCTGGCCAAAAGGTAAGCTGTCCAGCTTCAGCTAGTAAGATGTCAGACAAAATTGAGAAGTGTCTGGAAAGTTTTGTTTGAAAGAGGTCAACTGACAGCTGGCTTCTGAAAGGCATAAACAGAAGACTAATCCATCAAAGATGCCAACTGATATAAAAACTGTTTAGTTAGTTCTGTTTTTAAGAAACTTACAGGTGCTGTGGTCATGAAGGCAGAGTCATGGAAGCAAAGAAACAGGAAATCGCAAATGAAAGCCAAGGGTATTGGGAAAATTATCTTCAAAGAAAAATAAACAAATAATCTTACATTACTCTTTCAGAGCCACCTACAAAGCAATTAGGAACTGGTGTCTTGACATTAAATGATAATAGCATTGTTGCCTGGGTGTACTGGCCCATTTTAAAAAAAGAGAAAAATGCCATTTACTGGAAATAAATGGCTAATATGTTGGATCCCACACAACGCACTGCAGTGCCATAATGCTACATCTGCAAGGCCCACACAACCATCTGGTGGGTTGGTTTCCAATTTCTTTTCAATTATTATTACTAGGAGAAGGATATTTTTTTTTTTTTTTAATCATCTCACCCCAAGCAAGGCATTCCACTGCCACTATTGCGCATGGGGCTACATAGGGGAAGGTAAAGATAAGGAGTGGTTAGACATAGGGAATGACAGGAGGAAGGTGACAGATGAGTAAGGATAGCGAGGATGAGGGTTGGGCAGATGGGAAGAGTGCTTGATAGAATGGGAACAGGTTAGTGTGTTAGGAGGTGTGTATTGACCTTACATTTAAACTTCTGGAGATTGTAGCCATCGGGGAAGCAATCGTTTGGAAGAGAATTCCACAGTCGGGAAGTGCGAGGAAAGAAACTGTTGGAGTAGAAGTTACGGCTGCATTTTATCGGTTTCACTGTAAAAGGGTGGGATCTAGTTGCTAATCTAGTATCTCGTGCAAATTCGTATTTAGGGGGCACCAGTGATCTAAGTTCATTGGAGCAGAATCCGTGAAAGTATTTATAGAAGAGACACAGGGAAGCCACGTCTCACCGGTGGGAGAGAGATTGCAGGCGGTCTGCCAAGTCGGTATCTATCACATTACAGACCCTCCTCTGAACCTTATCGAGAAGCCCAAGGAGAACAGCAGGGGCAACCGACCAGATATGGCAGCAGTATTCAATGCACAGGCGGATGGTAGATTTATAAATGTGCAGGATAGATTTAGACGGAAAAAACTTCCAGGTCCTACACAGAGAACCGACTTTCATAGCAGCGGATTTAGCAATGGATTCGATATAGTCATTCCATTTGAGGTCCGCTGAAAGTGTGAGACCAAGGAGGCGTAGTGTTTTACTCTCTGGGAGGCAAGCCTGGTCCATGCTAATGGGGGGTAGGTGAGATTGTCGATGATGGTTAATTGAGAGTAGCTTCATTTTAGAAGCATTAAAATTGACTAGCCATTTCTTACCCCAGTCCAATATGGATTGGAGGTCTTTTTCAATCTCGGCTGCGAGGTTAGCTTTGACGCCTACACCAGATTTTTGTTGGAGGCGAGAGTAAACTGTGGTGTCATCGGCATACAAACCTACTTGGGTTCTTATGGAATCAGAGAGATCATTAATATATGATATGATTGATTAATTATGAGATCATGGTACACCAGAATCACATTTTTTTTCCAAAAAAATTGAATATATTTTGTCTTTCATCCCGATTTCATTTTGAAACTTTTATTGTTTTTGAGTAATTTTTTGATTAATTTTATAATATCAAAAACAAGGGAAGATAGGGAAAAAACAATAGTGATGACAAAGGAAGACGGGGACTAAGCAATAGTGATGACAAAGGAAGACGGGGACTAAGCAATAGTGATGACAAAGGAAGACGGGGACTAAGCAATAGTGATGACAAAGGAAGACGGGGACTAAGCAATAGTGATGACAAAGGAAGACGGGGACTAAGCAATAGTAATGACAAAGACTGTCAAGCACAAAGCAATAGCAACAACAAAGACAGGGTTAAATTGCAAATGAGTATTCTTTGAATAAGTCACAAATGCTCTCAGCTCACTCTCGAAATGTTAAAAGAAATATAGAATATTTTGAAAGTTCAAATTCGTACCTGTCTTTTAGCAAAGGTTTGCAGAAAATTTTAATTGTTGTTCTATACTTTTGGCCTTGATAAGCTTAATGAATATAATGAGAGTGTGCCTGCCACAATGTGATGGTCAACAAGTTCTTGCTCATGCATTTAAATTCAAGTGAGCCCTGTGTTAGTACAGACAAGACTTATTTAATATCTCCAACTGGATGGTATTATACGAAAAAAGAAAATTATTTAGGGATTCTTTTTAGCTGTCAAGATGGGTATGGTTCAATTAATAAAGTAGTCAGATGTCTTTATGCCAGTGGTTCCCAGATTTCATTCCTCTCCTTGTGAAGCCTGGTTTTTTCAATTCGTCCCCTATCTTGAATTGTCATATTTTTTCACTTTTATACTTATAGTGTACAGAGGACTAAAATTTCATCTTTATTTCTCTCTTGGCTAAAATTTCTTTGCTTAAATGGAAATGTGGTGATCACCTAGCAAAAAAACAGAACTGCAGAACACCATAAGTAACACAGAGGAATGGAGGGCTTATGTCTATGATCTTGATAAAGTAGTTTTAGTAGTAAACTGAGCACTTACAAAACAACTTCATCTTCTCCCTATTTCCAGCATGAACAGTACATTGCTTTGGGGGTAACTTTAACATCTGGTACACTAAAGTGATCATTTGAAATCATCCGAAGGCAATTAAACAAATTCGCAACAAAACAATCTCCGATGCATCAGGAGAGTGGACAAAATAATGGAAACACCTAGTATCCTAATAGCACAATAGAGACCATTTGGTTAAACTGTTAAAAGCTTGTCTATTTTTATACTAGCAGTATAGCCCGGTGTTGCTCGGGTGTGATGAAAGCTTTAAAACTAATCCATGGTCTTGGAGCTCAGACTCAGCCTAAAGAATATTTGTGTGAAGTTTGGTGAGGATCAGATAAAAATTGTAGATTTGTATAAAGCACATACAGACAGATAAACAGACACACACACAAACATCTTGCCTTTTGTATATACATATATTATTGATTTTCTGCACTATTGTTAGAACTGCAACCTTGAAACTTCTGAATATCGTTTCTTATGTCTTTGTCTATGAGTGTATCAAATTTGATTAAAGTCGAACCACTCCTTCTATAATCCAATTTTTTCCATTATCAATTTTCAATATTTATTGGGGATACCTTGACACAAAACCTAGCTAAGAACACTCGCAGATGCTTATAGTACAGCTGTGTAAATTTTCAAGAAAATCGGTTCAGCTGTTTCGGAGTCTATAGGTAACAGATACACACACAAAGTTTCATTTATAAATAAGTTTAGATTTGTTGATTTAATATTAGTAATACTTCATTTTTTGGCTAAAATTGTTGTTTTTTTTTACAGATATTATTTAAATAAGTTTATTAAAATCAACAGTCAGGAGTATTTAAGAATTTTGAGTGATCAACTTCATCCTATGGCTCAGAAACTATTTCCAGAAAAAAATACCATCTTTCAGGAAGATAATGCTCTCATTCCTATTGCTAAAGTTGTAGCTGAAAGGCACAAGGAACATTCTAGTAAAGTAGAATATTTTATCTGCCCACCATGGTCCCCAGATGTGAATATCAGTGAACATTTATACTTCATTTTAGAAAAACAAGCCAGGAGTTGATATTCTCCACCATCATTATTCAAAGACTTGGACTGTTTTAGTTGAAAAATGGATAAAAATTCCTCTGGAAACAATTCTAACTTTGTATGAGTTGATCCCTCACAGAATCCAATCTATAATTACTGCCAAATGTGGTCCTACCCTATGTTGAAGTAAATTTGCTTGAAAGTTTAAAGTGCTTCCAGTATTTTATCCACCCTTTGTAAATGCATTAACACCAAATTTCAAATCCTTAAAACCATATGGAAACAGATTAAAATCCATAGAATCCTGATAGTGCCGTAAAAAAAGAAATTGTTCTTCTATATAACAACTTATGGCAAAAAATAGCAGAGGTTGACCAGCAACAGACAGGAGTGAAGGACTAATATCTATGAATGCCGAACAAACTCAATGTAGGAGTGTATTTGAAATACATCTTCTAGGATTCAAATGCCACTCATTTGATTGCTACCATATTTTAATAAAAATGTTAAGTTTAAGAACAAAATAAAATTACTCAATAAACCACAACTGATCAATATCTCATCTTTCAATAAGCCTGTCTTCGTCTGATCTGAGATAAGTTATGGTTAAGATTCAATTTTGTTGATCAACCCAAAACATTATGAAGCAAACATTTTTGAAGCATTAAATCACAGCCAATAAAAATATGAAAACAAAACATTAACTGAATGTTGCCATGAAGTTATTTTTAATATATAATTAAAAATAACTTCATGTTTTCATGAAACGAGATAAATGCACGCCAAACCATATTCAGCCTGTAAATGACATTTTTATAAAAATACCCCAGAGCAATAGGAGAAAAATTTCAAATTAACAAATGAAACAAATTTGGGTAGGGGAAGAAAAGCATCAAGAAGACACCATTTGATTATCACTTTGTTGTGATATTTCAATAAATGCATGAAATAGATTTTCATACATCAAGTAAAACTTGATTAAATCCCTCTGGCATCAATTTAAACTGAAGACGTCTTTTTTTCTTTTTTAATATATCTAAGCTATAATTATTTACTATAGGTTTGGAAAGAAAATTTCACTGAAATATGTTGGAAAATTGTCATGTTTTCAACTGAAATGAAGAAAATAAAAAGTTTAAAAGAAAATGGTTACTGCATGTAGACAAAAGTTGTCATTTTAAACTAATATCAAGAGGATACATGTAAAAATAATTTGCTTTGCATTGTGATAGATAAATCATTTACAACACTGTTAGAGCTGAAGCCAGGGTTTCTGCATATGTTGATGATGTATCCATTTTGTGTAATACCAAAATAACATTGAAATGGTACAGAAGGTGTTTGAACAATACAAAATCATGGGGGCCAAGATTAACTGTAACAATTCTTACAGTTTATAGTTTGGAAGAGTGCTGCTCTTCCAGGGTCTTTCACTTAGGTTGACACGGTTCCATTTGCATTCTTGGAATGTGGTTTGGGTTAGATCTCCAACTGGAGAAAAATTGGTTGAAGGTACTGGCTTCCCTCTGTCTTTTCTACAAATATTTTTATGGCGACTACACTGACAAGCTTTTTTTCTTGGTGCTCCGACAACATGAATTTAAGCATGCTCCTTGGCTTCTAGGTTTCACCCTTTTACGATTGAAATTGTTAAACCTAACTGCCACTTCTACACAAAATTTTTTCTCACATTTCCCACCTGCAAAATTTCTCTTCCATTGATGTGCTTCCCTAATAACTACAATCCCCCAAAATTTAAATGCAATGTCAACTGCCATCTTTTATCTTCTTGAATCCTGTTCATCTTTTATCCTTTAGTATTTGTCTATATTTCTAAACTGAGGTAGTATTTACATTATTCGGACTATTGTCCTCATGTTGACATTTGTAAGACATTCCAGCTGTTGTATGCTCCAGCCTCCTTTAGGTGGTAGAAATTTTGAATCAAACACTTTATTACAATTACTGAGGTATATGAACTCCATTCCTCATGTAAAGCTTTAATTGGAAGTCATGAGTTATCTCCTTCTAACCCTGCAACTTACTTGTTCACCACTGCTGTAGCAGAACTCACAATAAGAGTCAAGTCAGGAACTAATGTCTATATCCACTGGGCCATGTGTCCTTAAGTACAACTAGTTTTTTAAAACTTATAAACCTAATGTTCAGTAACCCTTTTTTTCTTACCAGAGTTCATATTGCAATTTTTTTTATGTTAATGGTTTTCTCTAGTAATTTTTTTTTTTTTTACCAGAGCTCATATTGCAATTTTTGACATTAATGATTTTCTCTGGCACTCGTTATTACTGGTTCCCATATAGTGTTCATCTCTATGCTTGGTCAGCTTAAATTTTTAAAGCCTAGCATATGTGTTGACTCATTAAGTTTACGTAGTTTCCAGTGGCCTTCTCTATTATTTCAACTTCATACTGGATATAGATGTTGTTTAGTTCCCAACTTGACTCTTAGAGTTGTGAGTTCAATACCAGGCTGCAGCAGTAGTGAAAAAGTAACTTGCAGGGTTAAAGGGAGGTAACTCATGACTTCCAATCAAGGCTTTACGCAAGGAATAGCGTTCATATACCTCACTGATTGTAATAAAGGGTTTGGTTCGAAATTTCTAGCACCTGAAGAAGGTCGGAATGTCAACAAAGATGAGGACAATAGCCCAAATAATGTAAATACTGTATCTTTTATCCTTTATTCAACATCCACTATACCCAGTCTTTTTTTTTTTATTGTAACCCCCTGCACACTAGTGGTGGTTTCACCTGGCTTAAAGTGAATTGATTAAAAATTTTTTTAAACAAATTAAAATTTAAAATATATATATATACCATATTATGTGACAACCAAAAAAGTCCTTGCCATTTTTTATTTATTAGAAAATAATTGTAACCAGCAAATTTGTTATACTGTTAGTCCTCAAAGTAATCACCGTCAGCATCCAAAACCTTTTGCCAACAGGCTTTCAGCTACAAAATGCCCAGGTGGTAAAATATAAGTATGTGAGTGCATACTGCAAGTCTATCTCATTAGTGAAGGATTTCCCATGAATGCAGTTCTCCAGGGAATAGAATAGACAGTAATATGTTGGTGCAAGGTTCAAAAAGTATGATGGATGGTGCAGTGTCTCTCAGTCAAATCACCTTATGATATACCAACCACTCTCTCCTGCACAACATGAAGCATAGCATTGTCATAAATGAACAGTAAAAAAAAGACAAATTACCATCAATAACCATGGTCATAGTTAAATGGTTTGCTATGCGTTGCCATGGTTAAATGGTTTGCTATGCGTTGCCATGGTTAAATGGTTTGGTTTGCGTTGCCATGGTTAAATGGTTTGCTTTGCATTACCATGGTTAGATGGTTTGCCATGCGTTGCCATGGTTAGATGGTTTGCCATGCGTTGCCATGGTTAGATGGTTTGCCATGCGTTGCCATGGTTAGATGGTTTGCCATGCGTTGCCATGGTTAGATGGTTTGCCATGCGTTGCCATGGTTAGATGGTTTGCCATGCGTTGCCATGGTTAGATGGTTTGCCATGCGTTGCCATGGTTAGATGGTTTCCCATGCGTTGCCATGGTTAGATGGTTTCCCATGCGTTGCCATGGTTAGATGGTTTCCCATGCGTTGCCATGGTTAGATGGTTTGCTATGCGTTGCCATGGTTAAATGGTGTGCAATGTGTTTTTATAATAAATAAAACCATTTGCATTTTCAACAAAAATGAGTAGAAATTTATTTTCTACAAAAATCACTGGGAATGTATACTTAAAGTAAAATAGTTTTTAATGTATATATATTCCAATATTAAACACATTTGCAATGCATTTTTAACCTATCCGCCTGTCATCAGTAAATAGACGCTTTCATTTTCCCTAGACTATATAAACACTAGCAGTATAGCCCAGCGTTGCTTGAGTGTAATGAAAGCTTTAAAACTAATCCATGGTCCTGAAGCTCAGACTCTTTGGACGTTGGCACGAAAGACTAAAAAGCAATAGTTGTTTCCAGTTAAAGCGAAACCATAGACTGAAAGAAAAATGAATGGATGCAAATCAAATTTTGATTTCCTGCTATCGATATCAAATTTTCTGCACTATTGTAAGAACTGCAACCTTGAAACTTCTGAATATCGTTTCTTATGTCTTTGTATATGAGTGTATCAAATTTGATTAAAATCGGACCACTCCTTCTATAACTCGATTTTTTCGATTATCGATATTTATCGGGGGTACCTCGACACAAAACCTAGCTAAGAACACTCGCAGATGCTTATAGTACAACTGTGTAAATTTTCAAGAAAACCGGTTCAGCCGTTTTGGAGTCTATAGGTAACGGACACACACACATACACACAGAGACACACACAAAGTTCCATTTATAAATAAGTTTAGATAGATTTATTTTTTAAGTGAAAATATAAGTGATATTTGTTAAAAAATTTCCAAGTCTTCAGCTGAAATCAAAAACATACCAACTTTAAACAAAAGGCACACAATATGTGGAAAAAATAATGCCAACTTAAACTGCTGCCAGTCGTAAAAAAAAAAGTAACATACCAATTCCTGCAGTAAGAACAACTGAGGAAGATACATACCTGAAAAAAAAAAAAAAACATAAATTAGTACTGGTTTCTGAAAATATTACCCAAACACTTTGGGGGTTGGATTATAATTTCCTAATTAAACTAAGTTTTATAAAAATACTCCACTGTCTTCCAATGGAGATTGCTTCATGCTACTTTTTAGCATTATATAGGACTACAAAAAGTGAGATATAAATGCACTTGCTCCCTTTTGTTCTATTAAACCATAGAAGATGGTATGTACAAGATGTTATCCAATCTTCTTCTGTGGAGACACTTCCCAAGCAAGCAACTTCTTAATTTCAGCGAACTATACGGCACACACTGTATCAGTAATTTATAAATGTTTGCTTTTTCATGAGCTTTGTCTATCTATGTACCAGCAAGTATATTTTGTTTCTCTTCTTGAATCATGTTTTTTTTTTTTTAATCATATCACCCCGAGCAAGGCGGTAACGCCACTGATGTGCAGGGGGCTACCTAAGAGTGAAAAGATTGGAAAAGAGAAAGCTGGAGACCACATCCTAAACAGGGAACAAGGGGTGAGCCTCTACACCTGTTCAATAGACTGGGCGATAGTTTAGCCTATCTACTCCAATTTGATGTAAAAATGTTCTAGGATTTTTTTTTTATAAAGAAAAAAGTAACAAAAAAATATAAAATGTTCAGTTCTTTTTTTGTTAGTAGACAATTGTCCATTTGGAAGGTTTTTCACAGCCCTTACCTTCTTTCTCTTTGCACAGCCCGTTGAATGTTGTTTCAGTTTTAAAACCAAGAATTTCTCTTTCTTCCGGAAAGGATCAAAAGTTGTTCTTTATATATATATGTATTCAAAATCCTTCATGTGTTGAGATAATTTGTTTTGAAAATGTTAATTAATTTCAAAAGTTTTCACCCATACTGTTATAAATGTTGTACTGTTTCCCACAACAAAGTGGTAGCACTCCCGATTACAGTTTTTCTGAATTTTTTAGATAAGGCAAAATTGCTATTTGCATTGTGGCTAATGTCCTTGTCTTTCTTCCCTTTATCACAGTGTTTCCTACCTTCTTTGAAAGTCTATCAATTCCGGTAACCATCATGCAATTTTAAACTGAACCCTTTCTTTCTAATCAATATCAGTAGATCCTTTGCATTCCTCTTTCCATATCTGTTTGTATTTAATTCTGTTCTTTTATTACCTATCCATGAAATCTCAATTGGCACCACCCAGCCCAGAGACTAAATTCTTAATTTGTAAGCCCCCGAACTTACAAACCAATGCTTTTATCTTCTGTTGATCTAGACAGTAAACCAAGAACAAGCACATCTGTACTCTACAGCTATTTCCATGGAAAATGTTTTGGTAAGCTTCATTCTTTAGATATGTTTGTTCAGACTGATACAGATAGTGGGAAAGAGAAATGTAGAAAATTTGCCTGAATGACTAACAAAGATTTCTTCAAAATGTATTCCTCCTTTCAAAATGTATTCCTCGTTTCTACCATGCAACATAAATGATGTCAGAAATGACAGGCTGAAGGTTAACAATATTCATTTACAGAAACAAACTGCAACAATGAAGTAAATGTATTCACAGCGGATGTAAATGCAGTGTTACGTGATAGTTACAGAGAGTTCTTGTTTTAATTAACTGCATCATGATTTGTTTTCAAGTGGATCAAAATTTTCAGAGTTCATACTGATGGGGTTATAAATCATTCTCTAATTTAATCTTTTGTTGTTTCAAGTGTGATTACTTTGTGAGCGATATGAAATTTTTATTTAACTTAATATTCCATGTTCTATTTAGTATGTATTCTTTGTCTATGAGATGGTCTCTTGGTCCGATCATAAAGATGGCAGCAGTATCATACATCAGTCTCTGTCTGTGTGTGTCTGTCTGTCTATTTTTTTCTGTCTAGGCCTGTTCCTTAAATAACTATGGGTCGGCTCTCAGACAAAATTTTGAATAAAAGCGAAAAGATCTATCATTGGTTGGTATGAACCAATGGGGACGTTTGAAGATATTGGTTGTTATGCAGATGTTGCGTAAGCGTTTTTGTGCATAAACAGGTAGCAGCAAGACCTTTACAGCTAAGACATGCCACACTACTTCAACCACCTTGTATCACTCTTACCCGCTTCATATTCCAATTATAAGAAGCAAATTTCATTCATATAGATTTTCCGCCAGAAATTGCTGTTTTATAGAACATGCTCCCGTAGGGATGCTTTCTTGAATGCTGCACTCTTAACCTCTTCAAGTCAAGTGTCAATTGTTACCTTCCTTCTATATACTAATAATCTCTACTTATTACTTATATTCACATTAAACACGTCATTCAGTAATTAGCTATCTTGAATGGCTCTTGAGCCTTGTATTTGATAAACATTAAAGAAAACAAATTCTTTCATAGATTAAATGAATGGTTCAGTTTGAAATTCCCTGAAGGTTATCCGGATAAACAGACACCTGAAGACTGGCAGGCACAATGGCTAAAATGCTAATGAGGACAAGGATATTAGTTAATATTGTAGCTGCTGCCAGGTACCATTTGCTACCAAATCTTAATGTAAAAATTAGCAGGTGCGTTTTCTCGCCGAAGTGAGCCCTGTATTCTTGACTGGTAGTATGAGACAAAACAGTAAAGTTAAAATAAGTAAATAAAAATATAACAGATAAGCTGTCTTATGACAACCTTTTCTAAAATGTGATTTTTAGTCTCTGTGTAAGAAATAGAAACCCCTTAACAGTCTTTTAGATTGAGACCTTCTAAGAGGGCAGACGTAAATTTGTTATCTCCAGTAGCAGCACATTCGTTCGGTGCTGTTTAGGGAGTAACTCAATTGCCATAGACCACACAAGGTGCCAACGAGGTAATTAATATTTTTTTCATTCAACTTCCAGCAAACTCTAGACAAATTTTATAGTTAATGGAATTTAATTCTTTTAAAGTTATTTTATTGCTTTTAGACTCTTCCTTAATTTGTAAAAATGTATTGCTTTGGCGATTCAAATGATTCTTGCTGATTTAAACACTTGTTATAAGTTACCTGTTTTGTTAAAACTATTTATGTAAATTTTCATTGTTTGTTTTTTTCTTATTTCTTCGAATTTTGTTATCTATGCTTGCGTATATTCTTCCTCCATGCACTCATGTTATTTGTTTGTCCTAATTGCCGTTTTCACAGCTGCACAAGCACTGTAAAGGAAATAAAACCTTTTACAATATATACCCGCAGTTTGTCAGTTCTCTCACGCACATTTCTTGCAGCAATGGCAATTACAAATATAACTAATGAAATAATGTCATTCCGTTTTAATTATTATATAAAAATAATGATACAAAATGGTAGTAGAAAGACCCTAAAAAAAATAAATAAAACACACAAACCATTTTTTCTAGTAAATAATATATCTCATATCAGAGAGCTGAAAGATAATTTAGTAATGATCTTCATAGTCAATTAATTGCTGTATGTGATACATGCTTGGCTAATCATGTCTCTTTCAAGACATGAGTGATTAGGCAGAAACTTTTCCCGCAATATGTCATCATTACTTTCTGCAGTAAACTGGTTGCCAATCAAGGATATAGGACCAAATCAGTCCTTCTATTCAACACATAGCTGGAGGGAGAAGAGATGGATTAATACCTTTCCAAAATTTTTCTTCATCATACACCATAAAAATTTCAACTTTCTGATTCTAAGTATAAGTGCGCTTTTTGTTTCCATTTTCTCTAAAAACATTATCCCCCAACCTCACACTTTCTGTCCATGCTATTATCACCCTTCTGTAGAAACACATTTTTGTGACTTCAATTCTGTGAAGAGATTTTCCAGTATTCACTGCTTTGTGGGAGAACTGATATTACTTAACAGTTCAGCACTCTTCTCTTTGTTTCTAATGAATTTATTTTGTTTACAAAATTCTAATTACATGTGCTACCACTTGTTGTTGTTGCTAATGATGCTGATGTGTTTTTGTTTTTTTATTTCTAGATTGAATTGGTTGACTGGGCACCAATGAGTAGTAGCTGTGTATGCATTTCCATTGAACAGTTTAATCACAGCACTTAGAGTCCGGGGATCTTTCTGATAAGATCCTTGGAGCTTTTATGGAAAATAGCTGCAGTTAATTCTGCTGACATTAACAGGAAATGGCAACATCTAGTTCCTTTCTGCTCATTGGCAGCTAAAAGGAAATTCCCAGAAAAAGAATCAAGTCTTGGTTTACTGCTAATAGAAACCTATTTCTACCTCAAGTTAGCATTCTTTTATAGAATAATATCTAGAAGAGAAAGCACTCCTGCTTCATATACAGATTAGAGAAACGTTCATTGATTGCAAATGTGATCTTCATTCAGCTATCCAGATAAAGTGCATTCTGTCTTTGAATAGAATGAGTATATAAAATATCGCATTCATTTCTCTGCATGCAACATTTCTAAGCACCCACACAAACCAAAGATAGAACATTAGCTAATTATTCTAAACAAAAATAATGTCTTGTCAATGAAAATAAATAAAGCCAAACCAACCAAAAAAATTTTTCAAACCAAAGATTTTCACTTTCTCATCAATCAGATGTAGCTTTTCTCTGTCTTTTCTACAAATATTTTCATGTCTTCTGCCCTGACATGCTTCTTCCCTGATGACCACATGAATTTACTCATGATACTAGATTGGCATCTAGGTCCCACTCTTTTACTGTCGAAATAGGCCAATTTAACTGCCACTTCTACTCTATCACTTTTTTTTTCTCAAACTTCCTGCCCATGGAACTTTATGTATACTTGCTTCCTTGATAGCTATAATTGTCAAAAGTTTAAATTCAATGTCAACTGACATCTTCTCTCTCTCTAAATCCCACCCACCTCTTATCCTTTTTTCAGAATCCCCTGTACCCTGTTTTTTTCTTTACTGTAACCCCCAAATATCAGTGGTGGCTCTACCTTGCTTGAGTGAAATGATTAAAATAACAAAATATTTAAAGAAATTAATTTATTTAGATTCTGACTTCTGTGTCCCTTCATGGCTCCCCTCAATTTTCTGTCTTTTGTAGCTCTTGATGAATTTCATCATTTTGTTATTTCCCCTAAACCTTATTCCACATTCCATTGACTCAAGCTCGCTAGGTAGCTTATGCGTTGTTTTCCACTTTTACTCTTGCCTTAAGTCTGTCCTATAAGTGTTTAATTTCTTACACCCTCTTTTCTCATCATGAGCCCTAAAAATTTCAACTTTCTGATTTGAAATGTTTTTTTTGCTTTCACTTTCTCTAAAACTTTGTTGTTGCTCACTTATTTGGTCCATGGTATTCTCATCATCCTTCTGCAGAACCACATTTCTGTTGATTCAAGTCTCTTCATCATCTGTGAGAAGATTGTCCAGCATCCACTGTCATAGTGGAAGATTGATATTACATATTATTTTCTATGTTACTCACAAATTGTTTTGTTTTGTTAATACTCTAATACAGGAGGACTGATATTACATAACCTTTCAGTGTGCTAAAATGTTAGGAAATAGTAGTCCTCTCATGATGATTAATAGAATACATAGCATTTTCAACCTTGAGACCACAGACCATGTAAATAGATTCCTAATCCTGCAGCTGAAATAGCCACAAAATTAACTTAAATTACTTTTGTATTTTTCAGAAATAGTAGTTGTTAAAGACAGAGAAGAAAAGGAGAAGAAAGAGGAAGAGGGTCAGGTAGACATTCACACAAGAACAATCATCAATTCCCAAAACATGAGACAAAATCTTGTCCTGCATCAATATTGGGCACAGCCATTAGCATAAATATTGTGGGACAATCTTACATCTTGTTCGATGAGAAATAAAAACATCTTTAAGAATTTTTCATTTTTTGCTATTTGTTTAACTTCATTAGAAATTATCTAAGTGAAATAATACAAAGTAATGTTTGCATTTTTAAATTCTATTCTGTTTTACATTCTAAAAGTATTTTTTATTTTAATGGTTTTCACTAGTAAAAAAAATACTACAGAAAACCATCAACATCAAAAATGCGAGAGAAAACCGTCAACATCAAAAATGCGAGAGAAAACCGTCAACATCAAAAATGCGAGAGAAAACCGTCAACATCAAAAATGCGAGAGAAAACCGTCAACATCAAAAATGCGAGAGAAAACCATCAGCATCAAAAATGCGAGAGAAAACCATCAGCATCAAAAATGCGAGAGAAAACCATCAGCATCAAAAATGCGAGAGAAAACCATCAGCATCAAAAATGCGAGAGAAAACCATCAGCATCAAAAATGCGAGAGAAAACCATCAGCATCAAAAATGCGAGAGAAAACCATCAGCATCAAAAATTCGAGAGAAAACCATCAGCATCAAAAATGCGAGAGAAAACCATCAACATTAAAAATGCGAGAGCAAACCATCAACATCAAAAATGCGAGAGGAAACCATTAACATCAAAATGCGAGAGAAAACCATCAACATCAAAAATACTAGATAAAAAAATTGCAATATGAACTCTGGTAAAAAAAAAAAGAGTTAATGGACATTAGGTTTATAAGTCCCAAAAAGAGTTGTGAGTTCAATACCAGGCTGCAGCAAAGGTGAACAAGTAACTTGCATGGTTAGAGGGAGATAACTTATGACTTTCTATTGTAGCATTATTATGCAAGGGATGAGAATGATATATCCCAGTGATTGTAATAAAGAGTTTGATTCAAAATTCTTAGCACCTGAAGAAGGCTGGAGTGCACAACAGCCAAAACATTGTACAAATGGCAACAAAGATGGGAACAATAGTCTGAATAATGTAAGTACTGTTAAAATTAGGTATATTAGTGCATTTTAATTGTATGATAAAAGATTCATGAGAAAATAAGCATGTATAATGAGAAAAAAAAAACTATTTTGTATTGAAGAGGACATTGATCAAAATTAAGATGGCAAGAATTTTTCTTCATGGTTTTTTTTATATACTGAAGCTGTAAAAGCATTATTACAAATTGACGTTATTAAAAATTTCCCCATGAAAGCGTATGAGAATTCATCATCTCAACCACTTTTCTTCAAAAAAACTACACAATTTGAAAGAAACACTTGTCAACAATGGCTTTCCAAATTATTTACTTGATTGCCATCCCAAACTTTTTCTTCATAAGGTAACCAATGACAACCCATAAACAGATGAACAACATCAACATTAATATTTTTTTAAAAATCAAATGCACAATAACTACAGACAGGAAGAAACGTCACTTTGCAACATCACCTGAAATTATGCAACACCGACCAATTGAAACAAGAAAATTTAATTATCTATTATAAAAAAATTCAAAACTGCCAACCAAATTATTAATAATAATTCCCCTGCAAAATCTAAATTGCATAGAACCAATGTCGTTTATGAATTTATATGTCTTTTGAAGAACTGTGTTCCTCAACTATCCAAATCTGTAAACAATTACATTGGCTCTACCCCCACAAAATTGATAAGATAAGATTGACATTGCATCTTTCTCACAATCGTTCCATCCAATCTCATTTAAAAACACATCGAGATCTTCTAGGACATATCTGTGATATCCTCGATGATAATACATCATAGCAAAAGAAGATTAAAAATAATGCAGACATTGATAATAAAAAAGAGAAAACCTATACTTAATAACATTAATTATGAACACGGTAACAATGGGATTATTATCTTTGGAACTTAACACACACAAGACTCTATATGCATAAACTTTACACAAGTTTATTTACGAGTAAAACAAAATTAATTTTTGATAATGGCTAAAAGTATAGCTGAAAGCACTCAAAAGTACAAAAGGACAGTATTTAAACTAAATTAATATTTTTTTCAAATCAAATTTAACTTTAAGGAGCTCATATGAAGTCATTTTTATGGTTATATTCCCTACAGAAAAAATTCCTAAAGTCAGTCAAGATAGTTGCCAATAAATCATAAAACCTCACCTCCATGTTAAAAAATGCTTTTTTGCAATATTTTAGACTAAAAGTAAGTAATATTTGCTTCAAATCAAATTAATTAAATTTCAATTAGTTCAGTCAGCTAAGTGCCATACGTGATACATGCTTGGGCGATCATGTCTCAAAAGAGACATGACTGACTGGGCAGAAGATTATCCTGCAGTAGGTAGCCATTACTTTCTGCGGTAGAGTGGTTGCCGACCAAAGCTATAGAACCCAATCTGTCCTGCTATTTAACCCATAGCTGGAAGGAAGAGACGGATTAATACCTTTCCCAAGGGTATTTGTGCGTAAGTGAATACAATGGATTCAGCTGGAATTCAAACTCGGCTCCGCGGTTTCTCATTCCAAGCCGATATCCACTGTACCACAAAAAGTATATTTTCAAAAAGAATCATATTTTGTTTACAGATTTACTAATATGGCTGATTTTTTTTAGCAATTTTAATGATTAAATAAAATATTCCAATTAAATTTCAATTCAGTTTTAAATACAGCAAATTATTTTGCTTATTAGAAATATTAAATTAAATAAATTAGCTTAAAATTCAAGCTAAAATAAAAGCTTCAAGAAAGAATTTTCAGTTTTAAAAATGCCTTTTAAATCTTAGATACTATATTACATCATACACAAATGTTTGCAAGACAAAACACTAACATCCTGGAGATATCTGTGTGACAGCTACACAACCAATGAAACAAAACAATATAGAATTTAAAAACTAAATCATTACTTAGTATTATTCTACTTCAAATATTTTGATGAAGCTGAATACAATAGTGAAACATATTACATTTATAAATACTTTATTATTTATTTAATCATTCTGCAAAATTAAATCCCAATTTCAAAATCATACACTTTCTTGGCCTCACACTCAGTGGACATCAAGTGGAATGACTACATCGAATTCATTGCTAAATCCGCTGCTGCTAAGGTCAGTTCATTGTGCAAGTTTTTTCCTGTTTGAGTCCATCCTGCACATATCTACCATCTGACCCTGTATTGAATACTGCTGCCACATCTGGTCAGGTGCTCCTGCTATTCACCTTGAGTTCTTGACAAAATCCAACGGAGAATCTGAAATGTGATTGATACCGACTTGGTAGCTCGGCTGCAGTCGCTATCTCACCGGTGTGACGTGGCTTCCCTTTACCTCTTCTATAAATACTTTCACAGCTTCTGCTCCAATGAACTTAGATCACTGGTGCCTCCTAGGTATGAATTTACACAAGCTACTAGATTAGTAACTAGATGCCACCCTTTTAGAGTGAAACCGATAAAATGTAACTGCAATTTCTACTCTAACAGCTTCTTTTCACGCACTTCCCACCTGTGGAATTCCTTTCCATATACTTGCTTCCCCAACAGCTACAATTTCCAGGAATTTAAATGTAAGGTCAACAGACATCTCCTATCTCACTAATTTGCATCCATTCTCTCAGGCTCTTTTTTTATCTACTCCACCTCCATCCTCGGTATTCTCATCCGTCTATTACCCTCCTCCTGACATTTCCTATAACTAACCCCTCTTTCTCATCACTTTCCCCTATGTACCCCCCTCCCCGCGCAACAGTGGCAGTAGAATGCCTTGCTTGGGGCGGGATGATTAAAAAAAAATACAAACTAAAAACAGGATTTTTGTTGCTATTGTCACAACTTCTTGGCTCTGTTGTTTTTCAGGTGTCTGTCAATCCAGGTAGCCTTAGTGTTGTGATAGAATTGACATCTGTTTATATTTGACTCTCAAGAAATTGTCTTTTTTAACAAAAAATTAAAGGCTGCATGATAATGATGTAACAAGAAAAAATGTTATATTTCAGTGCAAGCTTCCCACATGCCACTCTCCAGCCTTGATAGTTGATTTTCTAAGTGCCGCTTATATGTGGCACAAGGTCAACAGTATCAGGGCACCCAGTGTAGATCATACTCACTACTCAGTTTTAATAGGTTTCAGTGAGACAAGCTTGCTAACCATTATACTACGTCTGGGTTCCCCTCTTCAGCCTTGATAGAGTCCAAAAGTATCTATGATCCCTTTATGGGTGACAACTCATTCTCCAGCCTCTCTCTCACAGAAAAGATGTGACAAGCCATTTGCTGTTCTATTGTTACTTCCATGGAAAGTACTTGGACAAACTACATTCATTGGTTTCGTCAGTTCAAACCATCAAGACTTACCATAACACTTCTATTGTAGCAAACCATCCACATTCCCTCCATATTGTATCAGAGAGAACTAAGTTCCCCTTAAAATGCTTCTTCCCTTGAACCATTGATTGGAACTTATTTCAAGTGGATGTTTTCTTGATCACGAAAATCTTAACCTGTTTAAATCTAAGGTTCACTGTTATCTTTTTCTCTTATCTACACAAATTACCTTTTAATGTAACTCTCTACATTGAGTGACCCCTGGGCCTTGTTCAGGGTGAACATTATGGTAAAATAAAAAATAAAAAAGAACAAGAAGACAAAGTATCAATGATTATTTTTAACAAATGATACAAAATCTTTATCTTTAAAGTTGGTGTGAAGTGAATTGTACATTTCTCATTGAAAAAGAAATTAAGTTCCGGGAGAAAGAAAATGTGAAGGCTGCAAGTGTATGTACATATGCGTGTGTAAGAGGGGTTAAGTTGCAAAGTGCATAGCTCACACTGTTTGACTGGACAGTCTGTGTATTCTGTGAGAGAGTGTATATATGTTTGAGTGCATGTCTGACAGTGTTTGAGAGACAAACAATGAACTGAACTCCATTCTGATGAAACTGATAAACATTGTTCCTTGTAAGAGTTAGTAGAATCAGATACGCATTTTAATTTTAAGTGTTGCAATAAAGCATTCAAATGAGTCAATAAATTAAAGAAAGTCATTTCTTTTTCAATTGTGGCAATTTATTCAGATGTTGTTCACTGATTTCTTCCAAGTTTCAATAAGATTTTAGTTTTAAAGTTTTTCTTATTAGCTCTAAATGAGTGTTAATTAGATTTGAATTTTGGTTTGGTTTAAGTTACTACAAGGAAATTTCAAACTCAACTCTGGTTACCTGAATCAACTGATACCAGAAGAAGGCTTGTCATGGACACAAGGTCTGAAATGTTATGATAATATCAAAGATGAGGATATTAGTCTGAGGAAATAATGATTACTCTTCATCCTAGTAATTCAGACAGCTTATTTCTTTTCTGACTTATAATTCATGATTTGAAATATGCTTTGTGATGTGTAAACAGCACTAAATGCTTCCTTGGAAAACCATGACTGAATGTCTCTTTAGATGAATGGAAGTAACAGAATACATAAAATAGCACCAGCAAAACTGGCACAAGTAAATATTAATAGGAAAAAATGGCACGAGTGAAGAAATAAGAGGAAAAAATGGCACGAGTGAAAAAAAAGAAAAAAAGAAAAATGGAGCCATTAATTATAAACATGAGAAAACATGATCTTTGTTTAATTTTTTGCATGAGTTCAAAATTGGGCACAGTGCCTTCCAAACTTCTGCTAATATCAACAGAGCATGGGAAGATGGATCCACAAGTGATTGGAGAGTATGAAGGGGGTTCCAGAAATTCTGTACTGGTGATGAGAGCCTTGAAGATGAAGAAGGTAGAGGACAGTTATGCAGTCTTGACAATGAACAATTGCAGGCAGTTGTTGAGCAAAACTCACATTAAAGTGTCCAAGAAAGGTCTCAGACACTTGGCGTCAACACCGCAACAGTATCACACCATTTACAGATTATTGGCAAGGTGAAAAAGCTCAATAAATAAGTTTTCATGATATCAATAAAAATCAAAAACTTTCGCATTTTAAAGTGTGCTCAATGCTTTTTCTGTGTGACACTAATGATCCCATTATTGACTAAATAGTCACTTGTGATGAAAAGTGGATAACTGTTAGTGATCAGGTCACTGGCTTGATCCTGATGAATCCCCCAAACATTTCTCGAAGCCAAAGTTGCATCAGCAAAAAATTATGGTGATCTGCAATTGGTGTTATCCACTACAGCTTTCTGGAAGCCAAACAAAGCCTTAATGCAAAGCTTTACTGCAATCAGCTTGCTGAAATGTATGCACGTCTGCAAAAAATGAAACTTGCATTGGTGAATTGACATGGTTCAATTCTGCTGCTACACAAAAATGCATGACCACACATTGCAAGAACTCACAGAGTTGGAATATAAGAGTTTACCACATCCTCCATATTCTCCTGATCTTTCCCCCACTAATTATAATATTATGATCGCTAATCACTTTATCAACAAGGAATAAATCTCATCAATCAATGACAACGGAGCATAGAAGCTAAAGGCTCATATTTTGACTAATTTCAACATTGCTACAGTTAATTTTTCAATGATAAAATTATGTTTCTGAAATTTGCCATTATTTTTATAACAACCTAATATTTGTACTGATATGCCATGTAAAATGATGGCAACATATATATTGATGTAACTTCTATTGACTATCTTATATTAAGACATAATAAAAAAAGAAAATAATCCAAACTCCTAACTGTGACAGGAGGGAAATATATATAGATAGACAAATAAATACCTAACAGTCGTTATTATAATAGAGAGGATTATTCTTTCCTTGATTGTGCACTTACTGAGGATTAAAAAAATTTTTTTAAGTATTTACAGTATTTGGATTATTGCCCTTATCTTTACTGCCAATCGTAGGTTTTGGCCAGTGTACACTCATAATAATTGTAATAAAGTGTTCGGTTCAAAATTCCTAGCACCTAAAAAAGGCCAGAGCATACAATGGCCAAAACATTGTACAAATGACAACAAAGATTAAGACAATAGTCCAAATAATGTAAATTCTATAAATCCTACCTCATCTCAGAAATATAGACCAAAAAATTGATGGTGTTGTACAATAGAAATGCTTCCATAAAGTGATCATTTTTTTAAGTTTTTTTCTTTTTACATTAAGCACTTTAGATTATGAACATCTAAAATTTATTAAATTTTGTAAGAATTAATTGGTGTGATTGAATTTGTTGCGTAAATTCATTGAAAATTGATCCCTTTCTCCATGGAAGTCACAACAAATGTCCTTGTATAACATAACTTCTGAAAATGTTAAAATATACTCTTGTTTAAATTCATAATCTGAAGTGCTTAAATTCATAGTAATATACGAAAATAAATCTTCAGCTTACCAATTTCAACATGTTGTATGAGCATATTTTGCTTTGACTTCTGTAGGAATGATAAAATTTACAATGAATTTAAATAGTAAATTGGACTCCCTGATTAACTTTTATGAAATTTGATAAATAGAATTGTTTTTTTTTATATTTGTGATCTTGAGTGCTTAATCTGTATTCATATGAAAAAAGAACAAAGATTATTTCTGGTAACAATGCCTATGCCATCAAAATGATTTTTTTTTTTCCTGGGCAGGGAGATTGGTGACAAATTTTATTTCTTCTTAATGTTCCCCACCAAAACAAATCTCACCTAAAACATTTTTCCGCATGATTTGTTTTAATAATAATGTTCATTAAACATTAGGCTCAAGAGCAACTCAAGGTAAAAGGTTACTGCTAAAATGTTTGTGATAAATGAGGTGCATGATATGAAGAATGAGAGTGAAGGTGGTAGGAGGTGAGAATAGAGAGGATAGATAATGACTAATACTAACCTGAAAAAGTTAACATTGTAGCATTCGGAGAAGCATTTGTGAATGTGTCTGTTCCACCAACTAGCAATTCTTGGGGAAAAAAAAAGTGATGGTGCTATAATGGCATAATCGATTACAGCCTCTTGCAATTGCATCAGATGATCTGAGAATTTGTGAAAGCAAAAATGAAAAACATTATAACCGTCAATAACCAAATGACAAAAAATGGTTTCTGAGTTGGAGAATTTGTACATCCTTCCAGTTAATAAATTAATCCTTTGAAAATAAACATTTAATATTTTTCAATCAATGAGTTGTATTCCTGTCAACAATAAAAAACATGCTTCATTATCCCTTTGAAGAGGATTTAAGCAAAGTTTCTAGACCTGACAAGCCCTTAAGGAATGGCAACAGATGACAGCTATTCACAACACTTAAAACACTCATCTATCTTCCTTTTCACACTACATGACATTTATGCTTATCCTTCTCATACTATCATACTCTTGTAACCCTATTTCCACATAAAAAAAATATACAACAAAGCAAAGGAAATTATTATTAGTGGCATTGTTGGTTGAGCAGTCTGTTTTAATTCGCGATATGAGCTCTGCTTAAAAAATATTTAATACTTATGTACTTGTAAAATCCAAAAAATAGAGTAATTAGCTAGAGATTGGGGAAAAAGAAAAGAATATATTTTTCCTATTGCATTCAGGAGCGACTTTTTGCCCGGTAAAATGGAAGACGACAGTCAAAACAAGTTGTCAGAAACTTTTGATGGGGTTAGGGTAAGGTCAGATCCTTAGTTCCCACATTTTGATGGGAAATGATTTTAAAATTTTTGAAAACATAAAATGATATAATTAAGAAGAAAAGGATGAAGAGAAAATTATGTCACATGAGTTGTTGCCTCATTTGTTAAACCATAGCTCCACCTTGAAATGTGTAGGTCAAAAAGACTTTTTGTTGAAATTAAATAATCTCATTGGTCAAAGTTTTGATTTGCATAAAGATACCCCTGGTATCTCAGCACCCCACAAGAGAATTGGAGACAAGTATAAAAATCGAGACCCCAGTGAGAAAAATCAGTTTTTGAGTAGTTGGAGTTGCAGTCGAGATGTAATGACTGAGAGAAAAGTGTTCCCAACTGGGGGCCATTGGTCGGCTTCCATAGAGCTCCAGGCTGAAGATGTAAAGAAATGTAGAAAAGCCTGCCGCCGATCAAATTAAAAGAGTCAAAGTTGAATAATGCGGCTCTGATAGAGTCCTAGCTAAAGATGTAGAGAAACAGAATGAGCCAAGAAAGCGTCAAACTAGCTGAAAAGAGGTTTTTTTATTGCCAAGCAAAGGAGACAAGACAAATCTACTATCATCACCAGAATGCCCCACTTTGGCTGCTTCCATAAAGCTTTGGTAAAGAGCTGTGAAAAGACTTTTTTATTTGGAAAATTGAAAGCTCTTATTATTCTTAACAAAAACTTCACTCAGTTATGAGAGATTTTTTTTTTTATTTGGGAAAATTGAAAGCTCTGATTATTTTTAACAAAAACTTCACCCCATTGTGAACATTGAATCCAACAATGTATGGTCTATTTTTTTACATTTATTTATTTTTTTTTATATATATATACACAAAAACTTTTTCTATAACTCATCCAGGCATCTTGAGCTTATTCATTTATTTCTTTGGTGCCATGTTTATTTCTTTTTCGATGCAAGTGTACATTGTCTGGTCTGGTTTGAGGTGGTAGAGAAACAGCTACAGCCTTTCAATGTGTCTTTCCTGAGATCAAAAAACACAGTGTGGACAAGAAAGTTCACCGTTGTAATAGACATCTTGAAGACCAGCAACTGTGACAAGATCATCATCATGACATCAGCCCAGTTCCAAACCAGGGACAGCGAGCCAGCTGGGGTGGGCAAAGTGTCACACTCTTCCTTACCAAGCTATGTAATACTTACACTTTCGTTCTTACTTTCTCTCTTGCCTCTTTTTCACACATATATGCAAAAAAAATCACGTTTCTTTTCATCTTAACTACAAACAAGAAACTTTGCAAGAAATTTAACACTCATACATGCTAAGAAAAATCTAAATGTAAAAACCTTATGTCAATTCTAATGGTGCTTACTTTGACAAAGTTTTGTTTAATCCAGGTTTTAATGTGTTAAAGCAGAAATGGAACTGTGAATTTCCAATACCAAAATCATGTAATTTTAAAATTTGAATATCTGGTAAATGTTTAACAGAAAACGTGGCACCATAATCTGAAGGCTGCCTTCAATCTGGGCAACCTTCAGAAAGTTTTAAACTGAGCTTCGTTTTTATTATCTACAGGAGTAGATTATTTTCATTTTACTTTCCATGATATCTAATAATTTTTTTTGTTTTTGTACTGTTCAGTTATTGTAAGACTCATTACCACTGAGTCAAAATCAGTACTAAACAGACTAGCTATAAATGATAAACACTAAAAAAAGAAAAGAACAGTAATCCTGTTTAAGAACAATATACCCTTGTAGCTTAGATAAAAAGGGTAATTTTGAAATTAACTGAACACTATTCAGTTCAATAACATCTGAAGAAAACAAGGCAGAATGATTGAAATATTAACAACAAATGAAGACATGTCAGACTATAAATAACGTAAATGATAATTTATCATCCTAGAAATTCAAACAGAAATTATCAAATGAAAAAAATAGTTTTGTCTGTGATCTGTAATTATATTAAGTGAGCTTAACATTTAGTGTGAATTGACCCTTTATGGTGTGTAGGGCCAGTTCAAGTGTATTTATTATACAGCCCTTGTATTCTACTACATCTTTATTTTCATAAGGTCAGTCAGTTAAGTACCATACATGATACACACTTTAGGCAATCATATTCAAAAGAGACATGACTGACTAGGCAGAAGATTATCCCGCAGTAGGCTGCCATTGCTTTCTGCTGTATACGGGTCGCCAACCAAGGCTATAGAACCCAATCAGACCTATTATTTAACCCATAACTGAAGGGAAGAGATGGAATAATACCTTTCCCAAGGATATTTGTGTGTAAGCGAATGCAATGAATTCAACTGGAAATTCATAAGGCACAAGTCATATAAAATACAAATGTTATTCTAACCTACTTATGTATAGTAATGGATCATCTGCAGTATAGGTGAGCAATTTACTTGAAAAATTCTTAAGAAATATATATTTACAAATTAAAAACATGTCATAATAGATCATCACCTTTTGAATCAATTAACAATATTTTTGTTGTCCCCTAAAAAGGTTACTGAATGAGAAATAACCAAAATGGAGGTTGGAAAATGAAATAGTAATATTTATAACATCAACACAATACAATACTCACCAACTCCAAGAAGTAGATAACCACTCCTAGTGGTGAACTATTAGACAGCAATATAAATCCCCTACTCACAATAGTATTCAACATATGCATAAGTATTGGACATACCCATTAATGTTTCTAGGTATGTATATAACAGTTTTGCTGCAATGTTTAACATCAACTTAAGATTTTTTTTGTTAAAATGTTGAATAATTTTAACACATTTAACATTTTGGATAAAAAATACTGAATTTTACATCATATAATTTTTAGATAGAGTATGAACAAAACAAATTCACAAATTTAGACCAAGAAAAAAAAAAATACCCAAGACTGACGTCAAAATCCGCAAAATTTTTTATCAGCTAACACTTAAGCTTAGTTGAACATAGGTATAAAAAAGTTAATGCTGATAAGATAGTGAAGGTTACCAAGCAATGGCTTCATTGATCAAACCCAGGTGAAGCCTGAGTCTATCAATACTCTGGCTTCTTATGAATTTTAGTTCCAGTAAAGCAATTTCTTGATGTAAATCACATACTGTTGCAGTTTGGGAGAATTCTGTTCATTGTTTCTGGTTTATTATCATAAAATATTTTGATCAGCATTAAGAAAAAGAAGTTAGACATTTAAAAATAAAAAAAACAATTGACAAAATTATTGCCTATTTAAATGAACAAAAAGATATTGACTAACAAAATTCAAAGTTATCCTTGGATAATTTGCAAGATAAAAAATAAATAAAATAAAAACAAATGAAATTAAGAAAGAAAAATTGAGGTGAGAAGCTTAAACCTAATAATTTATTCAAATTTATTGACTTGGACAAAGAAAAATTCAGAACAATGAATTTCACTTGCTTTGAAATGCAAATCTTTATTCAAGAACAAAGATCAAAATTAAGATCAAAACTAAGATCAACTTAACCTCTGCAAAGATGAAGCAGATTTCAATTTTAAAAAGACAGGAAGTTTAAAAATAAAAATAAAGATTGCATGAAGATTAAAGTGTTCTAATTGATTAACAGGACATTTCTTTAGATCAATCGGGTTTTGTACAAAAAAGGACGAAAAGTAAAGGAAGACAGAATTCAAACATGCACATACATACATACATACACAGTTGCTAAGTGGAAAGAGATAAAACTAAATATGAATGCCAACTTTGAAATATGACAAAATCAATTTTAATAAAATCTGAATTGTATTCATTGCTTTTCTTGGAGGTTTCTTGTACTCTGTTCAATAAAGACACAAAGAAGAAGAAAAATCGAAGAGTTTATTGTTATCTTGATTATCCACAGAAACAAAACATAATTACAAGCTGATTTTAATTTAACCCTTTTCAAAGGAAATTGAACTGTTCTGTCATTTTGACAATACAATGAATGAAGAAGGTTCAACTCAACTATTAAAGCAATGAACCATATGCTGTAATGACTCAAGATCTATTTCAGTTAATTGCGAAACTCACAACTACATTTTCATCTCACAGAATGAAAACTGAATAAAACATGTTTTAGTGAATCTAAAATTTACTTTACTTTCAAGATTTTGTAGTCCTGGGTATGATGATAAACTACATCCAGCAGCAAGGTCTCTGTTGTAGAGATTAAAGGTTTTCAGTTATGTGGAACCACCTCTTAATTGTTGTTCCCAGGTCCACAATGACCTGGGATGGTAGCACTAGTTGGGGTCCCTTATATAGCCAAATAGTAAACCCCAAACATTATGAAAGTATAAAAATATATTTTCAAAGCAAAAATACCAGCAATACATTTTTGTGTAGTAAATTACCAACAATACATTTTTTTTAAAGCAAAATGACCAGCAATCTAATAAACAATCTTTTTTTACCTGTAATTGAAGGCATACAAATGTGTTCAAAATAAATTTAGTCGAAACCATATAAAATTGTGCTAAAAATGTTTAGATCTCAGACTTAATCTATAAAAGTTGATATGCTGCTCAAAAAAAATTAACCAATTAAGGATTTTATGTATTACAGAAGTACAACCAATGCAATGAGTATTAACTGAAAGTTTGTAAACACATTTTCTTATCTTATTTTAAGCTTAGATCACCAAAGTTAAGCAACATCGAGCCTGGTCAATACCTTGATGGCTGACCACTTGACAATACCAGAAGCGGTAAACTTGCATGTGCAAGTGGTGTAATAGATAATGGCTTGGAAATGTGAATCAGAGAGTTTAGTTCCAATTCCGGTTGGGTTCATTATATTTTCTTATGTGAAAATACCTTTGGGAAAGCTATAAATTCACCTCTTTTACTCTCAGCCATGAGTTAATTAGTAAGCCTTGTATAGCTAAACCATTATTATCTCAAAAATGAAATTCTTACAATCTAAAAATATTTTCTGGTATTAAATATCCTGCAAAGTGTTAATAAGACATAAAAAATGAATGAATCAATCAATCAATTTTCTTATTTTCAGTTGTGAAAACAAGCCCATAGAATCTATGAGAATCAACAGAAATTGGCCTGTTTTTGCACATATAAAAGAGCAGATAGACTAATAGATTGACAAATCAGAAAGCCAAGTTCAAATTCCAGTCAAGTTCATTACATTCACATGTTCTAATTTTTTTTTAATAATCATGAATGAAAATGAAAGAAGGAAACCTGTGAAAAATAAGAAAGAAATAAAGAATGAATGAATGAATAAACAGAAAAATGAATTAAAGAAAAAATATCTTAAACAAATCGAAAAAAGAATTTTTTTTTATAATTATATCGCCCAAAGCAAGGCATTTTACTGCCACTGTTTTGCAAGGAGTTACATAGGAAAAAAGTTATGAGAAAGAGTGACAGGTTATAGGGGGTGTAAGGAAGTGGGTAAGAGAAGGATGAGAATACTGATGAGAGTGGAGTGGGTGAAGAAGGGAGCATGAGAGAAAGGATGCAGGTTAGTGAGATAGGAGATGACTATTGACTTTACATTTAAATTCTTGGAGATTGTAGCTGTCAGGAAAACAAGTAAATGAAAAGAAATTACAAAGGCGGGAAGTGCAAGAAAAGAAACTGATGGAGTAGAATGTGTTTACAATTTATTGGTTTCACAGTAAAAATGTGGGACCTAGTTGCTAATCTTGTGGCTCGAGTAAATTTATATATACACTCAGGAAAGGTATGAATCCAACTCTCCTCCCTGCAGCTTTGGTTAAATAGCAGAACAGGCTAGATTTTATAGCCATGGGTGGCAACCAGTCTATAAGAAAAAAAATTTGAATTCAAAACTGAATGTAGCCCTGGCAATGCACATACTAAGCAGCTAAAAGAAAGGATTATTTGCATTGACTTAATGATCCCAACTACACTTGACTCCTATTCTATACTCTATAGAATTTTACCATTTCTACGTAGGCTACAAATGATTCTGAACTGAACCCTTTATTTATTCTACGGAAACAGAATGTTCTCATTACACTGCCTATGTCTTGGAATATCTTGTCTAGTTCATATTTTTAGTATTGCTTAGTTATTGTTTACTCATTTAGTCTACCAGTATAGACTTAAAAGTAAATATATAAATACATATATATAACTAGCAGTATAGCCCGGTGTTGCTCAGGTGTAATGAAAGCTTTAAAACTAATCCATGGTCCTGGAGATCAGACTCTTTTGACGTTGGTACAAAAGACTAAAAAGCAATTGTTGTTTCCAGTTAAAGCAAAACCGTAGACTGAAAGAAAAATAAATGGATGTAAATCAAATTTTGATTTCCTGGTATCGATATCAAATTTTCTGCACTACTGTAAGAACTGCAACCTTGAAACTTCTGAATATCATTTATGTCTTTGTCTATGAGTGCATCAAATTTGATTAAAATTGGACCACTCCTTCTATAGCCCGATTTTTTCAATCATCAATTTTCGATATTTGTCAGGGGTACCTCAACACAAAACCTAGCTAAGAACACTCGCAGATGCAACTGTGTAAATTTTCAAGAAAATCAGTTCAGCCATTTCGGAGTCTATAGGTAACGGATACACACACACACACACAAAGTTCCATTTATAAATAAGTTTAGATGTGTGTATATGTATTACCATAAACATTAAATTTAATGAGTACAAATCTAAACAAACATACCTTTTTTTGTGGGGGCAAACAAAAAATATCTACTGGATTGAAAGTTTTGGAAAAAAAAAAGAGAGCTGAACATAAGCAAAGTATTCAGAAAATTTCATTAGAAACAAAGTCATGCTGATGGTGAGAATACCATGAACAGAACATGTGAGCAATGTGGAAGTTTTAAGGAAAATATGAACAGAATAGACATTTATGCTTAAGATCATAAAAGACAGTTGAATATTCTGGAACACATAATAAAAAGGGAGGTGCAAAGAATTTGAGACTTACAGGACATACTGAAGAGTAGAGGGGGTGATTTTCTAAGTGTAGCTTAGATGTGGCACAAGGCCAAAAGTATGGGACACCCAGTGAGGATAGAAATCACTACTCAGTCATAATTGTGTGAGTGTGACAAGATTGCTAACCCTTACCAGCTTGTGTGAATGGATGGTAGAACAAGAGCTATAAAGGATAGAAAGTTGTGGAAAGCCATGCTTCTATTCTTCCTGAAGGAACATGGCATACAAAAAAGAAGCAATAAAGAACTATGCATGACCTATTCAAAGTTCAAAGGGATTTTAATATGGTAATTGTGCTGCATTCTTGTAAAGTTAGCTAGTCGGAAGTGTTTTAATAAAAGACGGAAAAATGTGACACCAAAATCCAAACATGCATTGGAATAGCAAAAGAAGCCTTTCAAAAGCTAAGCAAAGTATTAAAAAACATGAAAATTTTAAAGAAAAAAGTGCTTATCTGCCATGTAATTTCAGTCCTCCTGTATGGCAGTAAATGTCGAACAATCTCCTCACAGATGAAGAAACATGAGGCAACAGAAATGATGCTGAGAACACCATAGACAAAACATGTGAGTTATGAGGACGTTTTAAGGAAAATAGAAAGAAAAATAACATTTACACACAGAATCAGAAATTGTCTAATTGAAATTGTTAAGACATAATGAGGAAAGAAGGCTTGGAGAATTTGACTCTCACTGGGCATATTTCTTAAACTTGTCTAAATGGATTAAAGAACAAAGAGCTGAGGAATGGAACGAAGACAAAACTTACTAAGAGCTACAAAAAATACAAAACTGGAGAGCCACTATCTCCCACATCCAGAAGGAGCATGGTAGATAGAGTGAGTGAGTGAGTTTTGCTTAAGGGCCTATCAACCTCTGTGGGTCATTTAACACCAAAAAGGTGGGGGGTTTTAAGGCATTTTTTTTTAATGTTCAGTTATAGTAAGAAGGATAATTTAGTCAGATTTTAATGAAAATTTTGTTTTTATTCTTTTTTATTTTAGAAAACTAGTTTCATATTATAAAATGTTAGCAGAGAATTTTTTCCTTCAAAAAAGTGTTGTGTTAATAATTTTTCTTCAAAAACGTCTATTTTTCGATAAAAGTCTATTTTTATGAATATATATTTCTGTAAAAGCTATTTTATACTTTCATAGTGTTTTGACCCCAGTTTGGCGGTTAATTTTTTGCCCATTGCTGGAATCCTAACAGGTGCTACCACTCCAGGTCAGGGTGGACCTGGGAACAACAACAATTATGAGGTGGTTCCATGCTCCTCACAACCTCCCAATCTTGCTGCCGGATGCAGTTTACCCTCATGCCCAGGACCGGTATGGTAGATCTAAGAAAACAAAATCATTACCAATAGTAATAAAGTGTTTTTAATTTGATTTTTCTCAGTAACAATGAACTCACCATAAATTACTTTATTTTGTACAGGATTTTTGTTTTAATTGCATTTCCTCAAAGTACATTATCATGATATCGACTCGGAATGACAAATTGGGGAAGCCGGGTTCAAATTCCAGTTGAATTCATGGCATTCATTTACGCACAAATACCCTTGGGAATAGTATTAATCTGTCTCTCCCCTCTAGTTATGGGTTAAATAACAGGACAGATTGAATTCTATAGCCTTGGCTGGCAACCAGTCTACCACAGAAAACAATGGCAACCTACAGCGGGATAATCTTCTGCCCAGTCAGTCATGTCTCTTATGAGACATGATCGCCCAAAGCGTGTATCATGTATGGCACTTAACTGATTGACATTATCACAGAAATGGAATAATTGCAATTAAAGAAAATATCTATTTGGTTTGCAGCTTGGCGAATTTAATATCAAGTGCAACCAGTCAAACAACCAGATTAAGATGAGTTTTAATCAACCATCATAGAATTTATTCAAAGCGAAAAGAACAAATAAGGAAATAAAGGATATGATGATGAAAAGCAGATAAAGAAAGATCAAAGTAAAACTTTCAGAAAGGATTTAACATAATCTTATTTTGTTTTTTTTTCCATAGACGTCAAGTAAATCCATATGCACTTGTGCTGGACTATCATCTGCCATGAGGCATTTGTTGCTGAACAAAGGGTTACATGTCAAGGTTCAGATGTAACATTCTTTATCTTCCTCTTTATTTCAGTTGACTCTTTCTTGACAAAGATTATCCTTCTTGGAGCCTCGTAGACAGGCAGTAAAAACTTACAAACAAAGAACTGTACCAAATAGCATCACATGGGGGACTATTAACAGTAGGAACAGCTAAAATAGGTAGTTGAAGAGACATAATCAAAATGTTGACATTCCATTTTGCTGACTTACAATAATATCACTTGGAATCATCAGTTCTAATCTCATTACTGAAATTAAGCGATGTCAAGCCTTGTGAGTACTCAGATGGGTGACCACTTGGGAATACCAGGTTCTGTAAGTGTGAATGGTATAATGAATAATAACTCAAAAGGAGAAATGAGGGAGCTAAGTTTGAATTCTGGTCAAGTTTGTTACATACATGTAAATGCAAATAGACCTGGGAAAGGTATGAATCCATTTCTTCCACCAGCTACAGGTTAAATAGTAAGACTTGTATCTGAAAATTGTTACAAATCCAAAAGAGTGTTAATGCCATGTTCATCATTATAGCAGTGTGTGTTTTTTTGTTGTTGTTGTTGAGGATAGACCAGAATTCATCTTCAAAAACCAAGGTGAATTCTGACTGATAGAAAATTTGTGATCATAATTTGAGGTCAGGTCTTACAAGGCCAGAGGCTGTTCTTGACACCCAGCTCAGACCCTCACAGTAGTGTTCTAAGAAGGTTGCCCTCCAAGGCTTAAGACCCTTACCTGATTGATATATATCTCCAAGTGAATAAGGAACGAAGAAAATATTTGCAATGTTCATTAATTTAAAACAGTGCTCAATATAAAAATAGAGCAATGAATATTTATTATAAATTATGCTTTAGAACATGTACAAACTGCAATCTACTACCAAATTGTACATCTTGTTTCAACATTGAAAGTACTTTCTTCTTATGTTATTTTATCTTTTTTTTTATTACAAATCGTGATCTAAACTTAATTTCAATTTTAACATCAATTTTTCCTTTAATTTTTATTATTTTTTAATTTTAATCTTATTTTTATTTTTTACAATTTTTTTAAAAATTTATAAATTTTAATTTAATTTTTAAATTTTAATTTTTTAAGATTAATTCTTATCGTTTTTTACTTCTCCATTTTTTTTTATATTATCACTAATGAATTTATATCTTCATGTTGTATTTTAAATATCTTCAGATCTGTGCTTTTTGAATAATTCCTATGTTTGTGCATGTAATTTCATAATTTTTTTTTTTAAATGCCAAAGGATTTAGTTTTATACAATGTAACGAACAAATGTATATATCTGCAATTCATTTCTGACCAAATTTTGAAATTTCTATTTCTTTGCTGCTTCTGTTGTCTCCCTCACACTTTCCTCCCTTTGTGCATTTTCTCACTTTTTCCTCTTTGTTAAGCCCAGATGTTGCGTTTGTATCTGTCTATATTTTACTTCATACCAAATTTTGGGATCCGAGGTGTTTTTGTTGGCTCTACTCTCTCATTTCTTCCTTTATCCCTTGTCTTCCTCTTTATATTTCTTTTTTCTTTCCCTTTTTTGATTTCTCTTTTTGCTTTCCTATCTTTCCCACCCTCTTTACCTTGTACAAAACATTTTTCAAAAATTTAAAGTTAGTGGGTTTTTAAATTTTCTTTTCAATAATAACGTTTATAACCATCATTATTAACTAAATTTAAATTATTATACACTGCTGTTGAGTGGAAATAATAGTGGATCTGAATGCAGTTTTTTTTCTTTTTTGCTGTTTATAGTGTTGATAACATTAACTATTATTGATTGCTTTTTCTAATTATTACTACATTTTCTTGTGTTCATCTGTGTCATTTCTTAATATGTTTATTTATTTATTCAGATTAATTTATTTTACTTTTTTTGTTTATTTGAATTTATTATTTCCGTTTAATCATGTTCATTTACAGTTTTAAGTAATGCTGTAAAAATTTGCTTTCATGTCTGAATTTTAAGATGAATTCTGATCATTTGTTTAGGAGTTTGCTTTTTTTTCGGGGGAAAGTAATTATAGCTATTGAGATCACAACTGAAAATGACAGATTATCCAATGTAATACAATAGACTACCCACAATGCATCACTGACATGTATATATAAAGAGCTGAGCAAAAACATAATGCATGTGGCCTGATGATTGCATTTAGTAAACAAAGTGGGTGTTGACTTCAATGTCCACTTTTATGTATATATATTTGTATACATACATTCAAACAGACATTTAAAATAAACATCTATTATCTTTTATTACATGTGGTACACATACCTATAAACAGGCATAAGTTTTCTACATTTAAAAATGATCATCTATTGCTTTATTACATGTGACACATATTTGACCAATGAAATCAAATTTCAATCAACAGACTGACAGTTTCGTTTTTAAATTCATGTCTTATTAACAAATCTCTGAAGAAACTTAATAAAGTGAAACATGTTAAAAACACTTTCTACATGTTCTTTACTTATTCTATCATATATATATATATACATATATAAACACACACACACTAAATTCAAATAGTATCTCAAAAACAATAAAACGAACTAGATGACCCGTATAGTAGAATTGAATCAAAATCACTAAAAACAATTTTGAAGTATAAAGACAAAATAAAATTTTACAAGTCAGTGAAAAAAAATTTCTGCAGTCCACTAGGTTGACAGGAAAAACTTAACGTTCAAGTGAAAAAAAAAACAACACACACACACATGCATATGAACTTTCTGACCGACTTACCACTTGACTTATCTATTTATACACAATACCTTGGCCATCAGAAAAACAAACGGATCTTGATATGTGAAGTCACAAGTTTATTTGTCTGAAGAGAGTCAACTTTAGACTCAAAACATGTGTAGCAACACAAATATCATTATAGACACTTAATATATCATACAAAAAGCAAGTAATAATTATAATAATAGCAACAATAAATCTACACTTTAAACAAAACGTTCATGGCTTCTCGCACTTTTTCATATATGATATATATAAAGAGAGATTGGCTCTGTTAGATCCTATGAGAACGTTATCCATCCTTTGACAGGCCTTGTTTTTCATCCTGTGAGGTGACATACTACCTTCCTCACCAATACAGAAACTAGTCGGAACTGGTTTAGATGCCAACCACCCAGCCATCCATATACTGATTAAATCTTACCAGTCACAAAAAAATAAAAAAATAAAAGAAAAATATTCTTACAATTCTAAAATATATTTCAGCTTTAAATAACATACAAAAGGTTGATAAGCCATAATAAACAATTAATCGGTCAATTCACATTTTGTTGTACATAATTAAAAAAGCCATTATTTATATCCCAATATCCCTAAATGTTAAAGTTAATTTTAAAAAGCTCCTGCAAAAAAAAAAAAAAAAAAAAAAATTAATGTTACTGAATTCATGATTGATGAAACACCTGATTTTTATATGAGGATAATGCATGATGAAAATAACAGTTTAAATTGTTCTACATTTTGAAGAGTGTGATGGATAAATTGATGTCTAAATTACACAAAAATGAAAAAACTGACATTTCAACAGATACGAAAAAAAATTACACAAAACTATATTGAAACACTAAAGAGTAAATTTAGTAATATTAAAAAAAAGAAAAAAAAAAATCACCACTAGCTTCTACCACGCCCTTAAGACAACTTCATAATTTCTTGCAACTCTTCTGTATGATTTCCTTGTTTAAGTTGATGAATGCTGCCATAATCCTTGCCATCAGCTCATCTTTAGTATTGCAAGGAGTTTTGTTGGTCTCTTGCTCATCTGTGCCCCACACATTATAATCAAAGGAATTGCAGTCTAGGGAGTTAGGTGGTCAGATGTAAGGGGTGATGTGGTTGCAGAATTTGTCTGGCAGACATGACTGGGTTCTCCTGCTTATGGGGTACATGGTGCAGATTCTCATTACCAAACAGAGTCTTCCAGCAGCCAGACTCTTGAATCAGGGTAGCACTACCTCCTCAGGGCACTTGATGTAGGCCTGTGTGTTGAAACTGAGACCCTCACCAAAAAATTGAAGAGTTTCTATCAGAACGACCAGAGTGAGTTTTTCAAGCTGCCATACTTTCTTAATCACAATTAGACACATCCAACTTTTTCCAAATCCTCTGCAGATTGACAGCTAAACACCCTAAAGTCTTCATATGAAAGCTTATGGCAAGAATGCCAAACTGTACAACATGCCATTTCCAAATTTCTAGCAGAGTGAATTTTGTAATGATGCTCTTTTTCTCACAGACGGTGCCCAACTGACTCTTCTCTACTGTGCAGTCAACAAAATCTAAAGAAAACAACACGAATGTGTGAAACTACAAATGTAAAATGGGAACAGTTTATTCATTGCATCTTGTATAATTCCTTTTGGATGTAATCACTTTAGAAAGTCTGCATCCAGGCTTGCCTCCCTGAGAGTAAAACACTACACCTCCTTGGCCTTACACTCTCGATGGACCTGAAATGGAATGACTATATCGAATCCATTGCTCAGTCTGATGCTATGAAGGTTGGTTCTCTGTGCAGGGCCCGGAAATTTTTTCCGTCTGAATCTATCCTGCACATATATAAATCTACCATCCGCCCGTGTATTGAATACTGCTGCCACATCTGGTCAGGTGCCCCTGCTACTCTCCTCGGGTTTCTTGACAAAATACAATGGAGAATCTGTAACATGATCGATCCTGTCTTGGCAGACCGGCTGTAACCACTCTCTCACCGACGTGACGTGGCTTCCCTGCGCCTCTTCTACAAGTACTTTCACGTTCTCTGCTCCGATGAACTTAAGTCATTGGTGCCGCCTAGGTACGAATTTACATGAGATACTAGATTGACAACTAGGTCCCACCCTTTTACAGTGAAACCAATAAAATGTAACCGCAATTTCTACTCCAACGGCTTCTTTTCTTGCACTTCCCACCTGTGGAATTCCCTTCTACATGACTGCTTCCCCGATGGCTAAAATCTCCAGGAGTTTAAGTGTAAGGTCAACAGACACCTCCTAACACACTAACTTGCATCTATTCTCTCAAACACTCTCACCATCTAACCAACCCTCATTCTCGTTACCCTTACCCGTCTATCACCCTCCTTCTGACATTTCATATATCTAACCATCCTTTCCCATCACTCCCCCCGACCCTATGTAACCCCCTGCACTACAGTGGCAGTGGAATGCCTTGATCGGGGTGAAACGATTAAAAAAAAAAAAACCTACCGAAGTTAATCAAAGATTTCATTCAGATGTTGTTAGTGATGAACAAAATGAAAGATTCCAAAGACACATTAAAGTTAAAGAAAACAATCTCAAGGAAGATTGAACAAAGGAATTAAAACCATTTACTGCTAGAATCGAAAACGAAATGAATCTCTGAATTGTTCATCAAAGTTAAACAAGCCAAAGTTATTAACCAAGACCTCCAATTACTCTCAATTACTCTTAGTCGCTTATGTTATGGTGCCCTTCAACGAGGAATGGACTCTTCCTCTTGTCATATATAGTTACTTGCATGGCTTCCAGAAGAGCAGTTAAGAAATGCAGTAAAGGACAGTTAAGTGCGCAGTTAAAGTCAGGCAATAAGCAGTGTAACTGTACTATTCGGACTTACTTATTTCTATTTACTAATTCCTAATACTTATGTTATACATATATTCTTGTTATACTAATACACTTGGATATGATCACTTTTGAATTTTGAATCTACCATTTGTTTTCTGTGTCTTACTTCTAACAAAGTTTGCCACAACTTCCTAACAAATTGGCGACAAAGATCAACAACAATTTATGCTATAATTCTTGTATTATTTAAAATTAGGTTTCAGCTTCTAAAGTGCATAATACTTTTTCTCCACTTTTACCACAACAAAACCCAATCCTGATCATTATTTTTCTGTAAGATATGAAGTTCTAGAACAGAAAATCTAAGCTTATGATAGAAAATGTGTCGCCTATGGCTGAGAGAGTAATAACTCCAACTGACACCAAATCAGTCGAGTTTCCATCCCGGCCAGAATCAAGTGGGTGTGTCTAGCCACACTGATGACCTGTGATACAGCGAAACAGGCTTGTATGTGGATGACTTATATATATATATATATATATATCTATATAAAATCAGATAGAAAATGTTTAGCACCAAACTTGTATACTATTTCAAGGATGTGCGTTGTGGTGTAGTGGATATTGGCTCAGAACGAGAAATTGGGGAACCAAGTTTGAATTCCAGTTGAATTCATTGGATTCACTTATGCACAAATACCCTTGGGAAAGGTATTAATCTGTCTCTTCCTTCCAGTTATTAGTTAAATAACAGGACAGATTGGGTTCTATAGCCTTGGCTGGCAACCAGTCTACTGCAGAAAGCAATGGCAACCTACTGTGGGATAATCCTTTGCCCAGTCAGTCATGTCTCTTTCGGGACATTATCACCCAAGCGTGTTTCATGTATGGCACTTAACTGACTGACATTTGGATTTAACCTCCTAATACTTTTTCAAAAGTAGCCCAAACATTCAATGCATAATTTTAAAAAAACTTGTAAGTCAGATCAAAGATTTATCGTTTCTGTTGGCACCATGTAACAATCTGTCATATGTTACTCAGTGAGAAGATGAGCCATGCTAAGTAAATCCAAGTAACCATCTTGGAGAACTGATGAACAGAGCTGAGTAACCCCTAGTAATCATCTTCCAAGCTTAAAAAAATCAACTGAACGCATAGATGTGATAGAGTAAATATATTGGTTTATAAAGTCATACCTATCAGCAGAAGATTGCAATTCCAAATCATTTAAAAACCTAATTAGGAGTATGATAAAGAGAAAATGAAAGCCTGTTTTTTAATCTCTGCCTAGACTATGTTCTGTGCATATAAAAGCACAGATGTGAAGAGACAGGCACTGATCATTTAAGAGGTTTATACGAGATCTCAAGAGACTTGATGCAACAGAATTGTGGCTCTACAACTTCTGTACTGATTTGTTGGGTTCACTCGGTTTGGTTTCTTTTACGACATATCAACCTCAATGGGTTATTTAATGCCAACAAGATTTTTACAATAGATTCATATGAATAGAATATATATTCTTAGTAAGAAATCTGTTTGTAGATCATGTTACACTGATGTATTCTTGTAAAAAGAGTTTTGTTAAGAGTCAGATATATTACTAGCAAAGGTATTTTTTCTTCAGAAATACTTTGCTCTTAATTTTTTTTCTTCAAAATATATTGTTAGTAATATCTTTTCTTTAAAAATACATTGCTTGCAATATTTTCTTCTCCATTAAAGTAACGGTGGAATTTTCACTATAAAAATCTATTTTTCTACTTTCGTAGTGCTATGACCCTAGTTTGAGGGTTAACTATTTGTCCATACCTGGAACCCTAACAGGTGCTACCACCAAGAGGCAGGGTGGACCTGAAAACAACAGCTTTCCAATTAGAGGCCTTGCTGCAAGATGCAGTTTATCATCTAACTCAGGATGTAGATTTAGTTTATTGTCAAACTCAGTATGCCTCATTGGTGGGGATACCCCTCTGCAGAGGTGCAGTCGACATATTCTGAAGCCTAAGCTGACAGGGCAACTGATTTGTTGATGATGAGTATTCATGATTAGGGTAAGATTGATCTTTGACAAAAAAAAAAATCAATATCCTCTATGAAGTGTTCCATAAAATAGAACAGAAAAGCATAAACCCAGCTTTGTGTGTTTGGCTCTTAATAAAATTATAAAAATAGATTTTTAAAGCAATGAACATTGCTGAGGAAACATATAGTGATATCAAGAGGGGAAAAAAATGTCCTTTTGACAAATGTTTTTGAAAAAGTTGGGAAATCATATTAAGTACACTGGAAGATGACTGGAAACGTTTCCAACTGAAAAATAAAAGATTTAAAAATAAAATCAGTTTTATAAGGAAATTATTAGCTTCAGTTCATTGTCCTATCACTAGGCAACACTCCATTAAATGATGTGTAGGCGTGAGATAAGCAACTTAGTAAACAACTTGTTATCTGCAAAGGACACTTTGGTATAACATCAAACTTGGATACTTCACATGCCTGGAACATTCTCAGTATATTCAAGGTTATCACCAAAGAGCTGGACACAGTGGTATCATGTTTCAGTTAAACATCAATTCTGATTCTCTCCTTACTTTAGCAGTTCCACAGTCTAAAAGAAAATAAAAATGTCCACGTCTTTGATTTTCTATTTACATTTTCCTCTAATTCTAAGTATATCTTATCTAGCAATTAGAGATAATCTTTTGTTTTTATCTCAGAATGTTTTACTATAAGAGAACAGTGCACAAAGCTTGTAAGGATCAAGGGTGCGAATTCTGCTCAATGAACTCACAAAGAATTTGCCTGTATCACTAAAAAAAAAAAAAACTTTTAAAAATAACAAATAACACTAAGAAATCATGAACTAAAAAACTGAACGTCTTTTGTTTTGCATTCAGCATTAATTTATATATATATATATATATATATATATATATATGCTACCAGCTATAATTATTAGGCCACCCCAGTTTTTAAAAGAAATGATGTATTTCATACTATTTTTAGTATTTATTGCCAAGTGGATAATTCTAAATGAAAATAGAATGGTTCTTTTATTATTACTTTGCAAACTTTTACAAGGCAAGGAAGCAAAGATGAACTTGTCTGAATCACCCTAAATTTTCTTCATTCTTTTATTGATGAAACTGTAGTATAGGTAATTATTAAATATTTATAAATTCATTTGATGCACATGTTATTGTGCAGTATGAACAAAAGAACCATTCTGTTTTCATTTACAGTTATTCATTTGGCAATAAGTACTAAAAAATAGTATGAAATACATCATTTTTTGAAAACACTGGGATGGCCTAATAATTATGGCCAGTAGTGTATATGTATATATATATATATGTATATAAACTGTAACTTATTTACAGAAAGCCATTTCTTTAACGTTGAACTGAAAAGCCATGGGCCTGCAGATGATTTTGCAAACCGGCCTTGCTCCTGCATAACTTTTTGCATGTGTAACACAAAAAAGGCTTTTAGAGAGTCCTCAGAATGATTTTCTCCTCGTACACTGAATTCATTGCATTCACTTACACACAAATACCCTTGGGAAAGGTATTAATCCGTCTCTTCCTTCCAGTTATGGGTTAAACAGCAGGACAGATTGGTGGGTTCTATAGCCTTGGTTGGCAACCAGTCTACCACAGAAAGCAATGGCAACCTACTGCGGGATAATCTTCTGCCCAGTCAGTCATGTCTCTTTTGAGACATGATCGCCCAAAGTGTGTATCACGTATGGCACTTAACTGACTGACTGACACTATAATGTATCTCTTTAGTCCAACATCAGAACTGTAAATTTTATCACGAAAGTGACATAAGTGTTTCACAGATCTTTCAAGAATAACATATACAAGAGTTGAATATATGGATTAAAAATCCAACAAGATGACAGAATAAAGAAAGAAAAAAAAATAGGAAATGCGTCCCAATCTAACATGTTTCACTTTTATTAAAGCTTCTTCAGAGATTTTGAGAAAAATTAAAAAAAATAAGAAACAGTATGATGGTAAAGCAATAAATAATTTTTAAATTTAAATATGTGGAATATTTTGGATGGTTAAGTGTAAAATAGTATATGTGTACATTTGTTTAGAAGTGCTATGTGTATTAAAGCAATGAATAATATTTTTAAATATATGCATGAGCAACATTTTGGACAGTAAATTGTGTAATAGTGTGTGCTTATAAAGAAACACTTACCTGTCTAGGTGTATGTTAACGTTATTTAATGTAAGTATATATGTGTATGAAGAAAAGTCTGCAGATGTAATTTCTGTATAGATCCATGAAATGTAGTGGTATTTTGTGATGATTTTGTATTTGGTTGATTATTCTCTGAAGAAGACTTAATAAAAAGGAACATGTTAGATTGAGATACATTTCCTATGTTCTTTTTTTATCATATATATATATATATATATATATATATATATATATATATGCATACACACACTAACATACACATATGCATACACACATGATAAAATGCACATATATGCATACACACATGATAAAATGCACATATATGCATACACACATGATAAAATGCACATATATGCATACACACATGATAAAATGCACATATATGCATACTCGCCCACACATCCATACACACACGCACATATATATATATATATATATATATATATATATATATATATATATAGGAAAGAATATTAATAAAATGTTTTGAATTTAAAAATGTACTTTTTTTGGACAGTATTTGTTTATTTTTATTATTGTATTTTATATTTCAGACCGCCCTCGGTCCTTCATCAGAAACGAGTGATTTTTTAATACTGGATTTTAAAATTAAATACACACAAGCTAGGGTTAAATAGGGACTTAGGTGTGTTGAATCTTTACAAATATTTCAATAGCTAAAAATTTTTTTTCAGATATTCCAATTTTTATCTAAAACAAACAGACTTTGTCTACAGACATGCCGCATGTTGTGAACAAACACACCACGTGATGTAAGCACAAAAAAAAAAAAAAATATTCGGACGCTATCGTGAAATTACGTTTCTAATTCAAATTTAAAAATCACTCGTTTCTGATTAAGGACCAAGGGCGGTCTGAAATATAAAATACAATAATAAAAATAAACAAATACTGTCCAAAAAAAGTACATTTTTAAATTCAAAACTTTTTATTAATATTCTTTCCTATACATATTAAGACAGTATACGTGGATCATCACTATATATATATATACACACACACACACACTCTCCACTGCTAAATTGCTTGGACTCAAATGAAGTTAGAATTTAAAATTTTTGACCATACTCTACTCAGAATACTTCTTCATCTCTGCAGATAATATGCATGCCCCAATGATACGAGTTATGTTTAATTAAATTTCCTTTGAATGGACAGAACGATGGGGTACAATTTTATTATATAACAATTTCAAAAACTTCAATTTAATAATTGAAAAATGCTTATATTGATTAAACTAATATAAAAAAAGAAGAAAACATAATTTAAATACAATGACATGTTGCATACATCTGTGAAGATATGAGTTGTCCCCCTTAGACAGGCCCTCTCCAATAAAAAGAATAACAAGATAGGGACTTCCTTTTCCCCTGAAATTCCTGAATAAACGGCCCAGCTAAATGGCTGTGTTTAATCCAGCTCCCGTGTTCTGTGTTTTCTGTATCGTTATAAAAGACAACAACATACATTATTAAAACATCTGCAACTAAACCAACAGAGATAGTATGGGTAAACCCCCCAGATCAAACCTTCTCTAACTTTTACATGTCATATTCCTAAAACAAAATCTTCAAAAAAACAAACAAACCTATACATCAATGTTGGTGACATTCTTTTATAATCAAAGAAAACTTAAAATCAACAATCAAAAAAAAAACTGATAAATTTTATGAACTTAGTGTTGATGACAAAATACCATTCACTGACATTTAATCTAAATTCAACTCCAACATGTGTAACATTTACTTGGATTTTAGCCCTCTAATAAAAACTCCTGCCTGTTAAACTATAACAGTAAAGTCCTACAAAGATATGAAATCACAATGATAAAAATACTTATCAAATAGACCACACCTAACCTCCTCTATATGGGAAATATTTTTAGTGAACTCAAACATTGTTCAACAATTTTCCCAACTACATTGTAGATAACCAAATAAAATTCTTCCTACAGAAAGGAAATAACACTAAAGTGACTAAATAACATGAAAGCAACTGAAGATTATCAAAGCCATTTATATTAAACAATTAAAGTTAAGTATGAACTTTATTTAACAATTACGAGAATGCATTGGTAGTCTTTTAGACATTGCAAACGGAGTCATAGCTGCAACCACTTGTACAGGCTAAGATTACAACCAGTGACAGCTTAAGATACTGACAACTTGGACAATCGCCCAGGGTGCCATCATAACACACTAAATCTTATAAAAACACTTGTGGCTGTCCATGACGCAAGACAGATTAAATTCTTTGACTATTTTTTCAATATAAATGATCTTGTAAAGAAGACAGGTGTAGAAAGTGCCATGAAAAGGTTTGCAGATTTAAAGGCCAGAAAAAATGTTTTATGTTGGATAATGAATGTTTTTTTTAGTTTGTATTAATTTGTATATTGCAATAAACTTGTGATACATTTTCAGTTTTTCCCTTGCGAAAATTTTTAAAAATTGTACTTGTAAGGGCACCAAAGTTCATGAGTGCCAGCAACATTAAAGACGCCATGGATTACTATTACCTCTACACAATACACCTTAGAAAACAAACATTAAAAACAAATCCTTTGAAAATTGCGAATAAATTGGCCAAAAGCACTTTGACAATAACCATTGCAAGAAGTTTCTATCATTCCAGAAAGAAAACTGAAAGAACATTACTAAAACCTAATAAGAAAAAAACAACATGCATGTCAGATTCAATAAAATGTGTGTGCCTGTGTATCTCTTCCTCTGTCTGTCTGTCTCTCTCTCTCTATATATATATATATATATATATATATCAATATGCCCTGTGGGCATAGAAGAATCCAAAGGAGTATCCTTTACATATAATGGTAGGATAACTCTCTACAAGAGCTCTAAACATATATGCATATAAATACATATAGAGCAAATATAAGAAAAATTAAGACAGACGCGTTATTTCATGGTAATTCAGAAGTATAGGCCTATTTCAGGTGAGCCATCTTCAGCTTCCGTCTTTATTCAACGAAGGATTCTACATGAATGCATGTAGAATTCTTCATTGAATAAAGATGGAAGCTGAAGATGGCTTGCCTGAAATAGGCCTATACTTCCGAATTACCATGAAATAACATATCTGTCTTAATTTTTCTTATATATATATATATATATATATATATATATATATATATATATAAATAAAGGATATTCGATTATTACTATGGATAATACATATTTCACCGCTTTGATGTTATTATCGCGGCTTGTCAGACCCAAATTGTACAACAGTAGGTAATCAAAATATCATCCCAAAAAAGATTTCTTCTCTTATTTAAAAATTAAAATAGATTTTTTTTGTCATGACCTCTATATGTCAGACCCAAGACTTATTGAGTGATGTGACATATGAAGAATCATTTCTTTATATACAACTAACAATTACAGCATTGCATCAACAAATGTATTCCTCAAAAACAACAAATTCTACAGGCAATACTGCAGCTTTGCTTGATGTTGAAAATCTTTTTACCATCATCCCAGTTTATGAAACAAACAATGTAATTAGTGACTGCATCTACAAACATCTGTCAATCCCTCCTCCAAAAATTTGACCACTTACTCTTAAGAAGCTGCTCCTTGACTGTACCACAAAAGCCATATTTATGACCTTTTTCGAAATACCTACATTCAAACTCATGTTGTCAGCAAAGGTAATCTATTAGGTTCTGCTTTCTCTCACTTTTACATGTCTTATTTTTTTTTTTTTTTTTAATCATATCACCCTGAGCAAGGTGGTAATGCCACTGATGTGCAGGGGGCTACATAATAGTGAAAAGATGGGAAAGGAGAAAGCCGGAAACCACAGCCTAAACAAGGGACAAGCTTCTTAACCTGTTCAATAGACGTGGGTGGAGTGTGAACCGGGCAATAGATAAATCTATCTACTCTAATTGAAAAAAAAAAAAAAAGTGAGAAGATTGGAAAAGAGAAAACAGGAAACAAGGGATGAGCCTCTTCACCTGTTCAATAGACGTGGGTGGAGTGTGAATGAAAAAGTGTTTAAAACAACGGATAAATCTCAAATTCTGCACAAAGTATATTGATGATATTTTTGTTTTGATAAAAAATAAGAATGAAATTGAAAATCTAAAATCCACTTTAGAAAACAAATCGATGCTAAAATTTACGTATGACCTTATGGTTAACAGCAAAATCCCATTCCTTGATTGTTGATAGAAAACCAAAATCTAAAGTATTTACCACTTACCCATATAAAAAAAAACCACCAGCATGAACGATTGTTCTTGTTTATGATAGCCAATGCCAGGAAAGATATAAGTAGAGTAGCCGTGATAAGAAACTTCTTAAACAGAGCACACTAAAATACCACTTTCCAAAAAATACTCTATTATAAAATCCTTTCTAGCAAATTGCAGTTGTTAGTTATTAACTGGACAATTCTCTGAAGCCCTGTTGAGCAATGCTTGTGATTGCCAGAGGTCACTTCTGGATCAACCCTCTTTCTGATTTATATAAAAGATCTTGCAAAGAATATCCCCTGGTCATTTATAAAAATCTGGACAATTTTATGAAAACACACGGGCACACCTCTAAGAGTCATAATGATCAGAGACTGATCACTAACCTCTTTCCAATCTAACTCTAACCTCACATCTAGAAAAAAAACTGGTGGCTTACATTCAATGCCTTTAAAATCAAACTGGTTACATTCCGTCACCACTGGTTACATCCTAAACTCACACCAGCCTCAAGGAAGCTGGGTGCCTTGAGAAAATATTGGGCCTCAAGCTAACACCTGATCTCAAGTGGAATATATATGATCCATTGCTAAAAATGTAGGTAAATTGATCGGCTCTCTGTACCACTCCAGTAAGTACCTGACTCCTCATGCTATCCTCTACCATAATAATAGCCAGATCAAGCCAAAAATAAAGTCAGTTGCCATATGTGATTCATGCTTGGGTGATCATGTTTCGAAAATAACTGACTGGGCAGAAGATTATCCCACAGTAGGTTGCCATTGCTTTCTGCAGTAGACTGGTTGCCAGCCAAGGCTATAAAACCCAATCTGTCCTGTTATTTAACCCATAACTAGAAGGAAGAGATATCCCAAGGGTATTTGTGCATAAGTGAATGCAAGGAATTCAACTGGAATTTGAACTCAGCTCCCTGATTTCTCATTCCGAGCCGAAATCCACTGCAAAACAACATACGTACTGTTGCCATATTTGGGTAGGAGCTGCCCAGACCTCACTTTCCAGTTATGATGAAGATCAAAATCATCTTTGAGTCCTTGTTCAAGAAGAATTATTTTCCACACTACAACTTCTCTCTCACAGGCAGGATGTGGTGAGTCTCTCTGTGTTCTATCACTACTACCATGGAAAGTGCTCAGAAGAACTACATCTCCTGGTTCCACAAAGTCCATGCCATTTACATATTAGCAAACCACCCACCTTTCCTCTATATTCCATTGCCAAGAAATAAGTTCCACTCAAACAGCTTTTTTCAGTAAACCATTGCTTTATGAAACTGAATCCCAAGAGGTTCTTTCTCTCAATCACTACAATCTTGACATGTTTAAGTTTAGAGTAAACCATTATATTCCCCTTCTATCCATTTTCTAAACTACCCCTTAACCTAATCCCCTAAATCAAGTTGCCCTTGGACCTTGTACAGGATGAAGCATATCATAAACAAACAAAACATCACCCCTTATGTCTAGCCACCTAACTCCCCAGACGACCATCTCCTTCATTATGTGTGGGTCACAGTCGAATGAGAAACCAACAAAAACTCTTATAATACTGAAGATGAACTGAAGGAAAGGATTATGGAAGCATTCAACAATTTAAACAAAGAGATTTTTACTGTATTTTCATGGAAACTGCTTTGACTAGCTTTTCCCTGGTACCCCAAGCATGTGTATGTTTTCATGCTACTAAACTGGCATCAAATTCTTACTCTTTTACGACAGAAATAGTTATATGTAACCACCTCTTCTATGCTAAGAATTTCTTTTCTCACATTTCCTGTTCGTGAAACTAACTTCCATTCACTTGCTTCCCTGATAGCAACAATCTCCAAAAATTTAAATGCAATGTCAATTGCCATCTTATATCTACTTGATTCCTATCCATCTTTTATTTTCAACATCCCCCATGCCATTTTTCTCTCACTGTAATCCCCTGCACACCAATGACATTTCTTACTTGTTTGGAGTGAAATGATTATATTAAAAAAAAGAATATTCTTCCACTTTGTTGCAGAAGATTCTGAAATCATCTCAAGGCAGTGGCTGAAGCCAATGAAGATTTTATTGAATAAATTTACTCTTTCGTGTTCCAAGATATTTCAGTGTTATTTTGTTAAATAAGATGAAATGTCAGTGTTGTTTTTATGTTTGTGTAATTAAGATGACAATTTATCCCTCGCACTCTCTCTCTCTCTATACACACACACACACACACATATATATATATATATATATATAATGTTTATGCCAAGCCTTCACAATTAAAAATGCGAAGGGCTATATTAACGATAGAAAATTAGCTGCAGGCCACAATAATAGTGTTTAAAGTAAATTACTGAATATGAGTAATATATATATATATAAAGGGATGGTGGCAAAATCCTTTATTTTTCTTTGTCTATGCAGAGTTAAAAGTATTGATTTGATGAAAGACAGTGAAATATTGGCTGAAGAAAATTATGCTTCCCCAAAACAGTTGCCAAATTTATTCAGATAAACATAAAAATTGACTATTTTGAAAACCTCTTGCAGGTCACACTGTGTAGTTCCACAGGGTGTATTTTATACAGGCCTGATCAATGGTATTAAAGTTTATTTTTTTCTAAAACTGCCTAGATTCTACCTTAAAAAGGTGTTGTTAAAAAATCAATTGAAAATGTTTTATCGTAAGTGCTAATAATAATATTTTCTCCTTTCAAGATATAGGTGATCATGACTCTCCACAACTTTTCATATAGCTCTATTTGCTCCTTTAAAACCACTCTTGGGATATTTGTTCTGCTATTCATTTATTCAAACTTTACAAGTAAGTTACTGTTTTCCTTTACTTCTCTTGCTCTCAATACACCCTGTGAATGTGAAATTCCTTAAGTTTTTATAGTATTGCCGAGGTTGGATACAATACACAGAAAAAGTGTGAAAGTATTATTCAACACAATATCCAGTGCTAAACAGATATACCTAGAACAGTACAATAGTTACAATGAGAGATGAGAGAGAACTTAGAACACAGAGAGAAACAGTTTAGATGGTAAATTTTTGTTTTATTCCCCAAAGGCCTTTACCCCATCAAATCTTTCCAAATCATCCTTAATTCCATGCAAATGTATATGCTGAACTCAAATCAGTAATTGTTTATAGAAGAAACGTACTTTTCTTTCATGTTATCGATCAGAAATAAATCGGACTATATCTCACCACTTTCCACCATTTTCATATCTGATTAACTGCTGAATGACTCGAGGCGTACGATACTGAATTCATTCTATTTACTCCCTTTCCAGGAATTACTCCACAATTTGTTGGGTTTCGGAACTCATTTTCTGTGCATTAATCACAAAATGGAAGTAAAAAGACAGAAAAATCATAAAACTACGCATGAATTCAATCTGCAGTGAATAACATTTTTGAACCGTGGTTACGGGGTGAGATAAACAGCGACAAGAAGTTCCATATTTTTCTTTTTGATAAAAATGAAAAAAATGTAGGTTTTTTTCAATCAACAATTATCGATTTCAGTTCGGCATATACATTTGCATGGAAATAGAGATGTTTTGTAAAGATTTGAAGGGGTAAAGGCCTTCAGGGAACAAAACAAAAATTTACTGTTTAGATTGCAATAGTAGCTGAAATAATCAGTCCGAATATGACTCGAATGACACCTGAATATTATGCCTCAAATACTACTTAAATAGATCATTTTAGCCATGGCCCATTCCATTACTGAGAGTGCTGCAAGGGTGTCAGCCACTCTACAACAGTTTTCTTTCCTCATTATGTGCTGCAGTGATTATAGCTATCGCAATTAAAAGTTTCTTTGTAATTTCTATTCTTTTTAAAACTTACTTCTTTCTCAAATACTCTGCGTATAACATTCTCAACATTAATTGGTATAATCCCATTTTTGTTTGCTTCAAAATTTTTCACCTGTGAACAAATTGTTCAAAATTTCTTCATATGTAGAAGAGATTATGCATTAGACTTTTCTAAAAGTCTAGGCCAATTTTATGACAATATACAGGTGCACCTCCAAAAGTTTTGATCAGAGTTTGGCTAGCTGACATCTTTCCAATCTAACACTAACCTCACAGTGAGAAAAAATGAAATGGTGGCTTACTTCAATGCTTCTAAAACCAAACTGGTTACATTCCATCACTGCTGGTCAGATCCTGACCTATCACCAGTCTCAAGGATGCTGGGGGCCTTGAGAGGATATTGGGCCTTGTGCTCACACCCGACTTCAAGTGGAATTCCTATATATGATCCACTGCTAAAGATGCAGGTAAAATGATCAGCTCTCTGTACCACTCCAGTAAGTACCTGATTCCTTATACTATCCTATAACTTTATAAGAACCAGATCAGGTCAAAAATGGAGCACTGCTGCCATATTTGGGTAGAAGGTGCTCAGAACTCACTTTCCAGTCTGGATAGAGTTCAAAAGTGTCTCTGAATCCTTGATGGAGAAGAATTATTTTCTCCACCAATCTCTGTCTCTCACAGGCAGGATGTGATGAGTCTAACTGGTCAGTTGTTACTACCATAAAAAGTGTTTGGACAAACTACATCACCTGGTTCTACCAGGTCCATGCCATTTACATATTAGCAAACCACCCACCTTCCCTCGGTATTCCATTGCCAAGAAGTAAGTTCCACTCAAACAGCTTCTTTCTGTAAACCATTGCCTTATGAAATTTAATCCCAAGAGCTTGTTTCCCCCCCGATCACTATAATCTTGACATGTTTAAGTTTTGAGTAAACCATTATATCCCCCTTTTATCCATATAAACTACTCTTTAACATAATCCAATAATAACCTTAAAAATAGCCCTATATCTGCATTCATATACAATATATATGATCCATTGCTAAAGATCTAGGTAAAATGATTGGCTCCCCTATACTACTTCAGTAAGCACCTGACTTCTCATGCTATCCCCTACTTTTATAAGAGCCAGATCAGGCTAAAAATAGAGTACTGTCGCCATATTTGGGTAGAAGCTTCCCAGATTTCACTTTCTCGACTTGGTAGAGTTCAAAGAATCTTTGAGTCCTTGTTCAAGAAGTATTCATTTCCTCACTACAATTTCTCTCTTACAGAGAAAAAAAAAAATCACTATTCTGATGTTTGGTCATTGAAATAATTGTTGGGCATCTTGACATGGTGTATTAGTTAGCAAGCTTGTTCCACTAGAATCATTACAACAGAAAGTTTGATGCTCACTGGGTGACCCATGCTCTTGATCTCATGATTCGTCTAAGCTGCACTTAGAAAATCACTTTTCTCATTTCCCTTTATTATCTCGTCTAAAAGATCTTTCAGTTTTCTTTGTGAATCTGCTATTAATACAATGTTATTTGTGCAGCTAATGGTGTTGAGGAGATATCCTCTTGGGTTTTCTTATCCTCTTAAAATCATTTTCCTGTTCAGGCTAAATAAATTTGGTTAGAAAAACATCATTGCAATAATCTTATTTATGTCTCAACTCAGCAGAATCATTTGCCATCAATATGCAACCTTATTGTTTCCAATACTAGTGACAGATTAGTTAAATATCCTTTCTGTTTTGAAAGTTTTCTGAGTTTCCCTAATTTTTCACAGAGTTTATGATATTGTTTAAAAAATTCTGCTAACAATGTTGGACGCTATATCAATTCGTACAAAACTGAATTCATAGGTTTCAACCAGCAAACTGTCTCAGGTGAATTAATTAAATCTATTGAATCTTTTACATACTCAGCCACTTAAGTACTATAAATGATACACACACAGACACGATCAGGTCTCTATCAAGACATGACTGACTGGGATGAAGATTTTCCCACTGTAGGTTGCCATTACTTTCTGCATCAGACTGGTTGCAAACCAAGGCTATAGAACCAACTCTGTCCTGTTATTTAACTCATAACTGGAGGGAATTGACAGATTAATACCTTTCCCAAGGGTATTTGTGCATAAGTAAATGTAAGGAATTCAACTGGAATTCGAACTTTGCTCCCTGATTTTTCGTTCTGAGCCGAAATCCACTGCACCACAACGCACATTCTCAAGGATACTTACGTGCAAGTATGTTTTAGCCTCATTGGTTATTGTTGTGACCTAAAAGGTTACTAATGTGTTATGGTATCACACAGTCATATTGTTACTCGTGGATTTGTGGTAAGTTATTACTATGAGATGATATTCCAGTATCTTGTTGTTAGCAAGGTAGTTATTCACACATCACATGAGTAGTACTGTATTAAGTGTTTCTTCCTGATAATACATAGGATCCTCTCTTAAGAGTCCTCCTGAGTAATCTGCTCAAAAACTAAATAGTAATATCACACTGTGAACACTAGTCTCTGCTACTGTGACTTGCAATTTGGTTGATCCTTGGTTGATATCTCCAAAATTCTGTCTGGTGCTTAATATAGGTAATTATTGTGGGCATGTGATCCCCAGTGGAATAATCCATTCTTATAGCTTTATTTCTTATCTGGCAATCAGCATTCAACCCCATGTGTTGGTGTCAACACTTCTTTCTACATAACAAAATAACAGTATTTACATTATTAGTACTATTGTCCTAATCTTTCCTTAAGGACACATGGCCCAGTGAATATAGACGTTGGTTAGCTCCTTTGACTTGACCCAAAGAGTTTTGAGTTCAATACCAGGCTGCAGCAGAGGTGAACAAGTAACTTGCAGGGTTAGAAGGAAATAACTCATGACTTCCAATTGAGGCTTTACACAAGGAATGAGGATGATATACCCCAGTGATTGTAATAAAGGGTTCAGTTCGAAACTCCTAGCACCTGAAGAAGGCCAGAATGTACAACAGCTGAAATGTCGTACAAATGGTAACAAAGATGAGAACAATGTAAATACTACCTCATTTCAGAAATATAGACAATAACAAAATAAATGCAAAAAATTCAACTGGAATTTGAACTTGGCTCTTCAATTTCTTATTCCAAGTTGATATTCACTGCACCACAGTACATATCCTTTACATACATAGGAAGCAAAATAAATTCTACTGAAAAGGATGTGAAAATTTGCAAAACTAAAGCCTTGGCCATTTTGAATAAAATTTTACCAGACAACCTTTAATGAACATTTTTTTTTTATGCTACTGTAAAGGTGGCATTAATGTAGTATGTCATTGCTTAGGCATTAACTAAAACCCTAGAATTTAAGTTGGATGAAACTTACACTAGGATGCTAAAAGCCATACATAACATTTTCTGGAAACAACATTCAACTCAATCACAGCTCTATGGACCCATCCCTGGTATTTCTACAATCTTACGTAACTGCGGAATGCACTTTGCAGGACACTGCTGACAAGCAAAACTAGAACTTACAAGTGATCTACTGCTCTGGGCACCCAGCCATGGAGCAAAATGGGTTGATTGCCCAGTAACCATCTTAAGTAGCCCTATGCGCATCAGTGGTACCCCCGCCTTGCTTGGGGTGATATGATTAAAAAAAAAAAATTCTACATTGGCCTACTATCTTATGCAACAGAATGTCACCCTAATGACCTTCTAATCTTGATGTAAGAGTGTGATGGTTGGTGTGACAAATTCAAATGTCTGAGATAGCATGACTGATGATTGTAGGTTTGTTTTATGGCATATTAACCTCATGGGTCATTTATTGCCAACTAATTTTTTTTTTTTATTGCTGGTAATACCTTTTTCTTTCAACAATTTATTCTTGTTTTTATGTAAGTTTTTGTATCTAGTAATACTTTTTTCTTTTCGAGTATCAAGATTCAGTGGGATTTGTTTTTAAGGGCAGGGTCCCCAAGTCCTACCCTTGTTATTTAACACATAACTGGAGGGAAGGGACGGAATAATACCTTTTCTAAGGGTACCAGTACTTAAGTGAATGCTGGGTATTCAAATGGAATTCAAACTCGGCTCACCGATTTCTCTTTCCGAGCCGATATCCACTGCACCACAATCCATCACTAAATGCTTACAGCACCTGGTATTCCCAAGTGGTCACCCATCTAAGTACTGACCAGGCTCAATGCTGCTTAACTTCGGTGATCAAGCGAGAACCGGTGTATTCAACATGATAGGCCGTAAGCCCATGACTGATGAAAAAAAAAAAAAAATGAAACATTGTGTCATACTTTTATGCAATGATTTTACATAATCAATAGAATCTAGGTATTAGACCTGAAGCTCCCTAAAAAAATCTGTCTTATCAATTGATTTTTTCTTTAAGCATTTTTAACTCTTTCGTTGCTGCAGTGCTACAGCATTGTAGTCTGGTTTTACAGGCTTACTGTTTTTTTATTATACAGTACTCTGCAAAAGTATTACGGTAAAAATTATTTCATCTTTTATGAGGCATATTGACAGAAAATAAACAATTTAATTAAAGTAATTTTACTTGATAAAATAATTGCGACAATTTACCAATCGCACCTAATATATATATATATATATATATATATATATATAGTACTGTGCAAAAGTATTGGGACAAGAACTATTTTATCTTTTATGAGACATATTGACAGAAAATAAACAATTTAATTAAGGTAATTTTATTTGATTTACTCAACAAATACTTTAATAAGAAAAAAATACTTGTTACAAAAGTAATTTAATATTTAGTGTAATAAGTCTTTTGCTTTGATCACAGCCATTATTCTGTCAGGCATTGACATCACAAGCTTCTTTAATGTATCTAATGGTGTCTCATGCCAAGCAGATTGTATTTATTTCCAAAGTGTGTCTTATGAAGTAACATTAGATTTATTAATTCGAGAGAAGGGAATAAGAAAAAAGTCAGTCATATCCATGGATAATAGAATAATGAGTTGTTTCAAAATAACTTGTTTAATAGAAAACAGGAAAAATTAAATGTAACTTCTTTTTAATATATTTCTTTTGCACCTAGTTTTAAATAATCAATATTAGCAATTTACTTGGACTTTTCACCCTGTATCACTGGTTTACACTCCACCCACGTCTATTGAACAGGTTAAGAGGCTCATCCGTTGTTCCCTGTTTAGGATGTGGTTTCCAGCTTTCTCTTTTCCAATCTTTTCACTATTACGTAGTCCCCTGCACATCAGTGGCATTACCACATTGCTCAGGGTGATACAATTAAAAAAAAAAGAAAAAAAATTTCAGCGAGGTTTTTAAGAAGATCACCCCTGTCCTAATACTTTTGCACACTACTGGTAGTGTGCAAAAGTGTTAGGACAGGGGTGATTTTAAACTTTATTTTGATGCCTCATAAAAGATAAAATAGTTTTTGTTCTAATACTTTTGCGCAGTACTGTATGTCCACACTGCTTTGGAATGATTACTGAATTCTAGCTCATTTATAACACAAATGCTATGTACTAACATTGCATGGAGTATATACATTGACAGCAGGTAATATAAGTTTTGGAAAAGTACAACACATAACAATTCTGCATTTAATCTACTTTAAAATAGCTCCCTTCTGAAGCCACACGCATTATTGAGAATTGTTTTCACTGATGGAAGCATTCCTGTAAGTCCATTTTTGGGATAGAAAGCAACTGCCTCATTGCTTTTTTATTTATTGCAACAATGTTATACCTTAGCGTGCATGAGCAACAGTGTTCAAGGTGACTTCATTCTGCATATTTTAGCTCTATTACCATAATCAGAGTCCTAATACTTTTTGATCAGACCCTGTATATAGCATAAAGGGTTTAGCATGCACAGATAGCTCACAAATTGAATTTTGAGCTATCTTAAACTAATAAAAATAAATTCATTTTGGAAAAGGTTAAATTCTAAGTAATTAACGAATGGCACATCAAAAATATTTGACAATTGAGCCAAAAATATTTGTAAAAAATGAATAATTTTGTCAGTTCATTTAAGTTTACAACATCAATTCTACATATTTTAAAGCATTTTGTCTTGGCACAGATAGCTAATTTTCTGAATTTCTTCAATTTAAAATCTAATAAGGAGTTATTATTCCCATCATAAATCATTCAAAGATATTTCTGGTAATCAAATATTTGAAAGGAAACAAAATTATGAAGAGATAAATTTCTAAATTTCTTGAATTTGGAACCTAATTAGGATTTATTTCATCATTTTGTATAATTAGATACACATCAAGGTTTACATAAACAATATATATATATATATATATACACACACAGAGGGAGAGTGAAAGAAATAGATACAGAGATACCTTCTTATCATCAAGACAAAATGCCATTAAAAGTGTCTTCATTAATAGATTTCTTCAATTGCATTGCATTAATTTATCTTAAGACCAAACAATACCAGTTTCTTCCTTCAGAAATAGTCATATATTTCCGCTTTTTTCAGTGACTGTAAATTAAGCAAGGCTCCCAATCACCATGTAATCTAATTATAACAGCAATTCTTCATAACTTGATTCCAAATATTTCTTGTTCAACGAGAAGGACGGCTTTTTGCAATTTGGCTAGAAGTGTGCCTTTTTGTATGATCTTTAATCAGCAGCCTTATTCATTCCAAAGTTGGTCAGTGCAATGCCAAATGATTGCAGGTCATGTTTACAGAGATCTCTTAAGATAAGAACAGTTAATGTATCATCGTCATTCATTCTATAGAATTCCCTTTACAATATCATCATTTTGTATGCATCCAACCACTCAAGCCAAGATGGTCAATACCATTGAAATGTTTGGAAAAGAACATACATCCAAAACCTGTAATAGAATTCTTTCCACTGAGTTATTAAACAACAAGTATTAATTTAATGTTAATACTTCTTGAATGTGTCACTGATTTCAAAAACAGAAAATAAATTCTGCTGATTAATAAACGGGTTTAAGACAACAATATTTCTTCTCATCCAAACTTATTCAACCTGTACAGCGAGATGATGCTGAGCGCCCTACCATGACTCATTTTTGGCGACTAAAATCTATTAACATAAGATGGGTAGGTAAAGTGTTTATAGTAAATATGGAAAAAAAATTACAAGAACTCTAACAGAAGATAGTGAAGGAAAGCAAGAAGAAAGGACTAAATATCAATTGGAAGAAGATAGAATTCATGGATGTTAGCTGAAGAAAAACTCTAGCTAACAACCATGCATTCCAAACACTTTATTTGCTATCTTATGTTATTAAGACTGTAGTTGCCAAAAATGAGTCACGGTAGGGCGCTCAGCATCATCTCACTGTACAGGTTGAATAAGTTTGGATGAGAAGAAATATTGTTGTCTTAAACCCGTTTATTAATCAGCAGAATTTATTTTCTGTTTTTGAAATCAGTGACACATTCAAGAAGTATTAACATTAAATTAATACTTGTTGTTTAATAACTCAGTGGAAAGAATTCTATTACAGGTTTTGGATGTATATTCTTTTCCAAACATTTCAATGGTATTGACCATGGGCTTGTAACTGTGTCAGCATCACCTCCCTGTATAGGTTAACATGCAAAATTACGAACGAGAGATACTAAAATCAAACAAGTAAAATAAGTTAACTATCTGGGAAGTGCTTTGACAGAAAATGTGATACCAAAATCTGATGCCTTCTAAAAGCTTAGCAGAGTATTAAAGAAACAGAAAAATATTGTTAGCAACAAAGAAAAGAGTACTGGACTTATTTTTAGCAACAAAGAAAAGAGTACTAGACTTATTTTCCTTCTATATGGCAGTGAATGCTGGATAATCTTTACACAGACGAAAATCAGTCTTGAAACAACAGAAACATGATTCAACAGATGGATTGAACATGTCAGCAGCCACAAAGAGAAAATGGAAACAAAAAGCAAGATTATACTATAGATTATAGGATACAAATCCTATATCATTCATCAACTAATTAAAACACACAAAGTAAAATTGCACAAAATCGGATCCAAACAACTAAAAGCATTTTGAAAAATCTCAACTAAGGCAAATTTCATAAGTCAGTGTTAAATAGAAAATTCATATGTCATATTACAACATCAGTCAAACGTTTTTTCACACCTAAAAAAGAAGGTACCTCTGGGAGCCGGTCACATGAATGAAATCTATTACTCAACCACGTCCATGACTGGTCAAGAGTCAGAAAGGCACAGAGATCAGAGAGGCCAGAGAACCTACAGACATGTTTGTTGCTGACTCAACCAATACAAAAGAGAAGAAGAAGGAAAGGAAAACAACAAAATATCTTCAACTGCCCATAAAACATTTTACATCTCTTGCCGGCCAGAAAGGAGAAGGATCATAGACTTTATTAGTTTAATAGACTGATTAATTGTCTTAAACACATGCATTCTCTTACTTACTACTATCTCTATTTGACCCTTTTCCCTCTCTCCAGTTATTTCTCACTCACACTCTTTTTCTCCTTAAATTAAAACCCTTTCCTTTTCCACCTACTTTAGTGGCGAACACATAAAAAATAAAGAAACAAACAGAGCTCTTTGTTCAACCAATATTTGTTTAAATCTAAAAGACATTTTCTATCAAACAAAATACACAAAAGAAATATACAAATTGTTTATTCTGTATATATGTTGTTAAATATACTATTTTCTAATTTTATACAAACAATTCTTATTGTGTTGTCTTTTCTTGAAATGTGTGTTGTATTTTGTGGACAGGCTATCCCGTATTGAATTCTCCATTTTAATCCAGGTGTTCTGTAATCACTCGAGATCAAGAAGAGAATGGTGAAAAAAATTTCAGGTACATAAGGAAAGAAGGCTTGGAAAATTTGATACTCACATGACAGACTGGAGGCAAAAGGGAAATAGGAAAACCATGCATAACCTACTTTATGAGCTTCAGTAAATCAATGGCACCATAAGGTTTAAAGGTAAAAAAATAAAAAATTGTGGAGAGCCGTGATTGCCAATGTCCTCTGAGTAAATGGTATCATGGCTGATACTAAGAACTGCAATTATACCTACTTAGAGCCAAATCCAAAGCAAAAACTAAAATAAAAGGACTGAAAAAATACAGACATACAGGCAGATAAATAGACACACACACAAACATCTTGCCTTTTATATATATATATTATCGATTTTCTGCACTATTGTAAGAACTGCAACCTTGAAACTTCTGAATATCATTTCTTATGTCTTTGTCTATGAGTGTATCAAATTTGATTAACATCGGACCACTTCTTCTATAACCTGATTTTTTCGATTATCGATATTTATCAGGGGTACCTTGACACAAAACCTATCTAAGAACACTCGCAGATGCTTATAGTACAACTGTGTAAATTTTCAAGAAAATCAGTTCAGCCATTTCGGAGGCTATAGGTAATGGAGACACACAGACAAAGTTCCACTGATAAATAAGTTTAGATAAATTTAGGACATGCCTCACATATAAAACGAGGCCGACTGTTTGTGGAAAATTAATCACAATTAATCACAAAACAAAACACCATCGATACTAAGAAAATGAAATTACTGAGGTACAAAAAATATCCCCTATATGTGCCATTTTAAGTCCTCCAATTTCTTTACTGACCAATGAAGATTCTATAAAAAAATAAGTTCAAGCTAAAAAAAAAAGAAAAAATTTTATTGCACTCTCTCCTATTTGTATCTAATTAGTCATTATTTGTAGTAATTTCAGAACACATAACTTTTAAACCTTTTTTAAGGATACTGCCTAACAAACTTGAACTGATGACTAAAGATTTGCAATAAAAAGATTGAAGATATACATTGTGAAGGAGTTTTATCCAAAATTCATCAGGCGCCTATATTTAGTATCACAGCTGTTTTGTTTTTTTAATCAATTTTCTCCAAGCAAAGTGGGAATGCCACTAGTAAGCAGGGAACTTAAAATGAGTGAAAATAAAAGAAAAAAATGAGTCTAGGGAGGATTGAAGAAAGGACAAAAGATGAACCGGATTCAAGAAGATAGAAGATAGTGATTGAAGCTGCAATTAAACTTTTGAAAATTTTACTTATCAGGGAAGCAAACAAACAGAATGGAGTTCCACAGGCAGGAAGTGTGAGAAAAAAAACTGTTTTAGCAGAATTGGAGGTTGCATTTAGTTATTTCAATGGTGAAAGGGGGGGAGGCTTAGATGCCAAACTAAGAAGCAAGCTGAAACTCATGCAGGCAGGGTATCAGGGGGATAAAAACACTTGTCCGAGCAGTTGCCATGAAAATACATGTAGATAAGACAGATGGGAAGTCATATTACATCAGTGAGAAAATGACTGAAATCAAGAGACCAAGTAAGGACCAATTACATTGCAGATCCTTCTTTGAATTTTGTCAAGAAGCACCAAACATGATAAGGCAGCAGTATTCAATGCACTTCCCGCCTGTGGAACTCGCTTCCATATTCTTGCTTTCCTGACGGCTACAACCTACAGGAATTTAAATGCAATGTCAATACTCATCTATTAACCACTTGACTCTAGTTCTTTCACCACTCCATATATCCTTTCCTTTCTCTCCACCTTTGCAACTGTCATCACACCTGTTTTCCCATCCTTCTCTTGCTCCTTTCTAACTGGTTCGTCTTCCTCTTCACTCTCTTCTGCTTAATCTTTTTTGCTCTTATGTAGCCCCCTGCACATCAGTGGAATTACCGCTGTAAAAGTCTAACTGATGCCGCGACGAGTTGGAGGGCGCCGCGGTGAGCACGGAAGCCTAGGGCGCGAACCCAGGTGGAGCCAACCGCGGGTGCAGATCTCAGTGGTCGTAGCAAATATTTGAACGAGAACTTCGAAGACCAAAGTGGAGAAGGGTTCCGTGCCAATGGCGGTCAGGCATGGGTCAGTCAGCCCCAACTTCTATTCTAGTTGATTACTGGCTGTTCACAGCGCCATGTAAAAGTCTTCTAGAACACCCAGCCAGTAATCAACTAGAATAGAAGTTGGGGCTGACTGACCAAAAAACCACCAGAGCAAATTGGTAGGTGGTTTAAATAATAACCTGGGAGATTCAATTCTGTTACAGGCAAGTCTATTCTATAAGTATTGATAGGCTGATAATTTCAGTGTCTATATTGAGCTTCATAAATATTGAGCACAATATCCACACTCTTGAATGGGCACCTTCCTGCAAGGAGACAAAAGGAGACAGCCATGTTGAAAGGTAAGTTATTTGACTTCTACAACCGCCTTGTTCAGGGTGATACAATTAAAAAAAAAAATGAATGATAGATTTGTAAATGTTGTGCAAGATGGACACTGACAAGAAAATTGTTTTTACTTCAATTTTTAGGTCATTATTATTATTATTAATAGCAGTAGTAGTAGCAGTATGTTTTGTACATACGTTTTTGTTTTACAATATTTTTTTAATCACTTCACCCTAAGAAAGGTAAGAAAGCCACTACTACGTGTGTGGTTACAAGGAGTGAAAGTAAGAAAAAAGACTGAGTATAGGAACGACTGAGGTATTATATTCATCAGGGAAGCAAGTAAACAAAAGGGAGTTCCACAAGTGGTAAGTACTTGAAAAAAAAAAACTGTTGGAGTTGAAGTGGCAGTTGAATTTAACTAATTCAGCAGTAAATGGGTGGAACCTAGATGCCAATCAAGTAACAGACTTAAATTCATGTAGTCAGGGCACCAGGGAAAAGAAGCTGATCAGAGCAATTGCCATAAATATATTTGTAGAAAGACAAAGGGAAACCATACAACGTCAGTGAGTAAAGTCGAGATTCCAAATCAGGATCGATTACATTACATTCTTCAGATTTTGTCAAGAACCTTGAAATGAATAGCATGGGCACCACACCAAATATGATGGCACTATTCAATGTAAGGATGAATGGTAGATTTATAAATGTACAGAATGGACTCTGTTGAGAACAATTTTCTGGCATGACACAGTGACCCAACTTTCCTTTCAGAAAATACAACAATTGATTCGATGTAGTCGCACCGCTTCAAGTCAATTTAAAACATGAGGCCAAAAATGCACTGCGTATTGCTCCCCAGGAAGCTAGCATCAGCCATGCTGATGGTAAGCAGACAAGTTTTTCTATGATGGCTAAATAATGGTGTTAATGTTTCACATGCTGACATGATCATCTTTCTATTGATCACACCTTCACCACTTCTACTTAACTCCATTAGCTTCACTTACTTATGAACTTATGGTTTTTACCAAAGACCAGCCATGAATGGTCAATGGCTCAGCGCTGCAATTCCCATGAAAATTAGTAGTGCCATCTACTTTGATCAACCAATCACTCCAAACATTGAAGAATGAATAACTACTCTCATTTTGCAAAGAGCATTAACATCTGTGAACTTGCAAGTGCGATTTACTAAACAAATATATCAAAACTGATATTTTAATCTGTATATATATATAATTTTGAAGGGTTTTTTTTTTTTTTTGTCTATTTACTATTCATGGCAAAAGTACTTGACTTCCAGTTCTCAAAGTTGATATACTTACTTACTGGGAGTTTTTAAATGAATAACAAATTTCTTCCAAGTTTTAATTCAGTTTCAACATTATTTTTAAATCAAGATCAGCCTACTCAAGGCAGTAAAGCCACTAAGACAAGTTTATTAGGTGTTGAAGGACAGGAGATAGAAACATTACTAATGAGCAGCAACAAAAAGAGTAATCAGTAGGACTGTAGAGAGCAATTGACACTGGATATAAATTTTTTGAAGTCGACTGGAAAGCAAGGAGCCAGAAGTGTGTTCTGCAAGCAAGAAGTGCTAGAAAAGGAACTGTTAGCATAGAACTTATAGCTAGATCTGGCAAACTCAACTGTAAAATGATCAGATCTCAATTTCTGTTTAATCAGTCACTTAGGTGCTATATGTAATACACTCTTGGACAGTTATGACTCAAAAGAGACATGACTGACTAGATAAGAGATTTTCCCACAGTAGGTTGCCATTACTATCTGTGGTAGAATTGTTGCCAACTGTTACGTCGGGTAACAGAATTATGTGAAATAATCCAAAACAACGTAATAGTATAAAAGTAGGTGTATTGACAGGAAAGAGAAGTATTTACGAGAGGTGAGGATTAGTAAAATACAGAACAAGGTAATTAGTATACAGTATCGTCGTAGAGATGTGATAGATTGACTAGTAGAACACTTCCGGTGCAATACCAGAAATACCTGACTGACTTCCTTACTCGACTTCCGTCTTCGAGGTATAATCACTACTATTTTATATAGTGATTCAAATAGTCCATTTCCGTGGAAAGGTGGAGAGCGCCCCAACACCAACAAAGGCTACAGAATCTAATTTTTCTTCCTCTTTAACCCACAGCTGGGGGAGAAGAGATGAATTCATACCTTTTGCAAGGTTATTTGTGTGTAAATGAATGCAACAAATTAAACTGAAATTCAAACTCGGCTCTTCGATTTCTCATTCCGAGCAGATATCTCCTCCACCATAATACTCATCACTCACTTAAGTGCCATATGTGATACATGCTTGGGCAATTATGTCTCGAAAGAGACATGACTGACTGGGCAGAAGATTATCCCGCAGTAGGTTGCCATTGCTTTCTGCGGTAGACTAGGCTATAGAACCCAATCTGCTCTGCTATTTAACCCATAACTGGAAGGAAGAGATGGATTAATACCTTTCCCAAGGGTATTTGCGTGTAATTGAATACAATGAATTCAGCTGGAATTCAAACTTGGCCCCCCCGATTTCTTGTTCCGAGCCGATATCCAATACTGGGTTTAAATTAAAAAAGTCTAGATCTAAAAATGGAAATACATGTCTGAATAATTCCACTCACCGAACTCAAAATCAATCTAAATAAATAGAAAGATGACAAAATTAGAAATATCTCCTGCTGAAAAGTTACTGAATGATTATGAGCAAGGAATATTTGAATGAAAGACATTTAACAATGAAGCAAAAAGTTTAAGAAAGAATCGATCAAAACACATACATATCTTTTAAATATTCAACTAAGAGATATAAATGAAACAAACAGAATTAATCTTGTCATTCTTTAGACAGACTAAACTCAGAGTATTTACTTTTTTGTACAAGTAAAAAATAAACAAGTTCAGGAATCGAGATTAAAGTTAATAAAAAAAAATAGGTTTAAAAATTCATAACTTGAGCTTTACCATCAATGGTAGGTGACCTTTAAGAAGCATTGGCCTTAATAAGAAGACTGGTCAGAATTTCAATAAGGCAGTCACAATAAATATTGACTTCTTTAAGAAAGAATTAATAAAAGCAAATATGAAAGCTTTTGAAAGATGTATATACACACACACGCCAAATCTCAAACAGCAGCAAAAATAAATGCCAAATTCTTAGACAGTACAAACTTGCATAAAAATAAGTTTAAGAAATTTTGTTCAGAAAGAAAAGTTATGAAACCATTTTAGGATATACATTTACACACTATTCAGGCACACTTTTATTAAAACCGATGTCAATTCATTTTTTTTTCTTTTTCTTTCTAAGATGAGCACAAACTGACTCCTAGCAGATATAGACAAGAACCTCCAGGTCTTTTTTTTATATATTTATATTATTTCAACTGATAACTGGTTCGAAGTAACACATATACATTCCCAGCCAATAGAAAAAGCAAACAAAAATCAAATGAAATCAATAACTGCATTCGGATTCTGCTCTACATGAAAACCTGCTATGAAACTGATAACCATTTTCTTAATGTAAGCATCCAAAAATCTTTCTTCGTCCTTTTTCAACATCCATTGCTTTCTTTCTTTTAAGATTAGGTTTCTCTTTCCTCTGACTTTTTCTAGAATTATCTCCCTTTATATTTTCTTTTTGGCTGCTCTCAACTTTTTCTTTCATTTTAATTTAGTTTTTTTTTCTTTTACATTATATTCTTTCATACTCTTTTCCCCCCTCTTTGTTTGCATTCATATTTATTTCAAAGTTCTCTCCTTACTATCAACTCATTCAGCTTTTCCCATTTCAAAGTTTCTTTCATCTTTTCTTTTTCTTTTCTTCGTATTTTTTAATTAAAATCATTTCTTACTAATTTTTAATTAAATCTTGACCTCTTTGTTCTTTCCATTCATTTTTTTCTAACACTGAATGTTTCCTCCTCCATGCAATCTTCTGTCAAAGATTTTTGCCATTAATTTGATTTTTTTATTCTTCATTTATTCTTTTCAATTTCTCATTCTTCATTCTGTTTATCATTTTTTGTTTAATTGTTCTTTTACTCTTGATATTTTAATAAGTGTTTCCAGATTTGTTCTTTCCTTAAATTATAGTTTAACCTCTAATTTTTGTTTAACTTGTAACCTTATTTTTTCTTATTCTCCTTCTTAGTCTGTATTTTTGATTTTTCTTTCAGTCTTTTCAAATATTTTACAGATTTTCTTCAATTTTTCTCTCTTTCTTCAATCCTTTTTCAGTTTCTATGTTTTTATTTTTGCATTTATATTTCTTTCTATGACTTCTATTTTTTTTTTGACAGCAGTTTATTTATTCTTTCAGGTTATTGACTAAATCTTAAAATTAATTTATTTCATTCTTTATTTCATTGTTAGTTTTAAAATTCTGTAAATATTTTTATACTGATTTCTCAAAAAAAAAACTTCCTTATTTTTTCTTCATATGTCATTCTTTGTTAACATTATTTTACTCTCAAATTTTTCTTCATTTTTATTTTTGCCATTCACCTCCTTTCTTATACTTCTCTTTTCAGTCAGTTAAGTGCCATACGTGATACACGCTTGGGCGATCATGTCTCAAAAGAGACATGACTGACTGGGCAGAAGATTATCCCGCAGTAGGTTGCCATTGCTTTCTGCGGTAGACTGGTTACTGACCAAGGCTATAGAACCCAATCTGTCCTGCTATTTAACCCATAACTGGAAGGAAGGAATGGATTAATACCTTTCCCAAGGGTATTTGCGCGTAAGTGAATACAATGGATTCAGCTGGAATTCGAACTTGGCTCCCTGATTTCTCGTTCTCGTGTAGATATCCACTGCACCACAACGCACATCACTTCTCTTTTACTTTCTGTTATTTCCCCACCAATAACAATTTTTTTTTCTTATTTTCCTCTGCAGTTCTTACAGATTTCTCTCTTTCTCATTCAGACACACACACACACACACACACACACACACATTATATATCAGTCAAAGAAAAATTGTGTAGACAAAGAACAATGGTAAGGATTAGTGTATGGATGGGGAAAAATAGAAAGATTTCTGCTTGAGATAACTTTCAGAGAACTGCCTTCCATTTCTAGAAGAATAAGAATAAAAAGAACAATTCTTCTTATCAGTTTCATAAAAGATATTGTCTAAGATGAACCAGCACAGCATAAGATTGGCATCTGTGATAACCCGAAAACCCTTTTAGATTTGATTCTGCTTCCTAATTATCATGTCACATGGTGTAATGTGTAGCGACTCAGAATGAGAAATCAGAAGACCAGGTTCGATTTCAAGTCTAGTCCTTTGCATTGACTTATGCACAAATAACATCAGGAAAGGGTATCTCTTCTCCCCTTAGCTATGAGTATAATAGGAGAACACACTGGGTTTTTAAACCATGTTTAGTAAATAGTCTAAGAGAAAGAAGACACTGAATTCAAAATTGGTTGGTCATGGGGCTATCAAATGTATCCCATAAAGATCTACTTCTTGCAATGGAAACCACAAAAACAATGTCTGGTGTACTGAGTGAGAACTGTGATCTAAAATTCCCCAAGGGAGTCTGAAGGACTTAAGAGCTGTAATTCCATACACATCAAAGAGTCTACTGGATTTGAGTGATCATATTATCCAAACCTTTATTGTCACTGAACAGCATTGATGCACAGTTTATAAAAACTTTGAAATTGCTCATTTTTCTTGTTGAGGTGTGACTGACTTGTGCTTAATATTTTTATCTACTCTAGCAGTGACTAAACTTGGCGATCCAAAATGGCTAGAGTCGCTTGTATGTTTTGCAAGGGAGACAGCGATCAACTCAACGAGCTTCAGACAGATGGTGGTGGTGCGCTTGTAGCCATTTTTGTTGGCTGGTTCTGAGTGCTCATTGGCTGAATGGTGGCTGGGTTGAGTGTATAAAACATGGTATGCTCATTTAAGGCAGGGGTTGAATATTTTGTTTGTAACAGTGAGTGGCATGTTAAAGATTGACGAAAAGTGTAAATTTGGTTTGCCTAGTGAACTTATTGGACTCGTAATACTTTCTTTTCCTGCATGTGCTTCCTACCAATCTTTCTGGGGTTTTTTTGCAACATAGGCCATACCCTTTCATGATATTGACGATCATGGCTCTCCCCAACATCCTATTTTTGTTGCTCTCAATAATATTTGCTCTTTTACAATTCCTTGTCTTTGTAATATTTGTTTTATCAAGTGTAACCCTGATATAAGAGAGTTGCCAGGACCAGATAAAAGTTCTCTTATATCTGGGTTTGGTCTATTTTATATACATTACCACAGGTTCTAATTTGGGACCAGAGAAAATCTATCTCATATCCGGGTGTCTTTTATATCTGGGTTATACTGTAGATTATTTTAAATTTTCGTCTGGTTTTCTTGCTATGTGCTCAGTGAATGTTATATTCTCTAAGTCTTCTTTCCTCATTCTGCCTGTTTAACAAAAAAATAATGTTGCTTCTATTATGCATTATACAGATCTTACAAAAATACTTTTTGTCGAACATTATACAGATCTTACAAAAATACTTTTTGTCGAACATTATACAGATCTTACAAAAATACTTTTTGTCGAACATTATACAGATCTTACAAAAATACTTTTTGTCGAACATTATACAGATCTTACAAAAATACTTTTTGTAGAACATTATACAGATCTTACAAAAATACTTTTTGTAGAACATTATACAGATCTTACAAAAATACTTTTTGTCGAACACAACATTACCTTGTAACACTGAAAATACATTTTATTGTAGCATTACAATAATTACAGAAATATATTAAAACAGTGGTCCCCACATTTTTTTGCTCAATGCTCCCTTTTCACCATATGCTAGAACATCATTCTCACCCTTTTCAAGATTGTGTAAGGTGCATTCCAAATAATATACATATATTACCAAAAATCTTCATTCTTTTCTAAGTGGCGAACTGGGGTAAGAAATGGCTTGTGAATTTTAATGCTTCCAAAACAAAGCTGCTATCTATTATCCATCACAGACTATCACTCCTACCCCCGCCCATTAGCATGGATCAGGCTAGTCTCCCTGAAAGTAAAACACTGCTCCTCCTCGGGTTAACTCTCACAACAGACCTCAAGTGAAATGACTATATAGAATCCATAGCTAAATTTGCTGCTAAGAAAGTCTGTTCTCTGTGTAGGGCAAGGAAGTTTTTCCAGTCTGAAACCATCCAGCACATATATTAATCTACCATCCAGCACATATATTAATCTACCATCCTCCCGTACATTGAATATTGCTGCCATATCTGGTCAGGTGTTCCTGCTATCCACCTAGGTGTCCTTGACAAAATCCAATGATAATCTGTAATGTAATCGATCCCGACTTGGCAGCTCAGATACAATCACTTTCTCACTGGTGCAACATGGCTTCTCTATTTCTCTTCTACAAATACTTTTACAGCTTCTGCTCTAATAAACTTAGCTCACTGATACCCCCATATATGAATTTACTCGAGCCACAAGATTAGCAACTAGGTCCCACCCTTTTACTGTGAAAACAATAAAATGTAAACACAAATTTTACTCCAGCATCTTTTTTCTCACACTTCCCGCCTGTGAAATTCTCTTCCGTTTACTTGCTTCCCCGACAGCTACAATCTCCAAGAATTTAAATGTAAAGTCAATAGTAATCTCCTATCTCACTAGCCTGCATTCTTGCTCTTATACTCCTTTCTCCATCCACTCAACTCATCAGTATTCTCATCCTTCTCTTACCCACTTCCTGACACCCCCTACAACCTGTCATTCTTTCTCATAGTGTTCATATGTAACCCCATTCACAACAGTAGTAGTAAAATGCCTTGCTTGGGGTTGATTTGATTATACAAAAAAATATATATTACTACATATACATTTACATAGATTAATTTTGTAAAAGATTTTTTTTTTTGCACTCATGATGGGCTCCAAATTCTGTAAATAAAGAAAAAGATTTTCCTCTCCTCACATAAAACCTTAAGATGCTCCCTGCAAAGGATTTGTGGTGAATACAAAATAAAAATAACTTTTTCTTCTTCATGGTTTTTAACTTTCCAAAGTGTGAAAATCTATTTTGACCAATAAAATAAAACAAAGAAAGATTGATTCTGTGTTGAGAAAAGATTAAGAAAAAGTTTGTGAACAAGTGTAAATTAATTTTCTAACCAATAAAAAGAGAATGATTGATAAAAAATAACAAATTAAGTTTTCAAATTTAAATTTTTATCATGTTTCTTCTCACCCAAAAAAGAGTTTGTGTTTGATCCAATCATGTGACTGAACTGGCCTATTTATTAACATGCCCAGTCGATCAGTGACAGTTGGAGTCAGAGAAAAACGGGAGAGAGAGAAAAGCAGAGACCACACATATGAATAATGCTAGTGTCAAATTACTCGCTGATACATTATCAGCCTCTAATGACAACTCAGAATTTCAAAGACTCTGTTCAACAGTTAAAGTTAAGTACCTAAAAATACCTCTTTATAATTAATTCAACTGTAATATTTTTGTGTGAAAAAGGAACTCTCTCAAATTGTTTCAATCATTTTAGAAACCTTTGTTTATACTGAATTCAACTGTAAAACAAATTTTGAAAATTTACTTAATGTCTCAATTTAATATGAATATTTTCTCTTTTGATTATTCATTGAATCTTTTAATGAGTGATTACTTGCCTTGAAACAAGCTACTGACAATTACAACTGTGTAAATAAATTCCTTATCTTGTGTCATTAAAATATACACACGTTTGTTTTCCTTATCGTTACACTACCACACCTATCTTCAGATTGATATTAGTTGAGAACCTGTGTATTAGAATGCACATTCATCATTTAAATTATTCATGCTGTGTCTCTTTAAAACATAATTGATTATGGCTCTCCACAACTACCTATCCCTTATAACTATTAATAAATTTTATCTTTCTATTATTTCTCCTGAAGCCCTGTTTTGCCATCAATCTACTTAAGCTCACTATGTTATGCACTGTTTTCTTTTATCCATCTACCTGTCCCATGAGTATCAAATTTTCTAAATCCTCTTTCCTCATCTGCACCAGAAACCTCAATTGTATTTTCCTATTAAATATTAGTCTTTTTTGTTTCCATTTTCTCCAAAACTCTGTTGTTATTCACATATTTGGCCCATGATATTCTCAGCATCCTTCTGTAGAAACACATTTTTGTTACTTCGAATCTCTTCATTAGTAATTCTCAAAAAAAAAAAATTATTTTTTATACAAGCTGCAAATTGAAAAGAAAAATGTATCCTGATGTTATTTGACTAGTGTAGAATTTTTCAGCAACAACATTTTGCAGTGTTAGCATTTCTGAATAGGGAAAGATGTCTTCCAGAAATTCAGCAAAGTATTCAAAGATGACAACTTTTATTAAGAAAATAAAAGAAAAGCTTGTTGAACTGCAATGTAATATTCAATCTTCTACATGGTAGTGAAACTGAACAATTTCCAAACAGCTTAATGAGATATCGTGAAACAGTGATATATTTCTACTAACAAATGCTAAGAATATGATGAACAGACCATGTCTTCTCATGAGAGTCATTGCTGATGAGGTGCATTAAAAAGAAATGAGTAAGAATATCATGGATGGGACATATGAGCAGTGAGGAAATTTTAAGTTGAAACAAAAAAATTTATACTTATAATCAGAAAGAGATAAATGAAATTTTTGGGACTCATAATAAAGAAAGAGGATCTAGAGCTGTAGTTCCCAATGTAAGGTGCATGCTCCACAAGGCGGCAATTTCATTTTTAAGGGGAGCAATTTTATAATTAGTCATTAACAGTTGTAAAAGTCTTATAGAAAAACCAGCCAGTAATCAACTAGAATAGAAGTTGGATCTGACTGACCAAAAACCCCCAGGGCAAATTGGTAGGTGGTTTAAATAATAACCTGGGAGATTCCATTCTGTTACAGGCAAGTCTATTCTGTAAGCATTGATTGGCTGATAATTTCAGTGTGTATATTGAGCTCCATAAATATTGAGCACAATATCCACACTCTTGAATGGGCACCTTCCTGCAAGGAGACAGCCATGTTATTTGGCTTCTACAACAGTCAATTTTTTTCCGAGTGAGTCTGTGCGAGTATGAGGGTGAGTTAATATATACATTGCATATAGTGTATATGAGTGAGGGAATCAAAGTATTAGAGATCCTTAGGTGGGGCAGAGCCAAAAAATTGTTTGAACCTCTGGTCTAAAGAATTTAACACAGGACATGCAAGAGAGGTAAAGGGAAACAATAAGTAATCTACTTAATGAGTTTGAGTGAATGGGTGGAAGAAAGATGGGGGGGGGGGCAAATATTTCTTGGAAGTATTTGTATAGAGTAAACTTTCCTTATACCTTAAAGGCACATGACAAAAATTTACATTAGTTTCAAAATTGTAGATATGTGTGGAACCCCATTAAAAATTCTTGTAAAATTCAACAGATTAACGCAATATCACTAAAAATCTCACTACTGTGCAAAAATAGGATCATGCAGAAATCAACTCATTTTTGTGCAAAACATAGGCTCATATGAGTTCCAAATGAAAATTTTTATATAAGCATTTATTAACAATCAGTAACATTATCTCAAAAACCATTCAAGTATTTCAAAAAGCAAATGACCTTATTGTTTGCTGCAAACATTTGAGAGATCACTTCAGAAAATGATTAACAATATTTTTCTTAGTAATAAAAATTGGGAAATATATTGATTAACTAATAAACTTATGAGTTTAGTAAATCTAAATTTTAAAGTCCTGTAATCCTTTTATTTTTTTTTTTTTCAGTAAATTCACTAAATCAGTTTTCAGTTTTTCGTAAACCACTGACTAGGAATGTAGACAATATCAATTACTCACTTTTTGTATAATTATTGAGTTATTTAAACTACTGTCTCATGAATATCTCCTTACTTTTGAAAAATATTTCATCCAGGATGTAAATCACATAAGCAAAATATGCAAACAAGTACAATCTTGGCTGGCTGCTGGAAAATACATGCATGCATAACACAACATAAATATGTGATACTCTCATAAAGTAGTGACATACATTTTCTCACTCATACTAATGCAATTAATTTCTTTTTGTTTTAAAATGAAAAACAAACATTTTTCATTGGACTTTGGTTGCAAATCATTTTTTAACTTGTTTCTTCTAACTTGAAAGAAAACAAAAGATGACTTTCATACATAATAATAACAATAAAAATAATTTTCAAATACATCTTAAAAGATGTATTTGAAAATTATTTTTTCTTCAGTTTTCATAGAGTTGCTTTTTTGTGGAGTTTCTTTTTGTGAAGTAAGACATTCCCTAATAACATAAATGAAATACACATGATGCCTTAAATAAAGAACTCAAACAGAGTTCAGAGTTCTGCTCACTCAGACTTGTTGGACTCTCTGCCTTTGAGTGAAGAGGAACCCAGATGAGACCCTGTTTTTCAGCATAGCCTCATCTGGGGAAAATTATGCAATATCTATGAGAAATTTCTGCCTGAGCTAAAGGACTCAGAATTCCCACATTAAAAACCGACCTTGTGTCACATCCAGCTTCAGTGGAGAGGATTTTGGTAAATATCCAGAGTTCTGTGCAAACTCAACCTTGTTGGACCCTCTGCTGTTGGGCAGAGTGGAATCCAGATGAAGCAATCCTGAAGGGTATAATCTCATCTGAGGAAAATTAGACAAGAGGCCAACCCTGCTTATGTAGAGTCTATGGAAAAAATTTTGCCTGAGCATATGTGCTCAAAATTCCCACATAAAATTCAACCTTGTGTTACACCCCCACTTCTTTGGTGAGATCTCAGGTAAATACTCTGAATTTTGCTTAACCTCAACCTTGTTGGACTCTCTGCCTTTAGGGGAGAGGAACCCAGACAAAGCTATGCTAAAGTTCAGTGTCTCATCTGAAGAAAAGTAGACAAGACTTGATCCCACCAATATGGAGTCTATAGGCAATTTTTGCCTGAGCCCACACATTGGGAATGCACCACATAAAAGAATGACTTTGTGTCACATCCCATCTTTTGCAGGGAGGGATCAGGTAAATACCTAAATTTCCACTCAAACTCAGGGGCAAAAAGAAACCCAGATGAGGCTATACCAATGAGCAGAGTCTTGTCTGGAGTAAAGAGATGAGAGCCTGATACCACATATATGGGGTCTATGGGGAATTTTTTGCCTTAGTGTACATATAATTGGCCTTGTGCCACAAAAACATGTCTTTGTGAGAAGTCTCAGGTAAATACTGAGTTCTACTCAAACTTAAAGAAGTCAGACAAGCATAGAATCACTCAGTTTGACTCAGTCAGGGCTCCCTCTATGGACAAAAACTCTATCAAGAAGAATAGACTGGCTTAGTACCTGATCCCGCTTATGCAGGGGTTGCGAAAATTTTCACAATTTGCCGGAGTGTCCGCACTATGGTTCCCCATGTAAAGCACATCCTTGCATCACATCCCATCTCAGTAGATGAGGGACTCAGGATAAATGCCCAGAGTTCCAAGAGAGTTCTGATAGAGTGTCTTTAGGGTTAGTTGAGACAACAATATAACCATTAGTCGCAGATTATAACAGTGGCGACAAGGAATCGAAAATTATATAAAGTCAGAATAAAAACCTATTTTTCTGCGATGCACATAATAACAGAGATGATGAGAAATTACAACCATGTTAGTTTAATTTTTTTCTAGGTGTGCATAAAGGAAAGAAAAACAAAACCCAGATATTCTTAAATATAGAAAAATTTTGGTAAAGATACAACAACAGCAGTTGTTAGAATTCCAGAAACAACAACAAAAGTAACGGAAATAATTCAGAAGAAAACAGAAAATTCTTTAATTTCTTTCACTCCCACTTTGGGCAAATGCAATAACTGAATTTAGATACAATTGGGATAATGGAATTACTTTTTCTGCTTATTTTAGGAGGTACGAGCAAATTTACAGAAAAGAATGCTACGACTGGGAAAGGAACAACAACAAAAAAAATAACAAGTGTTTTTCCTCTTTTCCATGTAATCAAAATCCTCATTTTATCAACATTTCTCTAAATAATAATTTAAAATAATTCAGTAGATAATACTATTTTATTTATGGTAACTGGATTTTTGGTGATTGCTTGACATGGTTTCTGTCATTTGTTAATGTACACCTAAAAAATAGTGCTCTTTTTTTTTTCATGGTTGCCATAGATTTTCAAACTCTTAACTAAAATCAAAGTATAGTGTCTGTCCACATCAGTTTTATGTCTGACACGTTCATGCAATTTTACCATTGGAGAAGTTGCTTTTTATGGCTGGCATGAAGGAGGACTTGTTTGAGAGTGTCAGAATGTTTTTATGGCTGGCATGAAGGAGGACTTGTTTGGGAGTGTTAGAATGTTTTCATGGCTGGCATGAAAGAGGACTTGTTTGGGAGTGTCAGAATGTTTTTATGGCTGGCATGAAGGAGGACTTGTTTGAGAGTGTTGGAATGTTTTTATGGCTGGCATGAAGGAGGACTTGTTTGAGAGTGTTAGAATGTTTTTATGGCTGGCATGAAGGAGGACTTGTTTGTGGGAGTGTCAGAATGTTTTTATGGCTGGCATGAAGGAGGACTTGTTTGGGAGTGTTAGAATGTTTTCATGGCTGGCATGAAAGAGGACTTGTTTGAGAGTGTCAGAATGTTTTTATGGCTGGCATGAAGGAGGACTTGTTTGGGAGTGTCAGAATGTTTTTATGGCTGGCATGAAGGAGGACTTGTTTGAGAGTGTCAGAATGTTTTTATGGCTGGCATGAAGGAGGACTTGTTTGAGAGTGTCAGAATGTTTTTATGGCTGGCATGAAGGAGGACTTGTTTGGGAGTGTCAGAATGTTTTTATGGCTGGAATGAAGGAGGACTTGTTTGAGAGTGTTAGAATGTTTTTATGGCTGGCATGAAGGAGGACTTGTTTGTGGGAGTGTCAGAATGTTTTTATGGCTGGCATGAAGGAGGACTTGTTTGTGGGAGTGTTAGAATGTTTTCATGGCTGGCATGAAAGAGGACTTGTTTGGGAGTGTCAGAATGTTTTTATGGCTGGCATGAAGGAGGACTTGTTTGGGAGTGTCAGAATGTTTTTATGGCTGGAATGAAAGAGGACTTGTTTGGGAGTGTCAGAATGTTTTTATGGCTGGAATGAAGGAGGACTTGTTTGAGAGTGTTAGAATGTTTTTATGGCTGGCATGAAGGAGGACTTGTTTGAGAGTGTTGGAATGTTTTTATGGCTGGCATGAAGGAGGATTTGTTTGAGAGTGTTAGAATGTTTTTATGGCTGGCATGAAGGAGGACTTGTTTGTGGGAGTGTCAGAATGTTTTTATGGCTGGCATGAAGGAGGACTTGTTTGGGAGTGTTAGAATGTTTTCATGGCTGGCATGAAAGAGGACTTGTTTGGGAGTGTCAGAATGTTTTTGTGGCTGGCATGAAGGAGGACTTGTTTGAGAGTGTTAGAATGTTTTTATGGCTGGCATGAAGGAGGACTTGTTTGTGGGAGTGTCAGAATGTTTTTATGGCTGGCATGAAGGAGGACTTGTTTGGGAGTGTTAGAATGTTTTCATGGCTGGCATGAAAGAGGACTTGTTTGGGAGTGTCAGAATGTTTTTATGGCTGGCATGAAGGAGGACTTGTTTGGGAGTGTCAGAATGTTTTTATGGCTGGCATGAAGGAGGACTTGTTTGAGAGTGTCAATGTTTTTATGGCTGGCATGAAGGAGGACTTGTTTGAGAGTGTCAGAATGTTTTTATGGCTGGCATGAAGGAGGACTTGTTTGGGAGTGTCAGAATGTTATTATGGCTGGAATGAAGGAGGACTTGCTTGAGAGTGTTAGAATGTTTTTATGGCTGGCATGAAGGAGGACTTGTTTGGGAGTGTCAGAATGTTTTTATGGCTGGCATGAAGGAGGACTTGTTTGGGAGTGTTAGAATGTTTTCATGGCTGGCATGAAAGAGGACTTGTTTGGGAGTGTCAGAATGTTTTTATGGCTGGCATGAAGGAGGACTTGTTTGGGAGTGTCAGAATGTTTTTATGGCTGGCATGAAGGAGGACTTGTTTGGGAGTGTCAGAATGTTTTTATGGCTGGAATGAAGGAGGACTTGTTTGGGATTGTCAGAATGTTTTTATGGCTGGCATGAAGGAGGACTTGTTTGGGAGTGTCAGAATGTTTTTATGGCTGGCATGAAGGAGGACTTGTTTGTGGGAGTGTCAGAATGTTTTTATGGCTGGCATGAAGGAGGACTTGTTTGGGAGTGTTAGAATGTTTTCATGGCTGGCATGAAAGAGGACTTGTTTGGGAGTGTCAGAATGTTTTTGTGGCTGGCATGAAGGAGGACTTGTTTGAGAGTGTTAGAATGTTTTTATGGCTGGCATGAAGGAGGACTTGTTTGTGGGAGTGTCAGAATGTTTTTATGGCTGGCATGAAGGAGGACTTGTTTGGGAGTGTTAGAATGTTTTCATGGCTGGCATGAAAGAGGACTTGTTTGGGAGTGTCAGAATGTTTTTATGGCTGGCATGAAGGAGGACTTGTTTGGGAGTGTCAGAATGTTTTTATGGCTGGCATGAAGGAGGACTTGTTTGAGAGTGTCAGAATGTTTTTATGGCTGGCATGAAGGAGGACTTGTTTGAGAGTGTCAGAATGTTTTTATGGCTGGCATGAAGGAGGACTTGTTTGGGAGTGTCAGAATGTTTTTATGGCTGGAATGAAGGAGGACTTGTTTGAGAGTGTTAGAATGTTTTTATGGCTGGCATGAAGGAGGACTTGTTTGTGGGAGTGTCAGAATGTTTTTATGGCTGGCATGAAGGAGGACTTGTTTGGGAGTGTTAGAATGTTTTCATGGCTGGCATGAAAGAGGACTTGTTTGGGAGTGTCAGAATGTTTTTATGGCTGGCATGAAGGAGGACTTGTTTGGGAGTGTCAGAATGTTTTTATGGCTGGCATGAAGGAGGACTTGTTTGAGAGTGTTAGAATGTTTTTATGGCTGGCATGAAGGAGGACTTGTTTGAGAGTGTCAGAATGTTTTTATGGCTGGCATGAAGGAGGACTTGTTTGGGAGTGTCAGAATGTTTTTATGGCTGGAATGAAGGAGGACTTGTTTGAGAGTGTTAGAATGTTTTTATGGCTGGCATGAAGGAGGACTTGTTTGTGGGAGTGTCAGACTGTTTTTATGGCTGGCATGAAGGAGGACTTGTTTGTGGGAGTGTTAGAATGTTTTCATGGCTGGCATGAAAGAGGACTTGTTTGGGAGTGTCAGAATGTTTTTATGGCTGGCATGAAGGAGGACTTGTTTGGGAGTGTCAGAATGTTTTTATGGCTGGCATGAAGGAGGACTTGTTTGGGAGTGTCAGAATGTTTTCATGGCTGGAATGAAGGAGGACTTGTTTGGGATTGTCAGAATGTTTTTATGGCTGGCATGAAGGAGGACTTGTTTGGGATTGTCAGAATGTTTTTATGGCTGGCATGAAGGAGGATTTGTTTGGGGGAGTGCCAGAATGTTTTTATGGCTGGCATGAAGGAGGACTTGTTTGGGAGTGTCAGAATGTTTTTATGGCTGGAATGAAGGAGGACTTGTTTGGGAGTGTCAGAATGTTTTTATGGCTGGCATGAAGGAGGACTTGTTTGGGAGTGTCAGAATGTTTTTATGGCTGGCATGAAGGAAGACTTGTTTGGGAGTGTCAGAATGTTTTTATGGCTGGAATGAAGGAGGACTTGTTTGAGAGTGTTAGAATGTTTTTATGGCTGGCATGAAGGAGGACTTGTTTGTGGGAGTGTCAGAATGTTTTTATGGCTGGCATGAAGGAGGACTTGTTTGGGAGTGTTAGAATGTTTTCATGGCTGGCATGAAAGAGGACTTGTTTGGGAGTGTCAGAATGTTTTTATGGCTGGCATGAAGGAGGACTTGTTTGGGAGTGTTAGAATGTTTTCATGGCTGGCATGAAAGAGGACTTGTTTGGGAGTGTCAGAATGTTTTTATGGCTGGCATGAAGGAGGACTTGTTTGAGAGTGTTGGAATGTTTTTATGGCTGGCATGAAGGAGGACTTGTTTGAGAGTGTTAGAATGTTTTTATGGCTGGCATGAAGGAGGACTTGTTTGTGGGAGTGTCAGAATGTTTTTATGGCTGGCATGAAGGAGGACTTGTTTGGGAGTGTTAGAATGTTTTCATGGCTGGCATGAAAGAGGACTTGTTTGGGAGTGTCAGAATGTTTTTGTGGCTGGCATGAAGGAGGACTTGTTTGAGAGTGTTAGAATGTTTTTATGGCTGGCATGAAGGAGGACTTGTTTGTGGGAGTGTCAGAATGTTTTTATGGCTGGCATGAAGGAGGACTTGTTTGGGAGTGTTAGAATGTTTTCATGGCTGGCATGAAAGAGGACTTGTTTGGGAGTGTCAGAATGTTTTTATGGCTGGCATGAAGGAGGACTTGTTTGGGAGTGTCAGAATGTTTTTATGGCTGGCATGAAGGAGGACTTGTTTGAGAGTGTCAGAATGTTTTTATGGCTGGCATGAAGGAGGACTTGTTTGAGAGTGTCAGAATGTTTTTATGGCTGGCATGAAGGAGGACTTGTTTGGGAGTGTCAGAATGTTTTTATGGCTGGAATGAAGGAGGACTTGTTTGAGAGTGTTAGAATGTTTTTATGGCTGGCATGAAGGAGGACTTGTTTGTGGGAGTGTTAGAATGTTTTCATGGCTGGCATGAAAGAAGACTTGTTAGGGAGTGTCAGAATGTTTTTATGGCTGGCATGAAGGAGGACTTGTTTGGGAGTGTCAGAATGTTTTTATGGCTGGCATGAAGGAGGACTTGTTTGGGAGTGTCAGAATGTTTTTATGGCTGGCATGAAGGAGGACTTGTTTGGGAGTGTCAGAATGTTTTTATGGCTGGAATGAAGGAGGACTTGTTTGGGATTGTCAGAATGTTTTCATGGCTGGCATGAAGGAGGACTTGTTTGGGATTGTCAGAATGTTTTTATGGCTGGCATGAAGGAGGATTTGTTTGGGGGAGTGCCAGAATGTTTTTATGGCTGGCATGAAGGAGGACTTGTTTGGGAGTGTCAGAATGTTTTTATGGCTGGCATGAAGGAGGACTTGTTTGGGAGTGTCAGAATGTTTTTATGGCTGGCATGAAGGAGGACTTGTTTGGGAGTGTCAGAATGTTTTCATGTCTGGCATGAAGGAGGACTTGTTTGGGAGTGTCAGAATGTTTTTATGGCTGGCATGAAGGAGGACTTGTTTGGGAGTGTCAGAATGTTTTTATGGCTGGCATGAAGGAGGACTTGTTTGGGGGAGTGTCAGAATGTTTTTATGGCTGGCATGAAGGAGGACTTGTTTGGGAGTGTCAGAATGTTTTTATGGCTGGCATGAAGGAGGACTTGTTTGGGAGTGTCAGAATGTTTTTATGGCTGGCATGAAGGAGGACTTGTTTGGGTCGAGTGTCAGAATGTTTTTATGGCTGGCATGAAGGAGGACTTGTTTGGGGGAGTGTCAGAATCTTTTTATGGCTGGCATGAAGGAGGAATTGTTTGGGAGTGTCAGAATGTTTTTATGGCTGGCATGAAGGAGGACTTTTTTGGGGGAGTGTCAGAATGTTTTTATGGCTGGCATGAAGGAGGACTTGTTTGGGAGTGTCAGAATGTTTTTATGGCTGGCATGAAGGAGGACTTGTTTGGGAGTGTCAGAATGTTTTTATGGCTGGCATGAAGGAGGACCTGTTTGGGTCGAGTGTCAGAATGTTTTTATGGCTGGCATGAAGGAGGACTTGTTTGGGGGAGTGTCAGAATCTTTTTATGGCTGGCATGAAGGAGGAATTGTTTGGGAGTGTCAGAATGTTTTTATGGCTGGCATGAAGGAGGACTTGTTTGGGGGAGTGTCAGAATGTTTTTATGGCTGGCATGAAGGAGGACTTGTTTGGGAGTGTCAGAATGTTTTTATGGCTGGCATGAAGGAGGACTTGTTTGGGAGTGTCAAAGTTTTTATGGCTGGCATGAAGGAGGACTTGTTTGGGAGTGTCAGAATGTTTTTATGGCTGGCATGAAGGAGGACTTGTTTGGGAGTGTCAGAATGTTTTTATGGCTGGCATGAAGGAGGACTTGTTTGGGAGTGTCAGAATGTTTTTATGGCTGGCATGAAGGAGGACTTGTTTGGGAGTGTCAGAATGTTTTTATGGCTGGCATGAAGGAGGACTTGTTTGGGAGTGTCAGAATGTTTTTATGGCTAGCATGAAGGAGGACTTGTTTGGGAGTGTCAGAATGTTTTTAGTGCTGGCATGAAGGAGGACTTGTTTGGGAGTGTCAGAATGTTTTTATGGCTGGCATGAAGGAGGACTTGTTTGGGAGTGTTAGAATGTTTTCATGGCTGGCATGAAGGAGGACTTGTTTGGGAGTGTCAGAATGTTTTTATGGCTGGAATGAAGGAGGACTTGTTTGGGATTGTCAGAATGTTTTTATGGCTGGCATGAAGGAGGACTTGTTTGGGATTGTCAGAATGTTTTTATGGCTGGCATGAAGGAGGATTTGTTTGGGGGAGTGCCAGAATGTTTTTATGGCTGGCATGAAGGAGGACTTGTTTGGGAGTGTCAGAATGTTTTTATGGCTGGAATGAAGGAGGACTTGTTTGGGAGTGTCAGAATGTTTTTATGGCTGGCATGAAGGAGGACTTGTTTGGGAGTGTCAGAATGTTTTTATGGCTGGCATGAAGGAGGACTTGTTTGGGAGTGTCAGAATGTTTTTATGGCTGGCATGAAGGAGGATTTGTTTGGGAGTGTCAGAATGTTTTTATGGCTGGCATGAAGGAGGACTTGTTTGGGGGAGTGTCAGAATGTTTTTATGGCTGGCATGAAGGAGGACTTGTTTGGGAGTGTCAGAATGTTTTTATGGCTGGCATGAAGGAGGACTTGTTTGGGAGTGTCAAAGTTTTTATGGCTGGCATGAAGGAGGACTTGTTTGGGAGTGTCAGAATGTTTTTATGGCTGGCATGAAGGAGGACTTGTTTGGGAGTGTCAGAATGTTTTTATGGCTGGCATGAAGGAGGACTTGTTTGGGAGTGTCAGAATGTTTTTATGGCTGGCATGAAGGAGGACTTGTTTGGGAGTGTCAGAATGTTTTTATGGCTGGCATGAAGGAGGACTTGTTTGGGAGTGTCAGAATGTTTTTATGGCTAGCATGAAGGAGGACTTGTTTGGGAGTGTCAGAATGTTTTTAGTGCTGGCATGAAGGAGGACTTGTTTGGGAGTGTCAGAATGTTTTTATGGCTGGCATGAAGGAGGACTTGTTTGGGAGTGTTAGAATGTTTTCATGGCTGGCATGAAGGAGGACTTGTTTGGGAGTGTCAGAATGTTTTTATGGCTGGAATGAAGGAGGACTTGTTTGGGATTGTCAGAATGTTTTTATGGCTGGCATGAAGGAGGACTTGTTTGGGATTGTCAGAATGTTTTTATGGCTGGCATGAAGGAGGATTTGTTTGGGGGAGTGCCAGAATGTTTTTATGGCTGGCATGAAGGAGGACTTGTTTGGGAGTGTCAGAATGTTTTTATGGCTGGAATGAAGGAGGACTTGTTTGGGAGTGTCAGAATGTTTTTATGGCTGGCATGAAGGAGGACTTGTTTGGGAGTGTCAGAATGTTTTTATGGCTGGCATGAAGGAGGACTTGTTTGGGAGTGTCAGAATGTTTTTATGGCTGGCATGAAGGAGGATTTGTTTGGGAGTGTCAGAATGTTTTTATGGCTGGCATGAAGGAGGACTTGTTTGGGGGAGTGTCAGAATGTTTTTATGGCTGGCATGAAGGAGGACTTGTTTGGGAGTGTCAGAATGTTTTTATGGCTGGCATGAAGGAGGACTTGTTTGGGAGTGTCAGAATGTTTTTATGGCTGGCATGAAGGAGGACTTGTTTGGGTCGAGTGTCAGAATGTTTTTATGGCTGGCATGAAGGAGGACTTGTTTGGGGGAGTGTCAGAATCTTTTTATGGCTGGCATGAAGGAGGAATTGTTTGGGAGTGTCAGAATGTTTTTATGGCTGGCATGAAGGAGGACTTGTTTGGGGGAGTGTCAGAATGTTTTTATGGCTGGCATGAAGGAGGACTTGTTTGGGAGTGTCAGAATGTTTTTATGGCTGGCATGAAGGAGGACTTGTTTGGGAGTGTCAGAATGTTTTTATGGCTGGCATGAAGGAGGACCTGTTTGGGTCGAGTGTCAGAATGTTTTTATGGCTGGCATGAAGGAGGACTTGTTTGGGGGAGTGTCAGAATCTTTTTATGGCTGGCATGAAGGAGGAATTGTTTGGGAGTGTCAGAATGTTTTTATGGCTGGCATGAAGGAGGACTTGTTTGGGGGAGTGTCAGAATGTTTTTATGGCTGGCATGAAGGAGGACTTGTTTGGGAGTGTCAGAATGTTTTTATGGCTGGCATGAAGGAGGACTTGTTTGGGAGTGTCAGAATGTTTTTATGGCTGGCATGAAGGAGGACTTGTTTGGGAGTGTCAGAATGTTTTTATGGCTGGCATGAAGGAGGACTTGTTTGGGAGTGTCAGAATGTTTTTATGGCTGGCATGAAGGAGGACTTGTTTGGGAGTGTCAGAATGTTTTTATGGCTGGCATGAAGGAGGACTTGTTTGGGGGAGTGTCAGAATGTTTTTATGGCTGGCATGAAGGAGGACTTGTTTGGGAATGTCAAAATGTTTTTATGGCTGGCATGAAGGAGGACTTGTTTGGGAGTGTCAGAATGTTTTTATGGCTGGCATGAAGGAGGACTTGTTTGGGAGTGTCAGAATGTTTTTATGGCTGGCATGAAGGAGGACTTGTTTGGGAGTGTCAGAATGTTTTTATGGCTGGCATGAAGGAGGACTTGTTTGGGAGTGTCAGAATGTTTTTATGGCTGGCATGAAGGAGGACTTGTTTGGGAGTGTCAAAGTTTTTATGGCTGGCATGAAGGAGGACTTGTTTGGGAGTGTCAGAATGTTTTTATGGCTGGCATGAAGGAGGACTTGTTTGGGAGTGTCAGAATGTTTTTATGGCTGGCATGAAGGAGGACTTGTTTGGGAGTGTCAGAATGTTTTTATGGCTGGCATGAAGGAGGACTTGTTTGGGAGTGTCAGAATGTTTTTATGGCTGGCATGAAGGAGGACTTGTTTGGGAGTGTCAGAATGTTTTTATGGCTAGCATGAAGGAGGACTTGTTTGGGAGTGTCAGAATGTTTTTAGTGCTGGCATGAAGGAGGACTTGTTTGAGAGTGTTAGAATGTTTTTATGGCTGGCATGAAGGAGGACTTGTTTGGGAGTGTTAGAATGTTTTCATGGCTGGCATGAAGGAGGACTTGTTTGGGAGTGTCAGAATGTTTTTATGGCTGGAATGAAGGAGGACTTGTTTGGGATTGTCAGAATGTTTTTATGGCTGGCATGAAGGAGGACTTGTTTGGGATTGTCAGAATGTTTTTATGGCTGGCATGAAGGAGGATTTGTTTGGGGGAGTGCCAGAATGTTTTTATGGCTGGCATGAAGGAGGACTTGTTTGGGAGTGTCAGAATGTTTTTATGGCTGGAATGAAGGAGGACTTGTTTGGGAGTGTCAGAATGTTTTTATGGCTGGCATGAAGGAGGACTTGTTTGGGAGTGTCAGAATGTTTTTATGGCTGGCATGAAGGAGGACTTGTTTGGGAGTGTCAGAATGTTTTTATGGCTGGCATGAAGGAGGATTTGTTTGGGAGTGTCAGAATGTTTTTATGGCTGGCATGAAGGAGGACTTGTTTGGGAGTGTCAGAATGTTTTCATGGCTGGCATGAAGGAGGACTTGTTTGGGAGTGTCAGAATGTTTTTATGGCTGGCATGAAGGAGGACTTGTTTGGGAGTGTCAGAATGTTTTTATGGCTGGCATGAAGGAGGACTTGTTTGGGAGTGTCAATGTTTTTATGGCTGGCATGAAGGAGGACTTGTTTGGGAGTGTCAGAATGTTTTTATGTCTGGCATGAAGGAGGACTTGTTTGGGAGTGTCAGAATGTTTTTATGGCTGGCATGAAGGAGGACTTGTTTGGGGGAGTGTCAGAATGTTTTTATGGCTGGCATGAAGGAGGACTTGTTTGGGAGTGTCAGAATGTTTTTATGGCTGGCATGAAGGAGGACTTGTTTGGGAGTGTCAGAATGTTTTTATGGCTGGCATGAAGGAGGACTTGTTTGGGAATGTCAGAATGTTTGTGGGATGAGCTGCTGTTAACTCTCAAAGTTTGTATGTCCATGGTTAGCAGGGAGTTCATCAGCAAAGATTTGATCCTCCAAATGAACTACAGCAGTATACAAAAGACCAGTGGAGTTATGTACAAAGTTTTTGTGCATGAGAAGGGAAAGATGCTGGCTGTTTATTTTGAACAGTTTGGTAAAACCATCAATGTCTCCTCTGATTGCAAACTCAGGAAAAGAAGCTTCAATATTATATTGTCAAGGACATGGTTTTTGTTCTCTACATTAATAAGCAACATTAGGGAATAGGGGAAGCATTACAAAAAGGATACCAACATGCTGGAAATGAGACAAGCTTGGTCATCAAACATCTTCTTACTCAGGGAGGAAGGTCTCTGGCTTTCAGCCTACCATCAACCGAAATCCCCCTCAGACCTTTATTATATCTTCAACCAGGACCAGACTATCTGCAACACCTTTATTGGGTCTCACTCTACTTGATACTCCTTTGTCTAAGGCATGACAGGTTGTGGGCAAGCAAAGAGGGAAGGTTCAAGCAGTGGAATTTCCATCCCCTAATCTTGTATGGCTATAGATATGAAGAGTCCCACACCCTGCAGATGTAATGGTAATGCCTTAGCCACAGGCCCCTAAGTGGAAAAGAATGCACCTTTCAACCAGATCCAGCAAATGCTGAAGCTGAAGGTGGATCTGGAGAGAGAGAGTTGTCGCCACCTACTTCATCATCATCATCATCATCAGTAATACTATCAGCAGCATCACAAACTGTTCACCCCTCACCCTCTCTCCCATCTTCTCTCATCCAAGAAAAAATGAGTGTCTCCTTCAGTGAGAGCCTTCTCGTCTTCACATGTGCTGTGAAAGGCAGTACTATTCGGGATAAACTGTATTTGCCTGATTATTGAAAAATATCAACAGTGAAGTTGTGCTGATCAATTTGGATCAGTCTAAGACATTTGATAGGGTAGAGCATTGATTTTTTTTTATGATGTTCTTGTGTGTCCCAGTTTTGGGGTGTACTTTTGCTTCAAGATCCATCTACTGCACAAATACCTGGGGGTATTGGTGCAAGTCAACAGTATAAAATCCTTGACAAGTATTGATTTGCACCAATACCCCCAGCTATTTCACCATGTCTTAGTCCATTCATCAAAATTTTACACTTTCACCTATGCTTCATGGTTTTGTGTTAGAGCCTTTCTTACACAAGTTAAAGGTGAATCCATTCCTTCACGGAATCTCTTTGCCTGGTATTAGCAACTCGGCCAGATAATGCTATTTTATTTATAATAAAGAATCTTACTATAATGTTAGTTTGCATAATATTTTGCTTGTTAAAATAATGCTATATTATTTATGGTAAGGAATCTTATTATAATGCTAGTTTGCATACTAGTGTGCTTGTTAGGATAATGCTATTTTATTTATGGTAAAAAATATTATTATAATGTTCGTTTGCATAATAATTCACTTGTTAGGATAACGCTATTTTATTTATGGTTCCACCTATGCTAATGATGTGTAAAGAACACTTTCAAAATAGATGAAGTTGACAAAGAAATTTTCAGGTATGAGATGGTGGAGGGTGCCAAAATCAATTGTGATAAGTTTGTTGGCTTACAATTGGTTGAGTGGGAAGTTTCCCCTCAAATGCCATTAAGTTGGCCAGATGGGTTGATCAAGATATTAACTATATGGTTCAGTCCGGACCTGCAGCTAAAGATGAACTGATTAGAAGTTTGAAAGAAGGTCAAGAAAGTATTGTTTTTGTGAACTCAAAAGAATCTTTCCTTGAAAGGTGGAAGTATTTGTTTTGAACATCTACCAAATTCTACATGACCAGCGCTCTATTCTTTCACTATTATATACTGAACAAAAGGAATTAGTTTTTCGATTTCTTCTGGAGAATCGAGTTTCCTTTGGTATCTCATGATATCTACTGCCTTCATCTTGCTGAACGTAGTCTAGGAATGCTGAGCACTGAGATTCAATTCGCATGAATTTCCTAAAATTAATGTCTATGCAAGAGGATGATAATGCCAATTTCTGGAAAGAAGATGCCTACCAATCTTTTCCATCTTGATGAGACGCAAGTCCACTAATCACTCCAAAATCAATGCTTATTTTGTTGCAAATGTCAGAAAGCACTATGCTAACTCTTCCAGGTGAAAGATCGTCTCTTTTACAGTTGGGTGTTGTCTTTAAAGGTGTTGTATCAAGTGATAATGAGAATGGCTGCAAAACATGATTTTGCGGATGAACTTTTGGTCTTACAAGTCAGGAGCTTTCCTCCGTTTTTGCTTTGGGTATCCAGACTGAAATCACTTGATATGTTGCAAGAGACCCTCTGGGTTGGTATTTAGCTTTGCACAGCAAAGCTAGTGATTATGCTCAAGTGTATGCACTAGAGTGACTTGGAGGAGATCATTGTTGTGCACCCATTGTGTAAGTTGATTAAAGGCTACAAGATCTACATCTTGGAAAGTTTTTTCATATTAAAAGCCACTTCTATCTGTACAAATATGGTACTGTCACTGAAAAGAGATTGGTACTCTTGTGGGGATCATGTGTATTTCCACACAGTTCATTCATATTACGCACTCACACATGTACATATATATTCATACTTTACTCTTGTCTTGTGTGTCTTCTTCATTCATGAAACACATGACCATCATGCGATGTTCTTATGTGTTCCAGTGTTTTTCCGGGGCTTGTAAAAAAGTGGAGACACACATGTTACAACTGGCAGTTCCAGTTCAAGTACCAAGCAAAACAGTTGGCAGTTTCAGCTGCCCACAATAGCGCCATGCTATCGCAGGGTTGCGTTCTTCAATCTTACCTAATTCATTCTTACATACCTGCACTAATTGCAAAATACAATTAGCTGCCATTTATTTCTTAAACTCACATGTGCACAAATCTCTCACATGTTCCAATTGGAACTTTTGTCAATTCATCATTATGTACATTGCTTTCTTTCTTTCAGAGACATTAACCTCAAGTGACTTTTCATCATGTTTCTTAATGTAACAAGGGAAACAATTTTCCTTCTACTATTTGCATGCTTAATCACAACCTTGTAAATTTATCGTTAATACAATTCATTGTTTGTTTTATTCAAGCGTCATTGTTGTCTTATTTCCAACTTCAATTACAATTTGTAAATATAAATTGTAAAGGACCTAAAAATCCTCTACACTCTTGTGTCTTCTTGACATGATATGAAATGTGATGTGTACACTGAGACAGAAAGAATTTCTTGAAGGTTAAAAGTTCTTTTCTCAACTTGTCTTTCTTTAAGCCTTAGCTTTAAGTTAAGGTCAGGGTGTGACTCTCTTCATTAAAATTCATCAAAAAGTGGGTAAGAGTTTCACATTTGGTGAGAGTGAGAGGGGCTGACCTTAAGTGGTTATTGGATGCCCCTTAGGAAAGAGAATTTTGAGCCTCTAACTGAATCATCAGTTATCCCAGCCCATTGTTAAGTTTATTTTTTGACATTAGTTCAGCCTTTTTGAAGGGTTTTTTCTGTTTTAATTTAGCTAGGGTGTAGGTCTCCTATTGTTTTGTCCTTCATATTTTTTTAAGTTTCCCATCTCTTCCACTATTAAGCAAAAAATCTCTTGGTAGCATAAGAAAATTTTTTGTGCTTTATTTTCTGCTGCATGTAGCATTGTGAGGGAGACCAAATATTAATGCTTTTTTTGTTTAGTTTTTTGCCCATATATTTTTTCCTTGTATAAATTCATTGGGTACTGATTTTTGCTCCTCCTCCAAGAATTGTACAAATAAAAATTTCATGTTAGAAATTTAATTGAATAAATGAGGCATTTTGGTGATTGGGATGCAACTGGCAATAGTAAATGTGTTGTTATGGCGAAAGAAAAATTTTATGTATGAATGAATAAACAAGACTAGCTAAGTTATGTTAAAACTAGAAAAGATTAGATCTTCCCTAGCAAAATATTCTGTGCTTTGTGTGCAAATATAAAATATGTAGTATTGGTTCTCATTAGCATTATCTGATTTCTTTCTCTTGCTCTCTCTCTGCACTTCTATCTTCACGTTTTTTCTTTCTTTCATTTTCTCTCAGAAACCAAAGTGTTTTTCCCCTCTTTCTGCGCAATAGTCCATTATTTATAAGATGTTGGCAGGGAGCAATGGTCATGCAAACAGATGAACAAGCACAATTATAACAAAATTCTTTGTCTCATATGAATGAAGAGAGAACATAGTCAATAAATAGTGGTTCAATAATCAATAAATAAAAGATTAACTATTATCAATTTATTGATTATTGACTTGTCCGTAATTCTTTATTGAGCACTTTAACAAAAATTCTGTTCATTTTGAAATGTTAGCTGCATATTTCAATTGGTGATATTTCTATTATTAAAGGAAAGAACATATAACAATTTAAATTTTAAAACTTCCATAATGTGAGCCATCATGGCTCTCTACAACTTCCTATCCTTTGTAGCACTTAATAAGTGCTTTTTCTCATACCTCCCACTTTCTGTCATTTATTTACACCAGTTTGTTTGATAGCTCACAAGTTTCCCTCTGTCCTTCTAGTGTTTTTTGTTTATCATCTCACCCCAAACAAGACATTCTACTGCCACTGTTGCACAGAGGGTTATATAGGGGAAAGTGATGAGAAAGAGGAGTTAGTTACCTTACCCAAACCCCGCTCTGCTGTCCACTTGTTCTGGCCAATCAGCTATGTTATGTATTGTTTTCCCCATTTTTTTTTTCTCTATCTGACCTGTGAGTATCAGGCTCTCCATGCCCTCCTTATCTCATCAAAAAGAAGTCAAACTGTGGTTTCAGCAGTAATGCATATCTAAATGTCTGAATTCCAGTTGAATTAATGAATTCACTTACATGAAAGAAACTTTGGGAAAGATATTAATCCATCTGTTCCCACAATATATGGGTTAAATAACAGCACAGACTGAATTGTATAGCCTTGGTTGACAACAAGTCTACCTGCAGAAAGTAATGGCAATCTACTGCATAAAAAATTTCCTCCCAGTCATTCATGTCTCGTTGTATCACCTATAGCACTGTCTGAATAAAATACTTAGTGACAATGGAAAAGAATTTTCCAGTAACAATTTTCAAGAGATGGGAGAGAAACTGAATACACAGATAGTAAATACAGCAGCTGAATCCCCCTGGAGCAATGGGATAAATGAGCGTCATAATGCCATACCAACAGATATGGTAATTAAAGTGAAGGAAGATACAAAATGTTCCCTCAATGATGCATTAGCATGAACAATCATGCAAAAAAATGCCATGACTTTTTGTGTTTGAAAAAAAGTTCAAATTTTCATCTGTTCTTCGACAAACTATTGGCCCTTGATGTCACATCAAAATCTGAAGTTCTTATAAAAAACCTAAAAACACTTCACTCAACTAATCAGGCCTTCATCTCAGCAGAATACAGTAAATGAATTTAATATGCATTGAGAAAAAGAACAAGAGTTTGAGTTTTGTTTAACAGCATATCAACCTTTGCAGGTTATTTAACGCCAAAAAGGTAGGGTTTTAAGTTATTTTTTTTTAATATTTGGTTATAGCAAGTAGGTTGATTTAGTTAGATTCTGATGAAATTTTTTTTTATATTTTAGAAAACTGAAAATGTCTTCTAGTTTTGTATTCAAAAATGTATCGCTAGTAATGTCTTTCCTTCAAAAATGTATTATGGCAATAATGTTTGTTTTTTCTTTCTAAAATGTGTTACGGTAATGATTTTTCCTACAAAAATGTATATTTTCCTATAAAAGTTTATTTTTTATGTATATATTTCTATAAAAATCTATTTTTATAGTTTCATAGTGTTTTGAACCCAGTTTGATGGTTAACTATTTGCCCATAGCTGGGACCCTAACAGGTGCTACCACTCTGAGTCAGGGTGGACCTGGAAACAACAGCAATTAAGAGGTGGTTCTATGCTCTTCACAAGCTCTCAATTAGAGGCCTTGCTGCCATATGCAGTTTCCTGTCATACCCAGGACCCAAGAACAAGAGATTTTACATAAAAAAAAATATATATCAATATAAAGATACAGTTTACTATAAAAGAGAAGGAATACCAGCATGGAAGAGACCTGATCAGAGTGGAAGGTCAAGTGGCAATATAAAAATTTGGATCAATGTAAGTAATGGTTCATCCTAAGCTACACAATGCATGAGAATGTAGAATCTGAAACCAACACCAATGCAAATAAGAACTCACCAAGCAAGGACAAAATATTTTCAAGAGTTTTTATGGCAGAAGAGACAATCAGTGATAAGGATATACTTAATGAATCATCTAATCGAGACCATTGAAATCAGGGTTTCTAATTAACTTGAAGTAATTCAAGACTCTATTGACCATGATGAGGCACAAATCTCTAGTGACACCTTTTATCCAGGAAACCAATTACCTAAAAGCAACCAAGATATTCTAGCAAGAATGATAACTGGTGAAAAGATTGAATATGCAATTATGCTGACAAGGTAAATGTTTATAACAAAAACTTAGAAAAAAACCTTAATTATTGATTAGAAGAAAGCTGTCAAGGAACAGAAAAAGATTGAACCCAAAGAAGTTTCAATTGCCACATCTCATTCTACAGAAACTTTAGAGCCAATGTTTAAAGAGCTTTAACAATAGAGAGATAACAATGTAATAACAATTTGTCTATACAGTGTACCCCTGATATAAGGTAGTTGTAGGACCAAATAAAAATTCTCTTATATCCGGGTTTCTCTTATATCAGAGTTTGGTCTATTTTATATACATTACCACAGGCTCTAATTTGGGACCAGAGAAAATATCTCTTATATCCGGATTCTCTTATATCTGGGGTATACTGTACTTCTGAAATGAGGTAGTTACATTATTCAGACTGTTAACGTCATCTTTAATGCCATATTCATATTCACAATGTTTTGGCCAATGTACACTCCAGCCTTCTTCAGGTGACTGGAATTTTAAACCGAATCCTTTATTTCAATCACTGATGTATATTATTCTCGTTCTATGTGCCATGCCACTTCTGGATGTCTTAGTTATATCTCTTTAATTCAACCCTCTAAGTCATTTGTTCACCACTGCTGTAACCAGGTATTGAAGTCAAGTCACTGGTTTTAATCAACACATTTATCAACTAAGCACCTGGCCCAGTATACACATCAGTGTTTGAAATTTTGGGACTTTGGAACCTAATGTCTCAGCAAACATTTTTACCAGAGCTCATATTGCAATCTTGAAGCTGATGATTTTCTCTATCACCCTGTAGTAATGATTTCCATATTGTATTCATTTTTATGCTTGGCTGGCTTGGGAAATTTTTGTGGCTTAGCATATGTGCTGATTCCTGAAGAAAGTAAGCAAGTAAAATGGCCGAAATGGTGTAAATATGAATATGGCTCTAAAGATGAGAACAACAGTCCTAACAATGTAAATAATGGAAAGAGATCATTATATCAGACTCTCCCATCTGTTCAAAAATTAATCTTAGGGTGATAATAGCAGTAGTAACATACAAAAGATCAAATATTAATTCACTGGACATACGAGGGTCATTCAATAAATAATGTGAATTTTTCTAATACAGATAGAAGCTTACTTCTTTTTCAGTGTAGTCTCCCAGCAGTGTCACACACTTTTTCCATCTGTGCACAAGCCTCCATATTCTCTCAGCCTAAAAATCTTTGAACTGATGTCTCACCCAATCGCTCACAACACTTTTGGCTTTATCATCACTTTCAAACTTCTTTAAACAATTTCGCTCACTTGTAGACGTTTTTTGGCTGAAACATGTGGCACTATGCACAGTTGACATTTTCCTATGAATTTTAACTGGTTTGCAAACTTCAGCAAGCAAAATTTGATAACTGACCTCTGTTCAATCCTGGATCATGCTTCTTGGTCGGCCATCTATGTTAATCTCCAAAACTCTCAAAAGTTTTTTTTTCAATCTGCAAAAAAAATTGAATCCCTTTGAAAAAGAAATAAAGGAAAAAAAGTAATTTTCTATCTGTATGAGAAAAAAAAAATCACCTTATTTATTGAATGACCCTCAGACAAAGTGTATATCTACAAGGACAAAAACTTGACAGACACTTATTTCTGAAGTCACCACCTGAGATAAAAACAGGTAAAATTTGTCAGTTGAAAAAATGTGTGTGAGGTCTCAATGAAGCAGCAAAAGTTGTGGTATTTGCATATTTCTTGGGATCAGATTTTCTTACAGGTAAGAAAGAGCAGATATAATGAATATTTTTTTTCTACTATTGTGAGAAACATCTACATAGTGTTATGTCAGCTCATATTGATAATTTCTTTTGGGCTGAAACTGATTAATTTCAGCTTTCAGTAATAAATAAACTGAAACAAAATTTTAATTTCAACAATGAACAGCAAAAAGTTTTTAAATGCATTGTATTAATATTAATTAGCTGAAGTAAGATATCCATTTTAATCAAAGAAAATATGAAGCTTCCCAGGAACCAATACAGCTTAAAGAAAGTGTTGAAATTATCAATAACTGTCAGTCAGTTAAAGGTTATCTCTCTTTTTCTCTTTTAAAATTTCTGTAGGGATTCTCTCCCTTTACCTAACTCTTCCCTCTTCTTCCAATGTAAATAAAGGCTCGCTTTGTGCGTGTGTCTGTCCGCTCTAAAACAAATGTCTCTGTCATTATTTTTACTACAATAAGTATGCAACACAGTTGAAGCTCCGTTATACAAGGTATGTGAAGCTATGTTTCATTTTTAATAATTACTTCACAAAGGTTATGGACCCAGTCTATGTCAACGTCTTGGAGATATTTGTCCATGTCCACATGTGAACTTTTTTTGTTTTATCCCGTTCGGCCATCTTGAATTTTTTTTTGTATTGAAAGTTTTTGTGTTGCTTGTATAAAGTACAATGGCAATGGAAACAAAACTTAGTAACCTGGTACCACTAAATGGTACAAATTATAATACTTGGAAGGTTCAGTGTAAAATGGCTTTAATTAGGGATGGTTTATGGAACATTGTTAATGAAATGGAGATAGTTCCTGATAAACGAACAGATTCTGCATCACACGTAAAATATTTATCAAGAAGGGACTTAGCGACGATTGTACTGTCGGTGGAAACTTCACTGCTATATTTAATTGGAGACCCTGACGACCCCGCAGTAGTGTGGAAAAAATTAGCTGACCAATTTCAAAAGAAAACTTGGGCAAATAAATTAGCATTGAGGAGAAAATTATATTCTCTTAAACTAAAAGACGGCGACTCTGTTCATGAACACATTAAAACTATGATGGAAATATTTGATGAATTAGCAGTCATTGGCGATTCTATTGACGAGGAAGATAGAGTTGTTCATCTTCTGGCTACACTTCTAAACTCTTATAATATGTTGGTGACGGCACTCGAAGCAAGTCAGGATGTTCCTAAATGGGTGTTAGTGACTGAGCGATTACTGCATGAAGAAACCAAGATGAAAGAGAAGGAAATACATGGTGCTGAATTGAAAGCCATGGCATCAAAACATCATGTCAACAAAAGGGGACCCAAATGTTATTACTGTGGAAAAAACAGACACATTAAACGTGACTGTTGTTTACTTGATACAAAAGAGAATGTTAAGTCAAACCATCCGAAAAGGAAAGTTTTCTTCACTAAGAAAATAAAGGATGACTCAAGTGATTCTAGTGATGACATTGTTGGACTTCTCACACATAATGCGTTGTTGTCAAATAATAATAAGAGTAACTGGATTGTTGATTCTGGAGCTACATGTCACATGTGTTACGATGTTGAGAAATTTATTAATTTCAGAAAGTTGGATATAGCAGAGGAAATAACCCTTGGCGATGGATTTTCAGTTGAGGCATTAGGTATAGGTACAATAGAACTTAAAGTGAGTTTACCAAATGGCAAATACCAAAGATGCAGGCTTTATGAAACTCTATATGTTCCTAAATTGTCTTATAATTTATTAAGTGTGTCTAGAGCCACTAAATCTGGAAAGACATGCCTATTTACTGAATCAAGTTGTCAAATTCTGGATGACAAGCAGAAAGTGGTGGCAACAGGTTCAAAAATTGGTAACATATACTATTTAAACTGCAGTGAAGTATATGGAGAAGCCCATTCAGCAAACTCCTGCCTAAGTAGTAACACAAAGGAGGTGATTTGGCATAGACGTTTTGGCCACCTTGGAGAAAAGAATTTACAGAAACTAGTAAAAGATAAACTAGTAACTGGCCTTGACTATGATGTAACCAAGGATATCAACTTATGTGAGCCATGTTTGGATGGAAAACATCATCGTTCCTCATTTCCAAAATCTGGTGGAAAGCGAGCTACTCAACTTCTCGGAATTGTGCATAGCGATGTTTGTGGAAGGATAGAGGTAAAATCGCTTGGTGGAGCAGAATATTTTGTAACATTTATTGATGATAAATCAAGATTTGTATGAATATACGTGCTCAAACACAAGAGAGATGTTTTTAAAAAGTTCATGGAATGGAAAACCATGGTGGAAAATTTCACAGGACATAATATTAAGACCCTACGCACTGATAATGGTGGGGAGTACACTTCAAGAGAATTTGAAGATTACTTAAAAAGGGAAGGCATTTGACATGAATATACTGTTCCTAAAACCCCAGAGCAAAATGGAGTAGCTGAAAGAATGAATCGAACATTAGTAGAAACAGTGCAGGCAATGTTGTCAGATGCAAAACTGCCTAAGAAATTTTGGGCAGAAGCTTTATCCACAGCTTCATATATTTGAAACTGGAGCCCAACAAATTCTGTGAAAGGTATGAAACCCTATGAAGTATTGAAGGGGCATAAACCCAATGTAAAACATTTACGCATCTTTGGGTGTGATGCTTTTGTCCATGTACCAAAGGATGAAAGGTTTAAAATGGATTCTAAGTCCAAGAAGAGCATATTTCTTAGTTATGGCATTAGTGTAAAGGGTTATAGACTTTATGACACCAGAAAGTCTAGAGTATTTCATAGCAGGGATGTGATCTTCAATGAATCAGGCTCCATAACTGACCAAGAGGAAAAAGAAGTAGTGAAGCCACCTCCAGTTGAAATCGAATACCAGGAGAGCTCCTGAGGATAATGACAACTTGCAGGAGGGACCGGGACTCTGAAGATCACCAAGGACTAAGAAGGCTCCAGACCAGTACGGTGAATGGGTTTACATGGCCCATAATTTAAGTGATCCACTGACAATGGAAGAAGCACTCTCCAGTCCTGAGAGGAATGAGTGGATGAAAGCAATGGAAGGTGAAATTTCTTCCTTGCATACTAACAAAGTATGGGATCTCACCGAGTTGCCGAGTGAACGAAAAGCTATTGGTAGCAAATGGGTTTTTAAACGCAAGTACGTTGCTGACGGAAAAATGGAACAGTATAAAGCTCGACTGGTAGCCCAAGGTTTTCTTCAGAAGCAAGGTATTGATTATGACGAGAACAGGTGGAAAAGAAGACAGTCAAGTTGGAGTACTGTCCGAGCAAAGAAATGGTAGCGGATATTCTAACAAAAGGACTTGTGAGCTCACAGTTTGTGAAGCTCAGGGACCTGTTAGGTCTTGAAGAACTGATTATTTAGACTGTCAGCAATTGAGGAGGAGTGTTGAAATTATCAATAACTGTCAGTCAGTTAAAGGTTATCTCTCTTTCTCTTTTAAAATTTCTGTAGGGATTCTCTCCCTTTACCTAACTCTTCCCTCTTCTTCCAATGTAAATAAAGGCTCGCTTTGTGCGTGTGTCTGTCCGCTCTAAAACAAATGTCTCTGTCATTATTTTTACGACAATAAGTATGCAACACAGTTGAAGCTCCTTTATACGAGGTATGTGAAGCTATGTTTCATTTTTAATAATTACCTAACAATAAGAACAGGAGTCTGACTAAAAAAGAAAAGGCTGAATTTCAGTCACCCACTGGGCTACCGCTATTGCTAATTAAGCAAGACCTTTGGTGCTTGCAAATTGAGTAACAGTTTAAAGGAACACCAAAGCCAATATCCAGAGTAAACAAAGTTATATGGAAAGTCAAACAGACTATTTTTTACCTTTAAGAAATTAAAGTGTGAAAAGTTCACAATATTTTTTTCTGATGCTTCTTTTAAAAATCTTTTGGGTGGTACCTCTCAATTGGGGTACTTGATATTGCTTGCTGACAAGGAGGGGAACACCTGCCTTATTCACTGGATTTTAAGAAGTTCACCAGCAGTTGAATGTTTGGCCCTGAAAGAAGCAAGTGAAACAGCATTTTACCTGAAAACAATTCTGGAAGATATTCTTCAGGGAAATGAAGATAGAATTCAATTCAAATGCTTTTATTGACAACAAATTCCTTACTGATTCACTGCATTCTTTCAGAACCTTTGAAAAAAAAAAAAAAAAAGAAAAGAGGTTGATGCTGGACAGGGCCATTATAAAGGATATGATGACAAAGGGAGAAATCAGTGAGGTAAAGCTGATTGACACCAGATGTCAACTGGCTGACCTCTTGACAAAAGCTACAGCATCATCAGGGAGTTTGCATGATGTCTTGCAACAAGGAAATATTAGCTCTGAACATTAAAAGAAAAACAACAAATGAAAGACAAGATTATCTCCCAGATCTAGAGATTTTGCTTATAAGTAGCCACCATATTGATTGACACCAGCTCTTTGTAAACAGCTAACAGTAACTGCTTCATGTTCGAAGATTGTCATTTCCTCCCTGGCAGAAATAAGGTGACATAGAGAAACAATAGTTTCTTCTCCATCTGGTAACCTAACAAGAGCATAATCAGGATTCACCTGAGTCAGCTCGATTTCTCGTACAGTATGTTTGTGCTTGTTGTTCTGAATTTAGTTTCTCATAAGAACGTTCCAAGGAATCATCAACCAGGAATAAACAGACCTTCTGGAGGTAAATTTTCTTGGATAAGAAAGCATCCGTTTATAAGAAATGCAATTCGTGGCTGTACACAGTAAGTAACAAATCAAAGTGGAGAATGTTAAATAAAACAGCTCATATCAACAGGCTTTTTATTTCCTTCCTTATAAGTGCCTCCTTTTCTCTAAAGTCTCTTGAGGATTTCACAAATATAGGTTTAAAGTCAGGCAATAGGAGGATGTCAGAGACTCATGCTAGCTAGTCTCTACTATTTTAGAGATGGTCTGTTGCCCTCATATATAATTTCTATTTTTCGGGCAGGCTTGAAAAGTCTTGTCATAGATCACACTGAAACACAAATTTTTCTAAGTTTCTGTACCCACTGTAAGATTTACTTTACATTTTCCTACAGTTTTTATTAACAAGTCTGACAAATCCATGCAGATGGTAGAATTAATAGGTCTAACATCCAAACCCATAAACTGATCTATCTTGAAACCAATAAATCTATGACTACTTCTCGAATCTACTAAAATGGTAAGATATTTTTGTTCACAAGGCATTATAATGTAGCTTTCAAACATCCTGTAGCTTAGAAGTTACTGTGGCTATAATGAATAATGCAACAGAAAACTTAAGTTCCAAAAAACAGTCTTTAGCAAAATGACCTTTCTTTTTTGCAATAATAGCAACTCATTCATCAAGTCCGACATTTACTTCTGGAGTTGCCTCTTCAGAAAAAGCAGACAGACGTTATTGAAATGCCCTTCAATCTGGTAATAATGCCAACTCGTTCCTCAAGCCGGACAATGACTTTTAGGGTGCCTAGTGCCTCCAAATGTGTATTGTGGTGCAGTGGATATCAGCTTGATACAAGTAATTGGAGAGCAGACTTCGAATTCCAGTTGAATTCAATGCATTCACTTATGTGCAAATATGCTTGGAAAAGGTATTAATCCATCTATTTCCTCTCTGTATATGGATTAAATAGGACAGATTGGGTTCTACAGCCTTGGTTGACAACCAGTCTACCACAGAAAAATAATGGCAACCTACTGTGGGAAAATCTTTTGCCCAGTCACCCAAGCATGTATTATGTATAGGACTTAACTGGCTGACTGAATGCCTCCGCAGAAAAAACACCTTTACTTTTAAAAGGAATTTGCTAGTAGGTTTTCTTCTCACTGAGATGTTTCAATACTAACATCACTTGATAATTTGTTTGGATACCAGCAGAATAAACTTCAAAATTTAGGATATCCCTTTCTGCACTTCACACTTGGTTCCCAGCTTTTATGAGGGTGAACCTTTTCTGCTGAGTAGGAGGTGCAGATAACACAGAAATAAAGACATGTTCCTCTTTATAAATTTGAGTGTTAACATCTTTGAATTTACAAGGCTTCCTTAGAATGTGCAATGCTTGAAGATATTGATTTAAGTCTTCTGTATGTGCCTCAGTTCTTTGCTTTTTTGTGCAAGAAATCTCTTTTGAGAATATTAATAGCTTCTTTGAAATTTGTACATTAATTGAACAGTTTATATACATCAGACAACATGTAGTTTATAAGAATATCCAATTCCTTACCCTCAATATGCTTGAAGAAGTTTAAAAATGTTCAGTACCAATGAAACCATATTTTCTCTGCCATGGGATTCTTACTATCTAGATCCATAATTTTAGGTTTTAGCACCCTGTCTATTTTGATATCCAGCGCAAAAAAAAATTAGTAGTGAATAGAATGTAGTAAGCTATAATTAGTTAAAAGTATTCAGTACTAATTTTATAGGAGTTCAGTCTTCAATGTCAGGATTAGTGGTTTCTATAACTACGCCTACATCACAAGCAGATGTGACACAAGGTCAAGGCTTAAAGGTAGTCTATCAGCTGCACCACACTAAAATTCCTAAGCCCCCTTGACATTTCCATTTTTGGGGACACCTCAGGTGCTCAGCAGTAAATCTAGCTCCATGAGATTACTAGTAGCTTCTAAATTAGCCATCTGACCTTACATAAGATACTGTTGTCATATCTGGTCAGGTGCCATTGCTGTTCATCCCATGGTTCTCAACAGGCTCCAATGGAGAATCTGTAATGTGATCAGTCCAGACTTGGCAGCCTGGCTCCAGCCACTTTCTCACTAGCGGGATGTGTCTTCCCTCTGTCTCTTCTAACAAATATTTTCATGGCTTCTGCTCTGACAAACTTCCGTCACTAGTGCCCCCTACACAAAAGTTTACTCAAGACTGGCAACAAGGCCCTACCCTTTTACAGTTAAATCTACCAAACACAGCCAACAACTCTAATCCCACAGCATCTTTTCTTGCACTTTCCTCCTCCTGTGAACTTTGTTCTATATACTTGCTTTCCTCCAAAAATTTCAAAGCAATGTCAATTCCCATCTCTTATCCACTTGGGGTAATAGTCCTTCCCTTATCCTTTCTACATCACCCTGTGTATCTTGTTCTTTTCCTTTCTCACTCTACCCTTGTAACTATCATCATACCTGTATTCCCATCCTTCTCTTGCCCTTTCTCTGACACCACCTGGAACTGATTCATCTTTCTCTTTGCCCTCCTCCTGCTGAAACTTTTATTCTCTTATGTAGCTCCACTGCACATCAGTGGCAGTACTGCCTTGCTTGGGGTGAAAGGATTAAAAAAAAATCAAGGCAATTATAAGTAAATTAAAAGACCCACCAAGATTCATTATTGATAGCCACAATCTTAACAATTTAAGATATGCAAATGACACAATGCTGATAGGAAACACAAAGTTAGCTACAAAATCTCCTATAGAAGGTAGCAAAGACAAGTGAAAAGAAAGGACTAAGCATGAACTACAAGAAACAGAATGCATGATTAACAGTAGAAGATAATTCCAAAATGCAAATTACAGGTCAAGAATACTAAAATCAAACAGGTACAGAAATTAAAAATTTTGGAAAGGTTCTAGCAGAGTACAGAAAGTGCAACACTGAGATCCTAAGATATATTAAGATGGCCAAAGAAGCATTCCAAAAGCTAAAAGTATTAAGAATCAGAAAAATTTTGTTTGAAACAAAGAATACCAGACTCTTAGGTGATAATGCTGTACAATCTCCTGAAAGATGAAGAAAGCCGAAGCAAGAGAAATTTTGTTCTACAGAAAAATGCTGAGAGTACCATTGGACAGAAAATGGAGCAACAAGGTTTTTGGAGAGAATGGAAACAAAAAGAAACTTATGCTTAACATTATAAAGAGACATTTGAAATTTCAGGGTCTTGTAATAAGGAATGAGAGCTTGGAATATTTGATACTCACAAGACAAATTTAAGGAAAGAGGAACAGAAGAAAGTAGTGCATCACATACTTGATGGACTTGAGAAAATGAATTGTAGAATATGGTTCTGGAGAATTAGCAAAAAACAAAAATTATTAAAAATTACAAAAGACTAGCAGATGTGGAGGGCCTTGATTGCCTATATCATGAAGGGACTTGGCATGTAAAAGAAGTATTGAATAGAGTATTTTATAAAATTTAGAAAAGTTTTTATGATAAAGCAATCTTAATATAGAAAAATAAAAATAAAGGAATCAAGATTGTGTTGCACCATTAAGTTACAGCCATCCAATATCAATGAGCTGTTGGTATTTAATATTTCGTAATTTTTTAAACTTTTAACAGTGACTTGAATAAATTAAGTCTGTCTGTAATGAGAAGATTGATCTTATTTTCTATTCAACATGACTAATATTAAACAAGCATGTTAATGTTTTTTTAGGTTTAAAGTAACTAAGCATAAGCTCTTGTCCCACTCCACTGACCTACTATCCAGAAAAGGCAATCATACACTAACCCAGAGTCCCAAATGTTTACTAAATGTACCAAGCAATAAAAGCATTATCATGAGTGTGATAACCATAACCCAGGGATGCAAATATATTTTCAAAGTTCCTAATGGACTCTTATCTATATATCACAATAAGGCAATCAGGTGCCACTGAAGGTGGTAGTGGCAGACAGTAGAGGCTCAGTGCTATGGACAAAGAGAGCAGAGCCCCCCCCGTCCCATGCTTTAATTAGACCCCACTTGGGGCAATAGGTTTAATCCATCATGAACATAATTTGCTTAAGATTAGGTTCATGCAAAATTGTCTCCCCAGGTTTTATCAATTAATTGATACAAGAGGCAGCATTTCTAGATCAATGAATCTCTTATTTTCCTATTTTTCATGTAAAAATGAGGTTTATATTGCAGCCATTTGAAACATGGACTTATATAAAATAATGTTAAAATTAAATGTTGCATAGGGTTTGAATCAGTAAGTGAACTGTGAGAAATTTTTGCTCACAATGAAAAATAGAGTAGATAATTTCCAGATATATCTTTTGAATACTAATTATTTTTTTTAACTAAAGTTCACCTAAGATCTGAGGACCACTCAAAATAGAGGCTTACAGTGTGGAGTTGTATTGGCATAAGAAAATGGCAAGAAGTGAAAGACTTGTGTTTATGCAAGAAAGATAACAGCTAATTCTAGACATGAAGAGATCAATATTTAATTAGCAAATGAAAGTTTAGAGTTTAGGGGAAGACGTTACAAGTATGGAGTTGAAGTAGACTTTAGAAGGAACTGGAAACCCAAGCCAAAACAGGGATCAAGGGATTTTTTTTGTCTTTTTATAATTGTGTTGCCTCAAGCAAGATATTTTACTGCCACTGTTGTGCAGGGGGTTACATATAAGGAATGTTATGTGAAAGAGTGACAGGTTACAGGGAGTGTCAGAAAGAAAGTATGAGAAGGAAGAGAATACTGATGAGAGTGAGGTGGACGAAGAAAAAAGCATGAAAGTGAGGATATAAGTTAGTGAGTTGACTATTGACTTTACATTTGAATCCTTGAAGATTGTAGCTGTCGGGAAAGCAAGTAAACCGAAGGAAATTCCACAGGCGGGAAGTGCGAGAAAAGAAGCTTCTGGAGTAGAATTTGTGTTTACAATTTATTGGTTTCACAGTAAAAGAGTGGGATCTAGTTGCTAATCTTGTGGCTCGAGGAAATTCATATATAGGGGGTACAAGTGAGCTAAGTTCATCGAAGCAGAAGCCGTGAAAGTATTTGTAGAAGTGACACAGGGAAGCCACACTGCATTGGTGAGAAAGCGACTGTATCCTTTTTTAAAAGACCAAGGAAAATCGTAAATTGGACAATAGGAGAACCTATCTACTTTTATTTCGAAAATAAATTGATAAATATTTAGATTAAAAAAAAATGCCTGAGGTCAGGCAGAGACTCTATACTAGAGCTGAAGTAGATTTTAGAAGGAACTGGAAACCCAATCTTAAACAGGAATCAAAGGATAAACATCTACTCTTATACAAAAAAAAACTGGGGAGGAGTATGAACCGGATGATAGGCAAACCTATCTACTTCTATTTTTACTAATACAAAGCTAGGAAGTCAGTCAAGGCCGTGGTTACTGTTAATATGATAATAATGAACGAGGTGCGTGATGTAAATATAATACAAGTTGGAAGGAAGTAATGATTATATGCAGATTAGGAGGATAGATAATGACTGACCCTTGATTTAAAGAGGTTAAAATTGTAGTGTTCAGTTAAGCATCCACAAGTATCAGTTCTTAAGAAAACAACTGTTTGAGTTGAACTTTCATCTTACATTTAAAATATGGAGGAAATGAGGATGATTTGACTCCATGGAAACAGTTTGGCATGTTCGAGTTGTAAAGTTCTGAACTGATCAACCTAAAAATGGAATCTTTCTAAATATTTACCATGGAAGTAACAATGAAGTATTGAAGCTGTAGGGAGATGGTTAATGTTTCTTTGATTTGACCTTGTGTCATACATAACCAAACTCTCTACAGCTTATAAGTTTTATCCAGAGTTATCATCAGAGTTAGCGGAAGGTTTTCCTCAGAAGATTGGTTGGTCGTAGAAGGTTGGAATCTGTGGAATTGTGTGGAATAATCTAAGAATAAAAATATGCATTTTTCATGTTAAATTAGTAATTTATTAAAAGGAAAGAATGACAAGAATAGGTAGTAGTTAATGTTCAATGGGAACAAATAATGAGTTATGAGTGTCAAGAGTTGAAGATGTTCGTAGTAGTAATTGTTGAATTGACTTTATGCATACATAGGCATGTATGTATTAGCATTTGTTCGGTAGGAGTGTCTTTGATGGAGAAGAAGAAGTAAAAGGAATCAGCACACGAGAAAGATGGAGAAAGAGGACGATGTGAGACGCGATCTATGTCCGAGACGTGGTTAAAATTTCTCCCATTACATTTTAGTTGTTTGTCTTGTTGCTTCCATCTGGCTGACGCTTTGTAATGGTAGGGAGATGGTTAATGTTTCTTTGATTCTTTGATTCGTTCTTTGTGTCATACATAACCGAACTCTCTACAGCTTACAAGTTTTATCCAGAGTTATCAGCAGGAGGTTATTTTCATTTTCATCATCAGAATTATCAGAAGGTTGGTGATTGGAGATTGAAATGTGTGGAGTAGTGTGGTAGAACGAAATATACATTTTGCATATTAAAATAGATATTTATTAAAAGGAAAGTTAAACAAGAATTTGTAAAATGTTCAATGAGAAAGTTAAGGGTATCAAGATTTGTAGAAAATGTTCATAGTAGTAATTTGTTGAAACGAGTTTATGCATACATATGTATGTATGCATGAGTGTTTGTTTGGTGTTAATATCTTTGGATGGAGAATAAGAAGTAAAAGGAATCAGCACACGAGAAAGAGGAAAAGAACAATGTGCGATGTGACCTATGTCTGGGTTGTGGTCGAATTTTCTCCAGTTACATTTTAGTTGTTTCATCTTGCGGCTCTCATCTGACTGACTTGACTGGGTTACGGACGTGGTTAAGTAGTGGAATTCAGGCATGTGACCGGCTCCAGAGAGCATTTTCTTCTTTAGGATTGAAAAACATTTGATGACGTCATCATTCATTTTTCTACGTCATATTCAATCAGGATCCAGAATTTTACTTTTCACAGACTTGTGAAATTTGTCATGGATTGGGTTTTTCCAAAATATTTTTAGTCATTTGAATCCACTTTCGCAAGTGTTCAATTTTTGTAAATGAGAAAAAGAAAGATTTAATTCTTAATTTTGCAGGTGTTCAATTTTTGTAAAAGAGAAAAAGAAAGTAGATTTTAATTTTTAATTTTGCAGGTGTTCAATTTTTGTAAAAGTGAAAAAAAGTACATTTTAATTCTTAATTTTGCAGCTGGTCAATTTTTGTAAAAGAGAAAAAGAAAGTATATTTTAATTCTTAATTTCTTATCCCACAGTATCAATCGCCTTGTAACATTGTGTCTGTGGAAAGGAAGTAGAAGTGTGGGAAATAAATCTTTCCCTAAAAGGCTATATAAATGAATATGAACTCTGAATATTGTAAAGTATCGATTGTGTAGCTCCAGCCCAGACAGGACAGCAATAATTGATTTTTGTTCTAATTTATCTCTTCCAAGGATAAAATTGAACCAGTTTCAAGTACTTCTTGGAGTGAGAGATGAGTCAACCATTCCGGATATGAGTTCTACTTTTTGTTGGAAGAGAGCTTTACATTTCAGAATTTTAACACTTACAGGACAAAATTGAAAACAAGAGAATCAGAGCAGCCATTAACCTTGCACTAATGCCTTTGAAAAAATACAAGTTGTTATAACATAGTAAACTAATATTTCTAGCCTTGAATGGCAGCCAGTCTGGAAGAACTGCTGAAAAATGAAAAATCACAGAGAAGATGATGGGAAACCACTCGACTTTCCTCACAAAGAATCCCAATTCATAGATAATAAATAAGAGGAATCTGTGAAGGGACATAGTATCTAAAAAAAAATCTATTTGTCAAGTAAGCTGATAAAGGAACAAGCACCACAAAAGTTAAACAAGTTATAAATTATATTATAAATTATAGTATTGTCAAGAGATGGGAAGCCATGGAGAGCCATGATTTGATGTCTTAGATCTATTTCAGTACAAGTCTATTTTAGGTACTTCTATGAAGGTACTGGTTTTTAATTTTACATATTAAAAAAAATGGTAACAATTGAAAAATTAATAGAACAATGATGTGTCTTCTCACCAGATTTATTTAATCTAAAGAGAAGCCCTATCAGCCAGGCCCAAACTTAACAGTATAAGATATGCAAATGACACTGTGTTGAGAGTAAAAACAAGAAAAAAAAAAACTGCAGGAACTTCTAGAGAAACTAGAATGAGGGAAAAAAGGCCTAACTACAAATTTGGCTGATTTTGTTTAGCACCATAGCAACCGCTGTAAGTTATTTAATACTAAAATCTAAATGTTTTGAACACAATCTTATGGCTTCAACTAAATATATATAAAATATATAATAAATAATGTTTTAAATGGAATTGTATGCTTTAACTACAGATAAAATATATTATTGATTATTTTGCTATAAACTGTATTTTTGGTAATTTTATTATAAATAAGTATTGTTGATAATTTTACTATAAATATGTATTGTTACCAATTTTTTTATATATAAAAATGTATTAATGATATTTTTACTTTAAAATTATATTTTTATACTTTCATAGTGTTTTTTTTATTTGAAATTCACTATTTGCCTATAGCTGGGACCCTAACAGGTGCTACCACCCCAGATTAGAGAAGATCTAGGAACGACAGTAATTAAAAGGTGGCTTCACACTCCACAAAATCTCTAATCTCCTGATCAGAGGCTTTGCTGCCAGATGTATTTTTATCATACCCAGGTCTATAACCATCAATGTATAATTGTCAGAGAAAGGAATTGTCCAAGATGCAAGTTATGAAGTCAGTTAAGTAGCATATGTGATACATACTTGGGCAATCATGTCTCTTTCAATACATGAATGACAAATGTAATCAGATCAAAAAATACATTTTAGGATCATACAAACCTGGATGAAAGTGTTTAAGATCCTTGAGTAACTTCCTTCTTAATTTTGAAATTTCAGTTATTATAAACTTCCAGTCACACATCCGTAAAAATTCTTGTTGTATGTTAGAAAATAATAAAAAACATTTGAGAAGCAGTTGTTATAAACCACCTGAAGATACCGAAAGGTTGAAACTAAATAACTAGTTTCTAAATGAAAAATATTCAAAAGCTCTACATTATATATATATATATATATATATATATATATATAGAGAGAGAGAGAGAGAGAGAGAGAGGTTTTTAATACAACTTTATACTGGTTTAATTTAATCCTGACTAATAACTGGTTAACAATTATCATATATATTAGTGGACATTTAAGTCATTGTCCAGTGGTGACAATCCATATGCATTGTGTTTTGTTCGTCTATTTAAATATTCAGGTCAGTAATGCATTGTGGGAAGTCTATTATATTGTTCTAATAGTTATTTCAGCAGGTGGTAACAGTTACTTTTCAAATTATTCTAGGGACCATTGAGTGGAAATAATTGTGTATCCTAATGCAGTTTTAGGGCTATTTATAGTGTTTCTTGTTAACTGTTTTTTATTATTATGTTTACATTCATGGCTTGTCAGTTTGTTTATTATTTACTTATTTATTGGTTTGAATTAATTTATTTTTGTTTATACACTAGACTACCCACAAAGCATCACTGTGCTGTATATATAGTCAAGCAAAAATAATGCATCTGGCCTGATGATTGCCTTTGGGTGCTAACTTCAATGCCTACTTTTATATTTACATATGCTCTACCTCTGATATTGAGCACACCTTAAAATTATATTTTAACACACACACATTTATATATATATATATATATCTCAGCATGCAGTGTAGGTATAGAAGAATCCAAAGGGGTATCCTGTACATACAGTGGTAGGATAACTCTCTAAGAGAGCTCTAAACATATATGCACATAAATATATAGAGAGCAAATATAAGAAAAATTAAGGCAGACACATTATTTTATGGTGAATCAGAAGTATAGGCCTATTTCAGGCAAACCATCATCAGCTTCCATCTTTATTTTACAAAGGATTTTAGATGAATATATATATATATATATATATATATATATGCACACACACAAACACACACACACACACACAAGGGATGTGCCATGCAAGATAGGCAGTGCCATTCCTTAATAAATTAGATCTGCTGCTACATGCACCTAATCCAACAAAATTATAAAAGTTGTTCTGATTATTATGCATATAATGAAAAATATTCTATGGTTTTGTAGATTTACATCATAAAGGTCACAAGGAGCCTACCCCGAGTAATAACCGACAACATGTGCCTTATATATATATATATATATATATATACATACACGAGGAGAGACAAAAACCTATATGGTATGATATGGATAATTAAAAAGAATTTAGAGATATAAATGATTATACAAGTATATCAAAATAGGTATAGAATGAATTGATGTGCTAAAATATCTTTATCCAGGTAGTACATAAAAAAGAAAAGATCTTTAAGCCTTTGCATTAAGAACATAATGAAATATTTTTGATTTATTTTCTTTTGTAGAAAACAATGAATTTGTTTACGCTAAAATCTTCAAATTCATAATGACACTTGCATTTTATTTAAGCATTACTAAAAAAAAATATCATTACTAATGAGGTCTTAATTCAGTTCTTTGTCATTACAATGTCATATTTAAATGATTCCCAAAAAACAATTTTAAAACAAAACATCATAATCCTTTCCTTTTATTTATTTATTTTTTTCTTCTTGTCTGCATTTTTGTTCCAGTTTATAATTGTTGGATGAAAAGAGAGGGTTTGCAATTTTTAGAAATGCTGACATTTTAATATGCACAACAGACAAATTTTAGACGATCAAGTCTTCTCATCACTTGCCTGTGAGGAAACCAACAAATGAATTCACTGGGCTACTGAATAGAGATTTTTCATTCTTTTATCATTTTCTTGCTGCTTAAACATAAAAGGATATTTTATCTTATTTCATTGAATTTTCTATGTTTAATTATTTCTTTCTCAAGTGGAGTGTTGGTGTTCTTATCTGAAAGTCAAATGATATTTTCTTATTTAATTACACCTTTTTTACTCTTTTAAGTTTTATTTATTTTTAATCAAATGAAAATTCTTTGTTCTGGTTTTCATTCCTTTCTTTATGGCTTCAACAAATTTTCATTAACTTTCTTGGATTTTTGTATTATCAGTTCTATGCACTCCAACAGATTTTATTATTCAACTCAATGTTTTCACAATAAAATTTGTATTAACTGATGTTCATCAAATTTTTTGGATATATTCATAGTTCAATGAAAAAATATATATATTATTTATATGCAGACTATTGTCTAAATAAGTTAAAAAAGATACTTTCTATGCATATATAATTGCATCAACAGAAACTATCGTCTTATGATAATCTAAACCACAAAACCTGTCACAAAAAATTTTTTTTTTACTTTGTCATCAGCTTTATAAACATCGTATTGGTGTTGTCATATCAAGTCAAGTGTTGCGTTATTCATCTCAAGGTTCTCGACAAAATTCAAAGAAGGATCAGCAGTGTAAGTGATGCCGACTTGGGATCTTGACTTGTCACTTTCTGAACAACATGACATGGCTTCCCTCTGTCTTTTCCACAAATATTTTCATGGCAACTACGATGATGAGCTTTTTTTTCTGGTGCTCTGATCACATTAATTTAAGCAGACCACTAGATTGGCATATAGGTCCCACCCTTTTACTGTTGAAATAGTTAAAATGTAACCACCTCTTTTACTCCAACTGTTTCTTTTCTTGCACTTACCACCTGTGGAACTCGCTTTCATTTACTTGTTCTTGAATCCTGTCTTCCTATACCCAGTCTTTTCTCTCAATGTAAACCCACTGCACACAAGTGGTGATCTCACCTTGCTTGGAGTGAAATGATGAAAAAAGAATAAAATATAAAATTTATATCATCATCTTTCACATATGTGATTAATGTACATTTGGGCAGCAAACCCATTTTTTCATCAAATATAACAGACAAGAAAAATCTCTTAGCTATTTTCAAGTGTTTCTTTAACCCCATCAAAAACAAAACCCTTTGAAAATGGCTAAAGGAGTGGTCAAAAGGTTTGGGCCAATTAATGATAGGGATAGTTTTTGTACTCCCTCAGCTCATCAGTATGGCTAGACATCTGATTGCTTCCCAACTGATTTGAAATCAGTCAGAGATTCTACCCCTAAGTTATTGGCACATGGTAGAGGAAGGCAGATTTTAGCATGTTATATACACAATGTAAATAAATGCCAGTAGCCAAGAGTGTTCAATTCATTTGCCTTTTGCTAAATATATTTTCTTCTACATTCTCATTGTTGAATGTTGTATTGAGCACTTTTTTATTGTTCACACCTTAGGAGCAGATGTTTTCTGTCTTTTTGTATTGCTATTTGTGTGTGCATATATATATATATATATATATATATATATATATATATATATAAAAGACAAGATATAGTTTTATGGTATGCTATATTTATGGAGAAAAGGCACTCAAATCCAGGACAGAGCATATATAAATGTAAGCAGCGTGGACACAGAGATCAGCATTAAATGGTTAAAGTGCTTCCTACTTGAATACAATCTTCAACCCGAAGACACTGCCTGGTCCAGGGATTTAACTCTCAATTACAATGTGATGTCTTCTGAATTGTTTTATCTCAGAAGGTTTTATATTATTATTATTAATTTGGTATCATATTAATTGTGACTGCCATCCCTGGGTTGAGCAGTGTGTACTTGGAATCAGTGGAAACAGAGTGAACAATAACTGAGCAGTATTAAAAATAATAACTTAAGCACAACAGTAAAAACACTGATGAGGACAATAGTCCAAAAATAAATAGTGTATATAATGGTAACTCCTCATCACAGAAATTTAGACAGAAATTATCTTTACCCTGATTTTTTTATGATTCTTATTACAGATTTGTTTTCAGCAATACTTATGATATTCCGCTGTAGACTGTGTCATTCACTTGGATTTTGGTAAGAGAATCCACATGCAATAAGTTGTATAACTGTTAATACACTGTAGTATCACAAGTTGTAAGTGTAGTATTATATGCAAATAGGAAAGTATAAAGAGAGAATAACTGGAGAAATAAAAAACAGAAAACTGTCAACACAAACGACATGGAGAGCTGTGCTACGACTACCACTACACACAAAGAAATGCAAAACATAACAACAGCATCACCAATAGAATCCTTAAATTCACTGGATGACCCAGAACACATAGAAACATAGACAAGAACTTTTGCCACATTTATAAGAAGAAAAAAATTAAGAGACACAAAGACTAACAGAAGAGAAAAGGAGATAACTGATTTATTTCATGCAACAGTTAGGTGCAAAGCTGTGAAGAAAATCTCAACAATGTGTTGCCTGAGCAAATTAGAAAAAAATGACATTTAAAGAAATTGTGAAAATTATACAAAAGAACATAAGACAAAAAAAAAAAAGAAAACAGATTGGTATTCACTGAAAGAACCAAGTTTTTAGAAACAAGACAAGCACCAAATGAGTCCATTATACAATACTTACATAGATTAAAAAAATTAGCCATGTGTTGTGAAAATGAAAAATTGAGAGCGCAGGAAATGACTATAGAACATGAATTAATTCTTCTTAGGTTAATTGAAGGTTTGTAAGACCAAAACCATATGCGAAAAATACTAGAATGTCTACAGAATAAAAGAATGAGTTTGGAAGCTAACATCAAATTTTTTCAACAGAGTGGATAAAAAATTTTAATTCATCAAAAGAAGAATTCAAGACATAAAAGACAAGCAAGACCAAATCCATAATTAAATGTAGATATTGGGAAAAAAAATCATGAGAGAGACAAGTTTAAATGTCCATCTCTCAGAAAAATATGCTCAAACTGCAAAAAAAGAAAAAAACATTTTTTAGAAAGTATGCTAAAACAAAAAGCAAATAGAAAATGTAAAAACTGCTCAAATCCCTGAAGAAGAAGAAGCTGAAATATTTTCAATGAAAGCACAAAAAAGACGAAAAAATATAAGGATAAATAACTAAGTATCTAACAAGCAAGTTGATACAGGGAGTGAAGTTACATTGATACCAAAAACATTCTGGATAAAATTATGATGACCTTAATTTTAAATAAAGCAGCACACAAAAAAAGCAATTTGATAGAATGTCCCTAAAAAACAATGGGTACATTTCAAGGCAATTTTGAAATCTACAAGTGTTTTCAAATAACTCTCATTACATTTGTAGCAGGCAAAAAGATCATGGGTTATTAGGAATTGATGTATTAAAAGTAGATACAATGAAGCTAATTAATTTTATGAAAGCAGAAGAAAAGAAAATAGGATTATTGAAAAGCTATAAAGTCACCATTCAACTAAAGGAAAACTATTATCCAAAATAAGAAACCAGAATTTTAAAAAGTTTCAATTTATATCCTACCTTTGGTCATAGCCAAATTAAACAATGATATAACAAGGCAAACCAGAAAAAATAACTCAAAATGATAGTAACTGGGTGTTACCAATAATAGTGTAAAAAAACCCGACGGTGATTTAAGGATATGTGGTGGTTACAAGATAGGGGTAAATCACCAGATATCTTCAGACTTGTTTCCTTTGGCAAATATTTTTACTGTGTAAGTAAAAATGCAGTAATTTGCAATAATTGATATCAAGTCAGTATACAATCAAATACAAATTTACAAGAAATTCAAGTCAATAAACACCCCTGTAGGCTTATTAAGATAGACTGATCTACCATTTAGGATAAGAAGGTTCAGCCATATATTTCAAAAGGCAATTGAAAGTTATTAAAAAAATAAAAATATGGTAACGATATAGGTACAGGACCAAGAACTAAAAAATTAGAAGATAAAACAGAGCAAATTTTAGTGAGATTTAAAAAGGCAGGCTTGACCATAAACAAAGATAAATGTAATTTTGACTGTAAGAAAATATCATATTTAGAATATCAAATATCAGAAGAAGGCATATCACCCAATGAAAGACTAAGAAAGAAAATAACTGAAATAGCTGCTCCAACAAATAAAAAAAAAAATTAGAATCCTTTTTGGAGCTGATAAATTTTTATGGTAAATATGTACCAAGATACATAATACAGTCATTCACAAAATTACGCAAAAGAAGCAATGAATTGGACCGGACACAAAAGCAAGTTATGACTTTTAAAACTCTAAAGAATACTCTGAAAAGCAAACCAATAATAAAAGTTTTTGATCCGCAAAAAAAAAAACAAAAAAAAACAAAAAAAAACGCTAACCTCTGACACAAGTGAAAAAGCAATTGTTGCTATCTAAATCTAATCTAAACTTATTTATAAATGGAACTTTGTGTGTGTGTGTGTGTGTGTCTGTCTGTCTGTGTCCATTACCTATAGACTCCGAAACGACTGAATGATTTTCTTGAAAATTTACACAGTTGTACTATAAGCGTCTGCGAGTGTTCTTAGCTAGGTTTTGTGTCCAGGTACCCCCGATAAATATTAAAAATTGATAATAAAAAAAAATCGGGTTATAGAAGGAGTGGGCCGATTTTAATCAAATTTGATACACTCATAGACAAAGACATAAGAAACGATATTCAGAAATTTCAAGGTTGCAATTCTTACAATAGTGCAGAAAATCAAGTTTATATAGTTTTAAAGCTTTCATTATACCCAAGCAACACTGGGCTATACTACTAGTTTTATCATAAAAGCACCCAATCATGCACATTTCAAGAAGGTAAATGTCAGCAAAAACTAACTACTCGAATATTGAAAAACAAGTGCTAGTAATTGTATGGAGAATAGAACAGGCATGAAACATTTTGACAGGAAAAATTCTTATTAAAATTAGACTGCAAACCATTTAAATCTATATTTAACCCAAGAAAAGAATTGCCGAAAGTCACATTGTCGAGGAGATGTAATAGTAGCTTCACAAATACTGAGAAGGAACGTGTTAAAAGAAGTATATGATGACATACATTGTAGCATAACAACAACGCAGAGAAGACTCAAGTTACAAGCTTGGTGGCCAGGATATTCAAAAGACAGAGGGATACGTTAACAGGTACCCAAAATGTGAGGAAATAAAAAATTTCAAGCAAGTAAAAATTCACTCATGGCCTCAGGAAGCAGAGCCATGGATCATGCACATATCAAACATAGGGGATTATTCTTAGTATTATAGGACTTCTAGTTAGAACAGCCGTCGGTTGGAAGAGTAAAAAACAGAAAAGCCACCACAATGAAGCAAATACTAAGAACTATACTTTCACGGAATATGTACACCTAACAATAGTCACTGATAATGCACTCAAAATTTGTGATGAGAACTTATGTGCATAGTTAAAGCAAATTGGATACAAGACACTACCATATAACCCACAATCTAATAGCTTTGCGTAAAGAATGGTACAAACGGTGAAAATGGGATGAAAATGTTTTCACCACTTAATGAAAACATGGAAGTATATTTACCAAAAAGGCTCCTCAGTTACAGATTCATTTCACATGCAGGAAGAAAACTGAGCCCTTTGACATTAATGGGAAGATAAATCAGAGCCGCCATAACTATGTCCTTTGCAACAAAAGAATTGCTATGGTATAGAAAGAATAAAAAGTTAAATCCAGAAAAAGCAAATTTCCTGGTACGAAAAAGACACAACATGGCTACACTTAAGAAAAAGAGACAACATATATTGGCACATTCAGATCAGTTCAGAAGCAGAAACAAGATGGATGATGTGGAAATGAAAGGTTAGGAACAAGAAGAGGGAGAAAGTTACAAAAGTGGAACAGAGCAGGAAATGGAAGAAAATGAAAATGAAAAGACAGATGAATATGAAGAAGAAAATGAAGAGATTAAAATCACGATTAAAGAGAAAGCAAGAAAGACAAAAGGAAGGATAATGCAATAGAAAAATAATCAGGAGCTGTCAAAGAAAAAATAAGGGAGTACAACCTCTTCCATTCAGGCAGCTGCAGTATTGTATGCAAATTAATAGGCAAGCATAAATAGAGAATAACTGGAGAGATAAGAATCAGAAAACCCTTTCATCACAAAGGAAACAGAGCTGTGCTACAACTACCACTACACACAGCAAGAAAGACTTTTCCCACATTCTTACTTGATAAGCATTCTCTGCCATGTCTTACCAGTAAACACTATTTTTTTCTCATCTCTTCATGTTTTGTCTGGCCATTTCCCAACTCTTTTTGCTATGCATTTGGCACAGTCAAGCACCATTTTGTTCTGTGTTATCCTTCCATTTTTTACGTATCCACTTTGCTTGTTTTGATATCTTGTTTTGTTCTCTGATCTTTACTAACCTCTTCTATCTTTAAAGATTATCTCTACGACAGTTTCTTCCATTTGAACGGATGAAAGTGATAGACCCCTCAGTTATTCTCTCACATAAGAAAACAATTATTTTATCCTAATATGAAATTATATCTTTATTTTATTCCTTTTTTATTAATACATTATTCTAAATTCACGAGGATAGTTATGCATGCAGACTACTAACTTCTCACCCCCAGTGGAATAAACAGAACAACAGGAGAGTTCCATGACATTTAAGCTGTTTGATCAATTCCTCTGAGAAAGTAAGCAAATAACAGAAAAATTCCAAGATAAGTAAGATCTACCATCATATTAAGTGACATTTTGTGTTTCATGCCTTCATGTTCCTGCCAGTACAGCCTTTTTATACATTATAAGACAAGTAATTCCAAGATAAGTAAGATCACCATCATATTAAATATTTCAGTTTCATGCCTTTACAATATTATAAGACAAGTAATTCCAAGATAAGTAAGATCACCATCATATTAAGTACATTTCAGTTTCATGCCTTCACATGTTCATTACCAGTACAGCTCTTATACATTATAAGACAAGTAATTCCAAGATAAGTATCTACCATCATATTAAATACATTTCAGTTTCATGCCTTTTATACATTATAAGACAAGTAATTCCAAGATAAGTAAGATCACCATCATATTAAGTACATTTCACTAATGCCTTCACATGTTCATTACCAGTACAGCTTTATACATTATAAGACAAGTAATTCTAAGATAAGATCACCATCATATTAAATACATTTCAGTTTCATATGCCTTTTATACATTATAAGACAAGTAATTCCAAGATAAGTAGACTACCATCATATATACATTTCAGTTTCATGCCTTCACATGTTCATTACCAGTACAGCCTTTATACATTATAAGACAAGTAATTCCAAGATAAGTAAGATCACCATCATATTAAATACATTTCAGTTTCATGCCTTTATACATTATAAGACAAGTAATTCCAAGATAAGTAAGATCACCATCATATTAAGTACATTTCAGTTTCATGCCTCACATGTTCATTACCAGTACAGCCTTATACATTTTATAAGACAAGTAATTCCTAAGATGGGGTAAGATCACTCATCAAGGTGAGCCAATGCATACTTTGTGTTTGCGTCTTTATACATTATAAGACAAGTAATTCCAAGATAAGTAAGATCACTCATCATATTAAGTACATTTAAGCCATGCCTTCTACATGTTCATACAGTACAGCCTTTTATACATTATAAGACAAGTAATTCCAAGATAAGTAAGATCATACCATCATATTAAATACATTTCTAGTTTCATGCCTTTTATACATTATAAGACAAGTAATTCCAAGATAAGTGCAAGATCACCATCATATTAAGTACATTTCAGTTTCATGCCTTCACATGTTCATAATAACAGTACAGCCCTTTATACATTATAAGACAAGTAATTCCAAGATAAGTAAGACTACCTATCATATTAAATACATTTCAGTTTCATGCCTTTTATACATTATATTTCAAGTAATTCCAAGATAAGTAAGACCACCACTTATTGCTACATTTGTTTGCGTTCACATGTTCATTACTAGTACAGCCTTTTATACATTATAAGACAAGTAATTCCACATAAGTAAGATCACCATCATATTAAATACATTTCAGTTTCATGCCTTTTATACATTATAAGACAAGTAATCTCAAGATAAAAGATCACCATCATATTAAGTACATTTCAGTTTGTCATTTCTACATGTCTGTCACTTCTCAGTACAGCCTTTTATACATTATGTTATCAAGTAATTCCAAGATAAGTGATCACCACTGTTAATAAATACATTTCAGCTCATGCCTTTTATACATTATAAGACAAGTAATCAAGATAAGTAAGACTACCATCATATTGGTACATTGTGCTCTTATGTCTTCAAGTGTCTATTACCAGTACTTTTTATACATTATAAGACAAGTAATTCCATGGATAAGTAAGATCACCATCATATTAAATACATTTCAGTTTCATGCCTTTTATATAATACATTACATAAGACAAGTAATTCCAAGATAAGTAAGTGAGATCACCATCATATTAAGTACATTTCAGTTTCATGCCTTTGCATGTTCATTACCAGTACAGCCTTTATACATTATAAGACAAGTAATTCCAAGATAAGTAAGATCACCATCATATTAAATACATTTCAGTTTCATGCCTTTTTATACATTATACATTTTATACCCAAGATAAGTAAGATCACCATCATATTAAGTACATTTCAGTTTCATGCCTTCACATGTTCATTACCAAAGCAGCTTTTTATACATTATAAGACAAGTAATTCCAAGATAAGTAAGATCACCATCATATTAAGTACATTTCAGTTTCATGCCTTCACATGTTCATTACCAGTACAGCCTATACATTATAAGATGGTAATTCCAAGATAAGTAAGATCACTCATCATATTAAGTACATTTCAGTTTTATGCCTTCACATGTTCATTACCAGTACAGCCTTTTATACATTATAAGAGCCAGTAATTCCTATGATAAGTAAGATCACCATCATATTAAGTACATTTCCAGTTTTATTTTCACATGTTCATTACCAAAGTAATAGCCTTTATACATTATAAGACAAGTAATGTTTGTACAATGACTTATAAAATCTTTCGTAGATAGATATATTTTTGTACAGGAAAAGATATTTTAAATATAATTTGAAAGCAGATATACTGTCAAAATATAGTTAAACATTATCAAATGTTTTTTCTTTTCTTAAATTGTGTACTCTTCTTACTGTTTATTATCATTATTATCACATCACGATTATGCATAGCTGTGTGATGTGCATGCATTTTACTTTTAAATAATTATTATTTTTTATTTTCTGGTTTTGTGGAAGAAACAGGCAAGGAACACAAAGGTGAAGAATATTGTTGAATATTAGATGATATGAGTTATCTCCCCTAAGTGTGAAAAGCAGAATAAGAACATGAAACACTTGTGGAATGAATAAATAGTTCAGTTTGAAATTCAAAAGGTTGCCAAGTACAACAAAACCTTGTGAATATAACAAGCAAAAATGTTTTGCTATTCTGAACAGCAAAGAATATATTAATGATGATTACTCATCTAAAAGTTGTAAGACTGTTACCAAGTATAAGGACAGATACCTGGAGAAGGCTATGTTAATGGGTAGTTCTGCCACAACAGTTAGCAAACGGTTTACCACAGAAAATAATGGTAACCTACTGTGGGAAAATATTGTGCCCAGTGAGTCATCTCTCTTTCGAGACATGATCGCCCAAGCATGTATCATGTATGGCAATTATGTGAGTGATGAGGAAAAAGAATGATAAAAAACAGGATTTAAAAAGACAAAAGGTGACTATCGATTGTATTTTTGTTTTAATTTTTGACAGCAAAGTCATAAATCAGAACTGAGTCTCACAGACAAGAAATGTGAGAAAACAAAGCTCGAGGTAACCATAAATTCTATTTTAATAATAGAATTTAAAGGTAAATCTAGCCTCTTTAACAGTAAAATGACTAGACCTAGTTGTCAATCTAATAATAGTACCATATGTGATATATGCTTAAGTGATCATATCTCAAACAAAAAAACAAGACAGACTTGGCAGAAGATTTTCCTGCAGTAGGTTCTCAATCTAATACTATGCTTAAATTCTTGTCATTGAGGTACCAAAGAGAAAATTTCATGAGAACTATTATGAATATACATGGCCATATCTGACTACCTGGCACACCGGGTCCGGGCCAATCCGTGCAATCATAGTGAAAATCCGGGCAAGGAAAAATGTCTTTGTCAGAAATGAAACGAAACAAATCGTGAAGAAAGAAAGAAAGAAAAAAAATGAAGAAAACTTCAGAATGAATGCAATAAATATCTGTTTATTTCTTAATTTTGGGAGAAAAGACTGGTTATACTCAGAAAGTCCGAACCCGATTTCCTGCTTTCGTTACCATTCTGTGCCTAATTTCTATTGGAATAGTTGAAAAAATCCGCAAAATTCATAGTTTCTGGAAATGGATGACACTGATGACGTCATCACATTGTCAACTAATAAATCCGAGCAATTTTCTCTGTGCCCTGTGTTTTTTTTTAACATTCGCTACAGCCCTATATATATATATATATATATATATATATATATATATATATATATATATAGTGTATTGCAGCAGATAATTTTCTAAACATATACTGTTAAATATAACAGACAATGAATGTCTATTATGTTTAATCATGAGCCGTTCTAAACATCATATTTTGGTTTTAATTTCAGGTGAAAATAAAGACAAAAATTATCCAACATTTGGATATTTTTTCCTATGCTGGTTCTAAGCTTTCGGATCACATGAGCCATCTTCAAAGTGGTTACAGGAAAGTTAACATAAAGACATCCACTCATTAAAATGATTTTATCTTGTGTTGACATAAAACATTGCTAAGCAATGATAACCAAAAGCAGATGCAGTTTGTAAATTTATTCTATGATATCAAGCCATGTGACAGACCAAAATGTTAACAGAACCAGATGTCCAAATGCAATGTAATGTGTTATGACCAGGTTGAAATGTGATTTTATTAAGTGTGGGTTGTTTGGATTTGGCTTCCAATATCTGAAGGTTCTTTTTACTGTGTATGAGTGAGTATTATCTCATATTACCTACATGGCCATGTTTTTCTAAGAAATGTTGTTTAACTGAAATCTGATCATAAAGGTAACAGGTAAGCCTATGAGAGAGAGAGAGAGAGAGAGAGAGAGCGTGGTTGTAGCCAAATTAAAGCCAAAATACAATGTTTAGAATGGCTCATGATTAAACATAATAGACATTCATTATCTGTTATATTTAACAGTATCTAAACTTATTTATAAATGGAAACTTGTGTGTGTGTGTGTGTCTGTGTCCATTACCTATAGACTCCGAAACGGCTGAACCGATTTTCTTGAAAATTTACACAATTGTACTATAAGCATCTGCGAGTGTTCTTAGCTAGGTTTTGTGTCAAGGTACTCCTGATAAATATCAAAAATTGATAATTGAAAAAATCGGGTTATAGAAGGAATGGTCCTATTTTAATCAAATTTGATACATTCATAGACAAAGAGATAAGAAACGATATTCAGAAGTTTCAAGGTTGCACTTCTTACAATAGTGCAGAAAATTTGATATCAATACCAGGAAATCAAAATTTGAGTTACATCCATTCATTTTTCTTTCAGTCTACAGTTTCGCTTTAACTGGAAATAACTATTGCTTTTTAGTCTTTCATGCCAACGTCCAAAGAGTCTGAGCTTCAGGACCATGGATTAGTTTTAAAGCTTTCATTACACCCAAGCAACGCTGGGCTATACTGCTTATATATATATATATATATAGAGAGAGAGAGAGAGAGGGTGTGCGTTCCATTAAGACAGATTCAAGTTAGCAATAATTTTATTGATTTCACCATTGGGTCATGTTGTTTGATCCATGGAAGTTGTGTGTGAAAAATAATTTGAGACGCCAGATCAGAATCTTCTTTGGACTTTGTCAAGAATTTTAAGATATATGGCAGGTGTACCTGAGTTGGTAGCAATATCCAAGGCATGGATTAATGGTAGATTTATAAACCTTCCAATTATATCCTAGTAGATGAACAAAAAAAGGTTCTGTTTTGCTTTATAATCACATCCTTATGCTGAACTGACAGAAAGATATGATTTTTGATCATTTTGCCTTACAGGCAATAACAACGAGGATTAATAAAAATGCACAGCCTTCAAACAAATATTTGCAGCTGAATCAACAAAGGAAAGAAAAGCAAGAAAAATTAATGAATGTTAACTCATGCATTGTGTCTCTACTTTCTAACTCAAGATTGTGTTCAATGATTGTTTGCCAAAATCCCAATTCACAACATGTTCATCTCTCACATACACTTGACTCAACAAAATATCAACAGCCAAGGAGCAAACATTACACCTCAAATGTTGGATATTCAAAATCAATTTATATTCATTACTATTAGTTTTTCTTAGTTTTAGTTTCAATTTCTGAAGTGGTAAATTCTTATTAACCTCTTCCCAGCATAGATGTGTATATTCGTTTTTTTTAAAAGGGTCTTTTTTCAACACAGATGAAGAAACGTGTCCAAAACAATATTCAAAAACCAGCTAGAGACGTGTTTATACATCAATCTTGATTCTTTTTATATTCTTCTGAGCTAGAATTAATTCTAATTGTTAACATCTGGTAGAGGTGTTAGCCATTGGCTTGGGTACTTGAAGGTGCCTTGGTTTCTTAGTTCCTGTATGTTGTATACCTACCTGTATACAGAAATGGAGAGTTCCTATCCTCTTAAATACGTGGACACTATTGTACTAGTAAAAGAGGGTGATTATACTGACTAGGAGTTCACTAGCAGTGTGTCTACTACATGCAGCATGTGAATCTTACAATGCTATATTAAAAATAAAGAAATTTTAGTATTTCTTATTCCTGGTGTTGAGTACCATTCTTCAACTGATCATTTTATACTGTATTCCTTTTTCGGGATATATCATATATATATATGTGTGTGTGTGTGTGTGTGTGTGTGTGTGTGTGTGTGTGTGTGTAAAATGTAGACTTAATTGGCAGGTTAATGATATTTGAGAAATAAAAGATTACAAAATAACATTATTGATAAGACTGATGATATTTATTACATGTATTATAGACATTTGACTAAATTGAAACACAAAGAAAAAAACTTGGAATTTTCCATAATTTTAAGTTAGAATTTTTGGACACACTTGTGTCCATATTCAACAAGACAAGAAATAAGAAACTAAGTGTTTATTCTTTAATTTCATTAACCAGCCTATTAAATCAACATAATATAAGCAGCACACGTGGACTATGTTTTGTTTTAATTATCTATTTATATAAAATTCTGTATTTGGGCATCAATCCTTCTTTTATACAAGTTTCATTGAAGATGACTGACAAGGTACTGATATTAAGTTTTTTACTCAATTTTTCTTTCATTCATACAAGTATTTTCTGGAGATTTTATATATATATATATATATATATATACATATATACATATATACATAACATGTTTGTCACAATCCAATTGCTCTTATGATTGCTTCCATGAAGTATTCTGAATACTTAACCTGACAAGGACATGTCGGTTAGTGGGTTGACTGTATCCACTCAGTGGATGGCATGCTGAGTTCCTGTAGCTGACTATAGGCCTTAATAGAATTACAACTTGGTGAATGTTGGAGAGCTCATATATATGTGGAAACGTGGAATAATTTTGAATCAGCCGTCCATACTTATTAAGTGTTAAGCAGTCCTTGTTCATATTTATAAAGTGATGTGACAACCAGGCTTCAGTGGAAGCAGAGTAGAATGCCTGAAAGGTGGTAACAACAATGAAGATGAAAGATACCTGAAATTTGCTATTTAGTAAGCTTAGCTTAATTTGGCACAAAGTCCCAATTATGAGGCACCGAGTGAGGACTGAAATCACTACAAAGTAGTAATGACTAAATTAGTTTCACTAACCATTACTCAATACTTGATAAGTACTTAGCTTACTCAGGCACATGTGTTACAAGTATGGGGTACTGAAGAAGGATTTAACACTGCACAGTAATAATGACCAGACAAGCTCACTAACCATTAATTCAAAGTGAGGCATTCCTATAGTTGTTTACTTCCAAAAATCAAAAACAGAAAAAAAGAGTTTTGGTGGGTGGGACTGGATTGGCTTTCAAAGCAAATGAAACTGCCAAAAATCTTCATCTGTCCAATAGACTTCTATTATTTATCACTCAGTTAAATTTAAATGCCTGGATTGGTGTTCTTGTTTTGGGTGAATAGGTTTAAGCTATTATACATGGATTCTTTTGGACTGTTTTTCTTAACTCTGTTGTTTTTATCGCAGTATTTCTGTTATTGGCTTCTCCCCAGGTTGGGAAAACTTCCGGCACTGAAGAAAGTGGCTGAAGTGTACAGAATTCAAAGCATGATAAAGAAGAGGTAAATTGGTATGAGAGAATCTCTGTTTAAAATTAACAACAGATGCATTTCGGAATTTCTTACGTAAACTTCAACATTGTTACATCCCCAAAGTAATCAAGGAATGGGAGGCTCCATAATGTTCTTCCAAAAAACTGGCATGAACGTCCAGCTACCTGACATTCTTCTACAGAAGCAAAGATGTAAAGGTTAATAACCTTCTGTTACAGGTAGCTGTTTATTCCACTAATGCATCAAAGCTCAAGTTGCTGACGTTCAACTATCAGATAGACAAACATTTTCTCGCTATTTTTCTTCTATGGTCTATTTTCAAAGCAAACATGTCTTCAAAAATCTTCAACATCCATGTGATTTTTATCATTCAACATATAGCAAAATTTGAATTCTCAAGTAAATTTAAATGCTGAGATTATCTCCAAATACAGAAATAGTACTTAATAGAGCTTGAGTTTTGTTTAACAGTATATATCAACCTCTTTGGATTATTTAATGCTAAAAAGGTGTGGTTTGAAGGTGTTTTTTTAATGTTTGGTTATAGTGAAAAGGTTGACTTAGTCAGATTTTAATAAAAATTTTTTGTACTTATTTTTTCATTTTAGAAAACTGAAAATGCCTTCTAGTTTTGTATTCAAAAATGTTTTGCTGAGAATAATTTTTTTCTTCAAAAATGTATATTTTTCTATAAAAGTCTATTTTTATACTTTCATAGTATTTTGACACTAGTTTGGCGGGTTAACTAGTTTCTCATAGCTGGGACCCTAACAGGTGCTACCAGGTGAACCTGGGAACAACAGCAATTAAGGTGATTCTATGCTCCTCACAACCTCTCAATCTATACCTATAGTAATCAGTTAAACGCATTCACTCCTATTCCTCTAGTAGTTTCTTCTTCAATAATTAGGAATAGTATAGGCTTCACCAGTATCAACTGCTATTCAAATGGTTTAAGTTTGCATATGAATGTAACAAGACCCAAGAGCAACTCAAGGTAGGTGATTATGAAATGAGTTTTTGCATGAAAAGGTGATAAGATGTGCAGATTAGAAGATGTAGTGAAAAAGACTTGAAAAGGTTAAGATTATAGCAACAATGAGAGCATCATCTTGGGAGTCTGTTCCACAAAATAACTTTTCTTGGGAAGCTATTCTCATGGAAGTTCCTCTTTACCAATGGAATATGAAGGAAATTAGGATAGTTTTTTTAGAATACATTAAATGGTAGGTATAAAAAGCAAAAATTTAAATTGATAAAACAAATGAATATAGAAGATTTTCCATGAAAACAGTGAAAGAGTAATGAGAGATTTCATATTTTATGTGTGTTTTAAGTTTTGTTTAACAGCAAATCAACCTCTGTGGGTGATTTAATGCCAAAAAAGTAGTCTTTTAATGTATTTTTTCAATGTTCAGTTATAGTGAGAAGGTTGTTCTTGTCAGATTTTGATGATTTTTTTTTTATTTTAGAAACTGAAGATGTCTTCTAGTTTTGTATTCAAAAAATGTATTGCTGGTAATAATTTTTTTTCCTTCAAAAATGTGTTATGGTAATAATTTTTTTCTTTAAAACTGTGTTGTTGGTAATATTCTTTCTTCAAAAATGTATATTTTTTTCTATAAAAGTCTATTTTTATACTTTCATAGTTAACCCCAGTTTTGGGGTTAACTATTTGCCCATAGCTGTGACCCTAACAGGTGCTACCACTTCAGGCCAGGGTGGACCTGGGAACAACAGCAATTAGGAGGTGGTTATATGCTTTTCACAACCTCCTAATCAGACGACCATGTTTTATGTGTGGGAAAGTGGTTGCAAAATGGAAAACAATTCATTACTCACATGGCTGCTTAGACACTTCTGAACTCTATTAAGGTTTGAAAGTGAGGCTTGAACACCCCAGCATAGATATGATTACAATACCTCATTTTTGATTTGATCTGACTTCTGTGAAAGATAGAACATGGTAACAGGAATCAGGTACTTCTGGAAAGAAAAAGAACTGACCATCTAAACAACATTTAAGTAATGGCTTGCTCATTAGTTGTCCGAGAAATTTAATCTGTATTTGAATGTAGTTGTAATCCATTTAAAAAAGCTTTTCCTTAATGAATACAGATTGTGATGGATAAATTGTTGTCTGAATTATGCAAAAAAAAAAAAAAAAAGAAAATAACACTGACATCTCATTTCAGCATATACCAAAATTACATAAAAATATCTTATAAGGAGTAAATTTATTCAATAAAAACCTCGCTATTGGATTCATCTACAACCTCCAGTCAACTTTGAAATTTCCTGCATCTCTGGACAGTCTCCTTGTTTAAGCTAGTGAATGCTGTCATAATCCTTGCCTTCAATTCCTGTTTGAGGTTACAAGGAGTTTTGTTAATCTTTTTCTCAACTGTACCCAACACATGACAAGGGGGTTGCAGTGTGAGGAGTTAGGGAACCAAATCTAAGGTATGATGTGGTCACAGAAATTGTTCAACAGACATAACTGGGTTTTCCAGCTTGTGTGGCATAGTGCAGAGTCCTGTTGTCAGAGATAAGAGCTTCCAGCATCCACCCTCTTGACCAAGAGAAGCTCTACCTTTACAAGGCACTTGATGTAAGCTTCTGTGTTGAGTCTGAGACCCTGTGGGAAAATGAATGGAGGCATAGTATTGACATCACTAGTGATCATTCTTTGTAATCACCATTAAACTCATACAATAATTCCTGAATCCTTTGCACTATACTCAGATTGATACCCAAACACTCTGAAATATTCATATTCGAGATTCTGGCACAAATACCAAGCATTACAGCATTCTGTTTCAAAATTTCTGGCAAAGTGAACTGTATCATAGTGCTCTTTTTCACACAGAGAGTGGCCAACTAAACCTGCTATACCTTACAGTTGATGGAATCAAAAACAAGATGCATCCATGAAATTAAAAATATGACATTGTGACAATTTCCCCATCAATGTCTGACGGTAGCTTAAGATTTGTCGATTATCTGGAAAAAAAGAGAATTTTTTTTCATATTATCTTAAAGATTTACTTACTTTTTTGCCACAATCTGTGCATATGTATGTGTGTGTGTATGTATATATATATATATATATATATATATATATATAAAAATGTGTGAGTATGTATAGTTTTGTGAATTAATATACACATGAGGATACACACATCTATAATAATATTATTCAGGTGTTAATAAAACAGTGCTCAATGTATTATGAACAGAGCTATTTATATATATATATATATATATATATATATATATATTGTCCTATGTCAATAGCACAACTTAATTTCATGTGTAATGCAAGAATCAGGTGCACTTTTCAAACTGACAGTTTAATTGATTTGAGTTCATGTCTATTAATCATATATATATATATATATATATATATATATGTATGTATGTATATATATATATATAAGAAAAATTAAGGCAGACACATTATTTCATGGTAAATTGGAAGTTTAGGCCTATTTCAGGCAAACCATCATCAGCTTCCATCTTTATTTTACAAAGGATTTTACACAAAGACAGAAGCTGATGATGGTTCACCTGAAATAGGCCTAAAATTCTGATTTACCATGAAATAATGTTTCCGCCTTAATTTTTCTTATATTTGCTCTATATGTATTTATATACATATATATTTAGAGCTCTATGGCAACCTACTGCAAAAAAATCTGCTTAGCCAGCCGTGGATTGAAAATGACATGAGCACCAAATTGTCTATCACATCTGGCAATTAAATGAATGTTTTTCTTAATCTTAAGATGAAATTTGTCAAGAAAGTTGCCATAATTTATATTTATAACAGAGTTCATTCATGCATGATTTTTAAAAATCACTATCACAATGAAATGCAGGTAGTATCACAATTACAAGAAATTTGTTTTTCTTATTTGCCCCTCAGCATTATCTTGTAGGCGATTGGAAATACTTGGGTAGAAAAAACTACAACTCTTTCCTCCATGAATTTCATCTTAACATTGAAAAACTGATTAGAGAACTGGAAATGATCAGTATAAAAATAAATAAATATATATATATATATATATATATATCTGATTAAAGAAATTGCAAACATGTCGTCTGCTTATTTTAAATAAAATCTTCTCGAACTCATGGAAAATTTTTCCTGTATTATAATTGAAAGATGTAAGAAATGTGCTGTAACTTTTACAGTTGATATTATTATCCACTTCTTGATGTTACCAAGTACTTTCAATTTCCTTCCAAGATCATCTTCAGGGGATTTATTTTTTGTAACAAAAATAACCACAAAACTGTGTTGCTAAAAATTACTGCAAATTTGTGTTTCTGCTTCAAATGTAATGATTTGTAATAAAATGTAAAAAAACAAAAAAACAACATTATAGATAGATATGTGTATCTATGTGTGTTTTTATATGTCAAGTCTAACTTTTTTGCCATATCAGACTGAACTCTTGCAATGTTGGCAGGCAGTAGTTTCTTTGCTGTGACAGTAGCAAGTCAATGCAAGAGGTTTACAAAGCTTTAAGTTGAAAATGCTAACTCAGTGAAAGAGAAAAATAAAATATTAAAAAAAATATACTTAAAAGGCCTTAATTTTCGACAGCATATCTCAAAACTTATGAGGCCTGTAAGGTGTATTGAAATAGTGAAAAATGTCTTCTAAAAACTAATCAAGTACTCGGAAATACAAAAAAAAAATCATTAAATGCCAAGAAAAGAGTGATGAACTGCTATACCATCTTTAAAATGGCAGTAAATGCTGGATAATTTCCTTAAAGATAACAAGATTTGAGGCTACAGAGATTTGGTTCTACAAAAGAATGCTGAGAATATAATGGGCAAGACACATAAACATAAGTAATTAGAATGTTTTAAAAAAATCAAGAAAAAAGGATACATTTTATTTAGAATAAGAAAGATACAGTCTAAATTTCTATATAATCTATTGCTGAAATATTGGTAAAAAGGTAAGTTCTTTCAGCTGCTCCAGATATTATCCAACTTCTTCTGCCATGCTCTATATTTACAAGCACCAGATCAGGCCAAAAATGAAATATCATTACCATATCTAGGCTGGAGCTGCACAAACCTTATTTTCCAACCTTGACAGAGTTCAAAAGTGTCTATGCAGCCTTGTGAGTGATCAATTATTATCCACTCCAGACTACCTTCCCCACATCGACAACATTATTTTGATATTTTCACAGAAAATGTTCTGACAAGCTATGGTTCCACCATTTTAAATCATTGCGTGGAGAATTTAACATTTGCAGGACATATTGAAGGCAAGAGAGACTGGGAGTTAAGAGCAAGTAACCAACATAAATGGTTGTGTAAATGGATGACAGGATTGGGAAAAAAGATTAAAAAACACAAACAAGAGCTACAAAGGATAGGAAATAGTAAAGAGCCATGATTTCCTTTTCCTAAAGGAACATGGCATGTAAAAGAAAAAGACAGGGTAATTAGTGTCTAAATAAATTCATGTTTACTGAATTTACATACAGCGAAAAAGAGAGCTCGTTTAGTGGAGGGAGACTTAAATAACACAGAAAGCCTTTTGAGTGAGATCTGGCCAGAAAAAAAAAAAAAAAAAGACAAGCAATTTGTAATTAATAGATTCCCTGAAAGACAGAATAGCTAATGTCCAAATTTAAATGTGGGACTTGTGTTATCTAACACCTGGCCAGTTGAATAAACATAGATTATTTTTGTTTTGATGTAAATAAAATGGTTTAAATGTAGGCTCAGGGAAAAGGGACTACAGCAGATTTTTAAAGAGTTGCCTGTTGCTAGAGTTATTTTGTCATAAAACTATCAATAGATATAATGGCCCCCTTTGTGTTTTGTTTTATGGCTTATTTTGCTTGGCAGGAGCATGGATAAATATGGTGTAATGAAAAAAATAATCAATAAAAAAAATAAACTTTCAATAAATTAAGACATCTTATTTTCTTACCTACGTTCTTCTGTAAGTATATTAAAAAAAAAAAAGAAACCTATGATAGTCACAAAGAACCTGCATTTAATAGGAGTAAATTGGTTCACTTATCACCTAGTTCATACTCTTCCCTGGTCTTCTGAACAGAAATAAAGTTTTATCCCTTATTTCCTGTTTAAGACTGGGCTTCTGGTTTCTTCTAAAGTCATCTTCAGTTATATACTTCTAATGTCTCTGCTTACAGATTTTATTTACTATTTATTTTGTTTTACCTCAATAGAAGTATATAAGTTTACCTATATCTAGTTCACACTACTCCCCAGTCTTTTGAAAAGGAAGAGAGGTTTATCCCTTTGTTCCTGTTCAGGATTGGGTTTTCAGTCTCTTCCAAATACTACTTCAACTCTATACATCTAATATCCTTACCTAAACTTCAGAATTTTATTTTATTTTAGTTTAGTTTATTATTTTTTAATCATATCACTCCAAGCAAGGCAGTCCACTGCCACTATAGTGCAGGGGGTTACATAGAGCAATTGGGTATAGAAAATGTCAGAGGGATGGTGATAGACGAGTTAGGAGGTACGTAAGGAGAGCGTTGGAGGGAATGGGTGCGAGTTAGTTTGTTAGGAGGTGTATATTGACTTTACATTTAAACTCCTGGAGGTTGTAGCCGTTGGGGAAGCATCACGTGGAAGGGAATTCCACAGGCGGGAAGTGCGAGAAAAGAAGCTGTTGGAGTAGAAATTGCGGTTACATTTCATCAGTTTCACTGAAAAGGGGTGAGACCTAGTTACCAATCTAGTATCTCATGCAAATTCACACGTAGGTATTCATTTATTTTACCTCATTAGGAGCATAAATGGTTCGCCTATCACCCAATTCACACTCCTATCCAGTCTTTTGAACACAAGTAGAGGTTTATTCCTTGTTTCCTCTTCAGGATTGGGTTTTCAGTCTCTTCCAAATTCTACTTCAACTCTATACATCTAATATCCCAACCTTAACTTCAGTATTTTATTTACTATTTATTCATTTATTTTACCTCATTAGGAGCATATAGGTTCACCTATCACCCAATTCACACTCCTATCCAGTCTTTTGAACAAAAGTAGAACTTTATTCCTTGTTTCCTGCTTAGGATTGTGTTACCAATTCCTTCTAAATATTTAATTCTCTTTCAATCCCAACAGCCCCTTGTATCTTAGCAGCATTATCACTTTGCTTGGGGTGAATTGATTGAAAAACTATTTAGATTTGTTATCATTACAATTCAGACAATATTCTTTTTCCTGTGATATCAAAATTATTTGACAATGTATTTCACAACATTACTCTAGACAGGAAGTAAACTAGGTTTATTCAATTTCCAAATCATTTCTAACCAATCTTTTAGTGTTTTCAGGTAGTTTTATGAGTAAAAATGCTTATATGTATAGTAATATTAGTGGTTTCCTTATAAGGAAACATTGAACATTCATTGACAGAGCAGCCATTGTTACTTTCAGTTATAAATTTTAGAATCTTTTTATTAAAACTATTATTTCTGAAAAATGTTTCTCAAATCCACTGTTATCAATCTCACCAGAACTGATCTGGCTTCCTTCCTAACCTTTTGGTTGAAGTAGTGTGGAATGTTAACATCTTGATTGTTATCATTATTTTCTCTTCAAGTTACATGTGATATCCCTTTCAGTTGTTGCTGCTGTCCTCACATGATATGGTTGCTTTCATTTGATACAGTTCTTTGTTTGGGATTCTTTAGTGCCAGTCAACAAGCCTTCATTTGCTGGTAGCTATTTTTAAGCATTGATCTGAGAAAGTGGTTGTGTACAGTTTAAATAAAATTGTGGTACCTAACTTTTTTTTGCCATGAACTGGTGTCATACAAGACAATTTTGCCACAGACTACATAGGGGACAGAAATTGGTTTTGGTTACACGCTCAACAAAACTCGATAGTCAATAAAATTACAAACAAAAAAAACGTTTCTATTCTTTTCTTGTGGCTTGGTATCAAATGTTGGTTGGGACCACTAAGTGTTATTGCTTATTAAAAAAAAAAAAAAAAAAGAAAATATTGGACTTAAAATAAACCACTACTTATGTGCACCAAATAAATATACTAATTAAATTATTTGCCTCCAATATGAACATGTTGTTTATTAAGGTGCACTTATTATTTTTCAAATAATTTTCTACAAAAGACAATTCTTTTTTAATTTTTTTAAACTTAAAAAATACCTGCCAGTATAACTATTTCAAATGACACTTGTATGTGGTACAAGAGAATAATTGAACAGCCTGATTTTATATACCCTAGTCTACTTAACAAAAAAAAAAACATTTTCCTCTTTCTCTCTCACTTCCTTACTTTTCCCCGCAAATATAACTATTAATATTTATGTTTGTTGTTCTTTTTTTTTTTTTAACAATTGGAGTAGATAGATCTATCTATCACCCAGTTCACACTCCACCCACGTCTATTGAACAGGTTAAGAGGCTCATCCCTTGTTCCCTGTTTAGGATGTGGTTTCCGGCTTTCTCTTTTCTAATCTTCTCACTTGCTTTTTCGGCTCTTTGTTAGGCTATGATGTAATTTTTTTGTTGTCAGAACTCATTGCTGAATATTGTTGTGCTCGTCGACATTCCATAGCTAAATCTGATGCTAAGAAAGTCAGTTCTCTGTGTAGGACCAGGAAGTTTTTTCAGCCTGAAACAATCCTGCACATATATAAATCTACCACCCGCTCATGCATTGAATACTGCTACCATATCTGGTTGGGTGGTCCTGCTATCCACCTAGGTGTCCTTGACAAAATCTAATGAAGAATCTGTAATGTAATAGATCCCGACTTGGCAGTCGGGATACAGTCACTTTCTCACCGGCACAATGTGGCTTCTTTGTGTCTCTTCTACAAATACTTTCACTGCTTCTGCTCTGATGAACTTAGCTCACTGGTGCCTCCTATATATAAATTTACTCGAGCCACAAGATTAGCAACTTGGCCCCACCTTTCTACTATGAAACCAATAAATTGTAAATGCAAATTCTACTCCAGCAGCTTCTTTTCTCGCACTTCCCGCCTGTGAAATTCCCTTCTTGCTTTCCCGACAGCTACAATCTCCGACAATTTAAATGTAAAGTCAACAATGATTTCCTATCTCACTAACCTGCATCCTCTCTCTCATGCTCCCTTTTCTGTCCACTCAGTATTCTCATGCTTCTTCATGACACCCTCTTCATGACACCCTCTGTTACCTGTCACTCTTTCTCATAACTTTCCTCCTATGTAACCCCCTGCAAAAAAGTGGCAGTAAAATGCCTTGCTTCAGGCAATAGGATTAAAAAAAAAAAATCCTACAATTCTTTTTTCTTTCTTTCTTTAATTTTTTTTCTTTATCCTCTCTCATGCTCCCTCCTTCCTCCCTCCACACCACTCTTATCAGTATTTTCATCCTTCTCTTACCCACTTCCTGACACCCCCTATAACCTGTCACTCTTTCTCATAACTTTCCTCCTATGTAACCTCCATCAAAACAGTGGCAGTAAAATGTCTTGCTTAGGGCGATATAATTATATAAAAAAAAGTTCTATACTATTATATGTAAAAATAAAGTGGGGGATCAATTCTTCATTACGAGCTATATATATATTAGCTGATCCCTCACTTTATGGCCACAATCATCCTTCTCTTACATACTTTCTGACACCCCCTATAACCTGTCACTCTTTCTCATAACTTTCCTCCTATGTAAGCCCCTGCAAAACAGTGGCAGCAAAATGCCTTGCTTGGGGCGATATGATTATAAAAAAAAAATTCCTTTCTGTGTGAAATGAGTCATATGTTGTTTTTGAAAAGACATCTGCAACCACTGCATAGTTGGGTAGGATGGCTTAGAAGACGGGGAGGTCTGGTTTTTCTTTTGGTTTCTTTTTTTCTATCTTCTGTTTTTGAAGCATGTTTTATTGTGGACTGCTTTTCTCGAATTGGTTTTCTTCTGCTGCTTCCATCCCCTAATTGACTATTTTAGTTTTTGTCCTCAGCAATGTGTTTTTGAGCTGATCCTTGAATCAATAAAGTGAAACTCCACATGGCCTCTTGCCAGATGTGAGCTCTGAGAAGAGAATTTGTTTAGGTAGGCAAAAGTCTGACATTCAAGCAAAGTTTCTGCCTCATCAAAGTTAGTGGCAAGTCATGATAGGCTCTCCATCTTTGACCATAGACCATTTCAATCAATTCACAACCAAAGCTTTCATGCTTAAAGACTTTGCTTCTTCTGTAATTGTGTAAATACAAGAGAAATAAGATCTGTTTCTGAGAATGCATTTTTATATATGTATCTCAAGATGTCTGAAAATGTACACATTTTAAATGATTTCACGCTTTTCTATGTAACAACTTCTCTTTTTCAAGCAAAAGTTGGTTGTAAAAACGTATAAATGTTAGAGAATGAGTTGTTTCAGTGTAGCTGATTCAGTATTGTCAATTCAGTGGGAATTTTTTTTGGCAATGGGACATTTTGGCATCAGATTAGTAAGTTGTCATTAAATCTCTCTCCCATCCTTAATATTCAAATTAGATATTCTTTTTGTAATACTTTTGTCAAATATTCCAATTTGCCCAAAGTTAAAAATTTGCAAAGAATTTAAAGCTTGGTTAAACTTTAAATCCTTCAGTTTTTTAAACCCCCATCATTTAGAATGACAGTAATTTTTTTATCAAAGAATAGAAAAAACAAAGTGAGACACAATGGATACCTTTTTATTTTTGATGCAATGACTGAAAGTGACCTGGAATTAAAGTTCTGGAGACGTGAACTGAAAGATTAATGTAAAGTGTGATTGTGTATGAAGAATGGAAAAGTTATTTGCCTATTGATGGCACACAGCCATGATGCTTTTGCTGCAATAATAGAGGCTGAAAAAGAAAAATTTTTGCAATTCAAATTTTTAATTTATATTATTTCATCAGTTTAAATAATGGTGTAACATTTGATTTTAAGAATAAATGACAATTTTTTACTAAAAGTTTCAAATTTTCATTTTTCTTGCAAAAAAAATAATAATCCAGTTTTAAAGACAGTGATATCAAGTTGTTCTGATACCGAATCGGCTATGCCAAAATGTCCAGTAGTCCAATTATTTATTTAATGCTGAATGGGCTGCACCAAACAATAACACTAAATATTAGTCTGACAAATATTTTTTAATGTAAAAAACAATCTGCTGTTTAAAAATGGATGATAGAGAAAAATTGGTCTCATAAATAAAAACTAAAAAAAAAAAATAATAGTTTTAAAAGTATGGTCTTCAAAAATAGACAGTAAAAAAAATTGATGCAGAAAAATCTATTTTAAATCAAACTGACATTTTATAAGTAATCTTAAAGTAGTTTAAAAAATAATTTGGTTTAAAAAATAGAAATATGACCTTAAAATAAATAATTTGAATTTTATAAAGCTATGTCCCTTTAGTACGTAGGCAATGATGGCTCTCCATATGTCTCTTTACTTTATTGTCAATTATCTTGACTTCTTCGGAAAGATAGTAGAACGGTTTCTCCAAGGTTTTGAATTCAGAATTATCTTTCTCTTACACAGGGTGCCAACTGAAGCTTGTGAGTGTCTTTACACAGTTATTTTTAACAAATAGCAACTTAGAGAAGAGATGAATTTATGCCTTTCCTTAGGGCATTAGTGCAAAGTTAATGCAACAAATTGGTCTAAAATTTGTTAGAAGGAATGGAAAAAAATTTTAAATGAAAAAACAATGACAGGTAAATAAAAAAATGATGACATGTCTTCACTGAAGAAATGTTGACAGCTTAAGATCATTATATATATCTTCAGGTGCTAAGAATTTTAAACCAAACCCTTTATTATGGGGTATATCATTCTCATTCCATGTGCTTAGAATATTATGTTAAAGGGAAATAACTTTAAAATAAAGGGATATATATATATATATATATATATATATATATATATGTGTGTGTGTGTGTGTGTGTGTGTAAAATTAATGTGGGGAAATTTTTCACTTAGCTGAATAGTGTTATTTCATGTTAACTTTGAAGTTTCATGAAGGCATTCTAGTAATATCTTCACTCTTCAGGGCCATTATTTTTTTTTTATAGAAAAAAACAAATGACTGAAAAGTGATAACAATAATGCCTGCATGAAACTTTAAAGTCAGCATGACTGAAATAACACTGCTCAGCTAATTGACAAAACTTCTCCACATTAATTAAATCCTTATCTAGATATTGAGCTCTTTTTGACAAAAAGATTTACTTGCCTAAAAATGCTTTTTCCCTTGATATATTGCTTAGAAAAAAAACCCCACCAATTATGGAACATCATACCCACTTCTATTGAACAGGTGAAGAGGCTCATCCCTTGTTTCCTGTTTAAGATGTGGTTTCCGGTTTTTCTCTTTTCCAATCTTTTCACTCTTTTTTTTTATTTTATTTTTTTTTCAATTGGAGTAGATAGACTAAACTATCACCCAGTTCACACTCCACCCACGTCTATTGAACAGGTGAAGAGGCTCATCCTTTGTTTCCTGTTTAGGATGTGGTTTCCAGTTTTTCTCTTTTCCAATCTTCTCACTCTTACAGTAGCCCCCTGCGCATCAGTGACGTTTTCGCCATGCTTGGGGTGATATGATTAAAAGAAAAAAAAATATATATATATATAGGACATACCAATCTGAGGTTGGAATCATGAGCACTGCAGCACGTCCCTGCAAATGTAGTCCAAGAAGGCCTTTAAGAACCATTCAAGCTGTTCATGATTTGGCCATCAGACAATACTTACTTGACAGTTATGACTGTGCTTCTTGGTATGAGGACACATGGTTTTCTGTACTGTGCAGTGCCCACTTGACCTATCATTCACGTGTTTTGGAGGCTGTATACCTAAAAATCTACTAGCCTAGTCTGTGCAGGCAAAAGGAGCACTTCATTTGAGCCTTATGGTTGTTGGAGGGTTTGTGAGTCCTTTTTTTCATTTTATTGCTTTTGTGGAACTTAATGTTTACACGCACCTTACATTTTAATTAATTTTTGGTTAAAATTTTGTTTTTAAATGAGTTCCAACTTCCCTTCTTCAAGTGACATTTATGTGTCCTGTTTATCATCAAAGATTCTGTCAATGAGCACATTTGATAATGTGTTAGCTGAAAGGGTCCTAAGGTCTTATGCACATGATGTCAACTTTTTTTAAAATCCATTTGTTTTTTCTGCAGGTACAAATCTCTTTTTGCGTTTATGTTTTTTTTTATATATAGTTATATATGTATATATTGATATAGATATATGCAGGTTTCATTAAAAAATAACAAACAAGGTATTATGGTTAAATTTTTATATAATTTCTCCTGTGATTTTTTAATTTTTTTCTTTTGAGAATGTAAAATACATAAAAATTGTACAAATGCATTATTTTACCGTGCACTTTCAGCGAAGTTCAATTTGATGTCATATAAACACACACCTATCAAACTCTACCTATAACAAAGTCATTAATAATACAAATATAACAGAATCATCCACATACAAAAAAATGAATGAAGATAAAAGAAGCATTATCAATAAAAAAGAAAAATCCAACACTTAATAATATCAACTATGAACACACCAGCAATGTACTTACTGTGTTCAGAAAATAAAACATACACATGACTCTACACACATACACAAACACTATGCATATTCAGTTATGAGTAAAATAAAATTCAGCCTCAATAATGGCTAAATGTATTGTCAAAAGAGCTCAGAAAAATAAACAATTCAGATAATTTTTTCTATAATTTATATTCTAAAAAAAAAAATTATTATAAGATAACTTGAAAAATTATATAAAAAACTCTAACAATTTGCCTGTAACACACACACACACACACATATATATATATATATATATATATATATATATATATATATATATATTCAAGGTACTGTGAAATGTTAGTTCCTACTGTTAATATTATAAAGTTGCACTTAGTGTTATTTTTAAACCAGTATAGACAAATAATAGCATATAATTTGACTGCTTTTACGATGTATTAGGGATGTTGTTTAGCTTAGTCAATACTTTCACTTTTCCTGTTGAAACTTAAATGGCTGCACCCATGAGAAATCATCATGTGTGCCTTTATAGTCATTCATTTCCTGTTAACATCTGTTTCTTTTTTTTTCCAAAAATGGGCCAGCACAGCCAGGCAACAATACTATGACAATGGAGCTTAATGGAGGCTTGATAACTTCAACAAAATTTATCATACCAGTAAAATTGATGTTTTTGCTGTCTCATAATAGTTAAAAAAAATTTTTGTTCAATAAAATGTATACAGAACACTAGTTAAATTTTGTTTGAGAAAACAAATGTTAAGGTAAACAAATTCTTAGAAACAGCTGAGATGACAATGAATTTTCTCAGATAAAATCTTGCACAATTTGTAATAAAAAGACTCTTTGCATAAACCGATAAATTCAAAAAATATATGTTGATATATTCTAGTGCCACATAGCATCTGCCAGTAACCAATTGTTCACGACCTAGTCTCTTAAGCCATAGCTAATGACTTCATTCTCTCTTGGATGCTTCATGACTGTAACCGTGGAATGAAAGTGGTTTAGTTCAATAAACATCGACTCTAATGATTGTAATTTCTCTTTGTCTCTGACTCTGCCGCTCTTTTGGCAATTGAACAGCTGACCTTATTATTTCCAGATCAATACTTAATCCACAATGTTACTCCCACCAATAACACGGTTGTCATGTTCACTGCTAGTTTATTCCAGACAGATTATAGACTTCTTTGAATGGGAGACTACACAGATTTTTGATAAGCAACATATAACCTTTGGTGATATGGTATGGCAGGCCACTCATATCTGAGGATGCTTGTCGACTTGAACAGTTAGCTAATTCCCATTGCAGACGCCTGCTCAGGCACATTTGTGGTTTAAACGGCAACTGTGCTGAATCAACTTTAGTTACAGTTTCTGGGAGAATGCACATTATTTGGTATGAACAAAAGGCTGAGCAAGATCTTCTTCTATGTGCCTTGTCCTTTCAGGACATAGGTGATCATGGCCTTCTATGTCTCCCTATTCCTGGTGGCTCTTAGCATGCTTTCTCCTGTAACATCTCACAACCTCCGTTCTGTCATCCACCTGCTCAGGCCCTTCAAATATGTTATCCTCTGCTTTCCTCTGTCTTTTTTCCCTGTATCTGGCCTGTTAGTATCAGGTTCTCCAAGCCCTCCTTCCTCACTGCATATCCCAGGAACTTCAGTTGTCTCTTTTTGATGCTCAATCTTAATTTCCTTTTCGTGTCAATTCTCTCCAACAGCTCATCATTGCTCACATGCACGGTCCACAATATCCACAGCATCCTTCTGTAGAACCACACTTGAGCTGCTTCAAGTTTTTCATTCATTTTTGTTGATATTGTCCAACATTCACTGCCATATTGAAGAACTGACATCACACAGCAATATAGTTGTCTGTTTCTAGTGAAAGTTTCCTGTGTCTTAATACTTTACTCAACTTCTGGAATGCTTCCTTCGCCATGCCAATTCGCCTTCAGATCTCTGTGTTGTACTTTCCTTGTTCTGTTAGAAAACTTCCCAGGTATTCAAATTTTGTATTCAAAAGGAAACATATATGGATAGTGGAACATATTTAAATAAAGGTTTCAGTTAAAAAATTCCCTCAAGGTGAAGACGTACATCCTAATATGAACGACAATTATTCATGTCCTAGATATTCAGACAGAAAGTAATAGATCAATCCTTGTAAAAAAAAAATATCAACACGCTAGCAACAACAAAAAAACCCTCAATATTTGTTTATGTTCATGAGAAGAGCATTTTAGTGTTTCCTAATGTGAAAATAAACAATTTCTGAACTAAATTTAAAACTGAATCAAGTCAGTCAGTTAAGTGCCATACGTGATACATGCTTGGGCGATCATGTCTCGACAGAGACATGACTGACTGGGCAGAAGATTATCTCACAGTAGGTTGCCATTGCTTTCTGCGGTAGACTAGTTGCCGACCAAGGCTATAGAACCCAATGTGTCCTGTTATTTAACCCATAACTGGAAGGAATAGGCAGATTAATACCTTTCCCAAGGGTATTTGTGTGTAAGTGAATGCAATGAATTCAGCTGGAATTCGAACTTGGCTCCCCGATTTCTCGTTCTGAGCCAATATCCACTGCACCACAACGCACATCCTTAATCAAGTACATAAAACAAAAACTCCTAAGTTACAAGTAGTTCTCTCTCGTATATTTTTAACAGGAAGAAGACCAAAAATACAATCGACAAAGGAAACTGTGGAAGACAACACATTCAAATCAAACAGTTCGTACAGATTTCAACCTAGATAGAGTAAACGATGTTCATAATAAAATAGGGGCCTTTACAAAAAAAGCAAACCCTAAGGTTTCAAATGAATTTTTAAAAATGAAAAAAACCTTTCTTGAAGCTGTTATTTTAGTTTTAATTTTAAGCTAATAGATTAATATTTAATCTTTCCAATAGGCAAAATACTTTGCTCTATTTCAAAAACTAATTTAAATTTACTGGAAGCAGTTTTCGTTTTGAAATTAATAACATCATTGATTTTTGTTCAAGTTTTACTTCTTGCTAAAATAGCTGATTTGTGCCATTTTTCAGTTGTCTTTCATTGCAATATAATTCCCTTCATTAAAAATCTTACAAAAGTAGAATTCGCTTTTTTGAAACTTTGTGGAATATTAGCTGATTTAAGGTATAATTCATCTAATTTGAAACATTAATTACTTTAAATTTAAAATATTGCAGAAATGCATGTTTTCACCTGACAGTATCTATTTTTTGATGTATTTGACATGATGTGGCTACTGTTATTCTATAGAGACTTTATCTTTAGAACATTACTGAAGAAAATGACCAGAGCACCTTTTCTATTTAATTTTTTTTTTAATTTTAAAAATTTAGGAAAATATTAGTCATAATCTAATATTTTATTGAATTTTAGAAATTTGAGCTTTAAATTTACTATAATTGTCCCTCTTATTTTCTGTTAAGGTTCTGTATGGTCACCTGTATTACAAAAAAACAGCATGTTTATGCACTAAAAAAATAGAATTCAACATTCTTTTTAGAATATTGGTGCATAATGATTTGTATTAAGCTATTCATTTATGATTAGTGAATATAGTTTTCACTTAATAATATCATCAAAACCCCTGAAATTAATACAGAATTTTAAAAAACAAATATCTTTATAAATTTTTCTAATGAAAATTAAAAACTGAAAACAATTCTTGTAAAAATTCATTATTCATTGAAAATAAAAATTTTCTTCAGACAATAGTGTCCTTAATGTATCTTATTTATAAAAGCAATTAAGTTTTACTAATTAAATAATGCTATAGTCTTATTGCATTTCTTATTTAATGATCTGGAACAAATTTTCAGTAAACCTGTTTGTGTTTGATAAAAATTGATGATTTAACTTCTGCAAGGTGTTCTGCTTTTAACTAAGAAATACAAAAACCCAAGAATTTTAACTTATTGAAACTTCATAAAATTAAGGTGTATGAGTAGGTATTTGAGGCTATCAAAATGCATTTAAATGAAGGTAAAGAAGGTGTTGGGTATGACGTATTTATTATTCATTAATATTTCGAAACCAGAATCTCATCTTCAGAATAAATAAATAAAATTGGAGGAAACAGATTTAAAAAAATACAATTTTTACCATTTTTTTAACAAAAAATATTTTAAAACTAATTTCATTCATTTTTGAATAAGTTCTAAAAATTTAATTATAATCTAACAATTATGGATTTTTATTTCAAGAAAAAAAAAAAGGCACTAAATTTCTCATACTAGTCTTTGGCCCACCTGCTGATGCAAGACGACAAAATTTTTTAACATTTTGAACATGCTACAAAGGATAAATAAAATTTAATAATAAAAAAATACTTTGGTTTTTCTTCTTAATAACAACATAAATATTTTTTTTACACTATTTACATTTGGACTGTTGTCCTTATCTTTGTTGTCATATTCATGATGTTTCAATTACTGTAGACTCAGCCTTCTTCAGGTGATTGAAATTTTGAACCAAACACTTTATTTTATCCACAGGCGTAGATTGTTCTAGTTCCACATGCCATGTCTCTTCTGGTTATAACAGTATGCTGACTTTCTGTACACAAACAACACACTTTGGAATGGGATCAGACCTATATCAAATGAAATGTAAAGTAATGGGTTTTCCATTTTCATTAACAATTGCTAACATATACAGGGAATACTTCAAGGAAATTGCATGAGATCCACATCACTAAAGACAAATCCAGCTTGAGATACATAGATGACACCATCATAGTTAGACTGTACCAAAAAGAGGTCCAGCTGCTACTGGATCTTGTAAACTTAATAAGAACATCGATACAGTTCACAATGAAGAGAGAAAACTGCAACATACTATCATTTCTGGATATACTAATACCTTGAGCAGAGAATGGCTTCAAGGCATTCATATACTGCAAGCAAACATTCAGTCAGTCAGTTATGTACCATATGTGAAACACGCTTGGGCGATCATGTCTCGAAAGAGACATGACTGACTGAGCAGAAGATTATCCCGCAGTAGGTTGCCATTGCTTTCTGCAATAGATTGGTTGCCAGCCAAGGCTATAGAACCCAATCTGTCCTGTTATTTAACCCATAACTGGAAGGAAGAGACGGATTAATACCTTTCCCAAGGGTATTTGCGTATAAGTGAATGCAATGAATTCAACTGGTATTCGAACTCGGCTCTCTGATTTCTCGTTCTGAGCCGATGTCCACTGCACCACAACGCACATCCTTCATAAGCCAAAATTAACCAGACAATAACTCAACTTCAACTCCCACCACTCATACAGCATAAGGAAATGGATCATAAGTGGAGACCCAGAGACATATGAACAAGAAATGGTCAGTATAAGCAGTACCCTACAAATGTAACAACTAACCTTAGTAGCAGCTCCAACAAACTGGGATAGAGTTTGAGTTTTGTTTTACAGCATATCAGCCTCTGTGGATTATTTAATGCCAAAAAAATACAGTTTTAAGATTTTTTTTTTAATGTTCGGTTATAGTAAGAAGGTTGATTTAGTCAGATTCTGATGAAAAATATTTTTATCTTATTTTAGAAAACTGAAGATATTTTCTAGTTTTGTATTCAAAAATGTATTGCCGGTAATAAAAATGTATTGGTTGTAATATTTTGCATGCAAAAATGTATTGGTTGTAATATTTCTCATTCAAAAATGTACTGTTTGTAATTTTTCTATAAAAGTCTATTTTTATATGTATATATTTCTAGAAAAGTCTATTTTTATGTGTATATATTTCTATAAAAGTCTATTTTTATGTGTATATATTTCTATAAAAGTCTATTTTTATACTTTCATAGTTTTTTGACACAAGTTTGGGGGATTAACTATTTGCCCATAGCTGGGACATATTATGTCAAACTGAACCCTGTCTTTATATTCAACATTATGGCAACAAAAGTTCATATTAATTTGTAAATATATTATTGAAAATAGGCACTGATTTTGTATACACCTCAATAAAAATATGCAGGCAATTTCCAAATAGGGACACTAAAAAGCACAGTAAATACAAATGCAACTTTGTTTACATATATATATATATATATATATATGTGTGTGTGTGTGTGTATATATAGATATATATATACATACACTTATTATAAATTATATTTTAGAACATGTACATAATTTTTTTTATATATCCACTACAAATAGTATATTTGTTTCGACATTGAAACTTCAATGTCTCATCAGGCAGTGGGGATAGGAAGGGAAAGCCTCTTTTCTTATATTTGGTCAGTTGTGTGTGAGATGTTGGTGGGGGTTAGTGATAATATATATATATATATATATATATATATATATGTTAGTGGGGTTAGTGATTATATATATATATATATATATATATATATATATATATGTGTGTGTGTGTAGTGGGGTTAGTGATAATATTTATATATATGTGTGTATTAATGGGGTTAGTGATAATAATATATATATATATATATATATATATATATATATGTGTCAGATTAAATCAATTGCAAACATTTTTATAAAATCCATTAGTACTCATGATTCATCTTTCACTTATTGTAACTGAAAGATGTAATAAATGTGCTGTAAATTTGAGAGTTGATTTTATTATCTATTATAGTCTATTATATTTTTTGTATATACAGCAGTTAGGTCTAAGGTTAAGTAGTTCTTTTGGTTGTCAGTTAATTCATAATCAGAAATGTTTATAAATCTTTCAAGGTTATTTGGGAGGTATACAGTTCCATTATATAATGTATTGAGTTTTTTAACTCCTATATACCAACTAACTAAAACACTTAACCAATTAATTACACCATATATACCTAACAAATACAGCATTAGATCATCTCTTTAACTTATAAAAATATCAAAAATGGAAAAACTTAATAATGAAACCATAGCATCACTTGATGCTGAAAATCTGTTCATTAACATTCCTGTCATAGAAATCATTGACATCATTATAAAAAAATATAAAATAATAATTCTTTGCCCCCAATGAAAATCAAACCTAAAATGCAAAAAACACTACTTTTAACCTGTACCATGGAAGTCCCATTCTATGATTACAAAAATAGTGTATATACACAATGGGCTGATGTTTCAATGGGCTCAGTTCTTGGTCTAACCATCAGCAACTTCTACATAGCCAACCTAGAAAATAATATATTTATCACCACTAAAAAAAACTCTCCATCTACCTAAGATATGTAGATGATATTCTTATATTAGTTAAAAACATAGAAAAAATAATAGAACTCAAAAAAAAGCTTTAAAAAACTGTCCTCACATTCACCTATGAACTTAAAAATAACAAAATCTTTTTTCTTTGACAGTTTAATAGACACAAACTGTAACATATTTGCTACCTCTCCATGAAAAGAAAACCAACCAGCAAAAACTCTTGCAATCCCAACTATAAGGGTGAATGCCCTATTACAAAATAGCATATGCACAATTTAATTAACCAAGCACAAATTAACTCCTCAACAAAAAGATTTTTTACTCTGGACCAAAAAATATTAAGCAAACTCTCATCAATAATGACTTTGCAAACCATATTGTAGATGAACAAATAAAATGATATTTCAAAAATCTCAATACATATCAAACAGAATATGATACTTCCACAAAAGACCCTGAACATATCAAACTCTTTTATTGCAACCAGATCTAAACTTATTTATAAATGGAACTTTGTCTCTGTGTGTGTGTCCGTTACTTATAGACTCCGAAACGGCTAAACCGATTTTCTTGCAAATTTACACAGTTGTACTATAAGCATCTGCAAGTGTTCTTAGCTAGGTTTTGTGTTGAGGTATCCCTGATAAATATCGAAAATCGATAATCGAAAAAATTGGGTTATAGAAGGAGTGGTTCGATTTTAATCAAATTTTCAAATTTGATACACTCATAGACAAAGACATAAGAAACGATATTCAGAAGTTTCAAGGTTGCAGTTCTTACAATAGTGCAGAAAATCGATAATATATATATATATATATATATATATATAAAAGGCAAGATGTTTGTGTGTCTGTCTGTTTATCTGTCTGTATGTCCTTTATACAAATCCACAATTTTTATCCGATTCTCACCAAACTTCACGCAAATATTCTTTAGGCTGAGTGTGAGCTCCAGGACCATGGATTAGTTTTAAAGCTTTCATTACACCTGAACAATGCCAGGCTATACTGCTAGTCCATGATAACTGCAAACAAGATGAAAAAAGGAAACAAAAATCTCATCCATACTAATATATCTCCTGTGGATATGAATAAAAATTAAAATAATATATTATAAAAAATGCAATACTACTCATTTAATTATCCATAATAACTCCTCTCCACCTACTTATGTATAATATAAAACCAACATTATATATAAATTCAAATGTCACTTTGAAGAATGTATCTCCAACAAAAAAAAAACAACAAAAACAAGCATATATTTTGGATTTAAAACTACTACATGAACAGGATGTCTTTCATTACACATGTCTGACCATTTCTAAACATCTGCAAAAACATTCCTGTCTACATTCACAATATAAAAAGATAATGTTTGACAACACAACTATCCTACACCAAGAAAACAACGAAAGCTAACTATAGATCCTCAAAGCAATATTCATAAAAAAACTTAAGCTGTCAATTAATAGAATCAGCTATGAATACTGTAGTAATGTTCTAAAATGTATATATAAAGAACAGTTTTTTCATGCTTGAATATGACCATGACATTACAACATAAAAGAATTCCGTTGCAGGTAATTTTCATGTTCTCATAAACACTAAGCAATTAATCAACCATTATATTCAAAGCAAGAAGAAAATTTACAGTAATTTTTAGCAACACAGTTTTGCGGTTATTTTTGTCACAACAACTTACATACCTGAAGATGATCTTGGAAGAAGATTAAAAGTAATTAGAAACATCAAGAAATGGATAACAAAATCAACTGTTAAAGTTACAGCACATTTCTTATACCTTTCAATTATAATACGTGAAAGATTATCCGTGAGTACGAATAATTTTATTTTAAGTAAATGCACATAATGTTTGCAATTTATTTAATCTGACATGCCTAAAAGAAAATTTTCTGCCTAAATACACAAATATATAGTTTTAAGGTATGTTATATTTATGAGTAAAAGTGCTCAATATCAGAAATAGCGTGTAAATATAAAAGTGGACACTGATGTCAACACTGAGCAGCAACAGTTTCTTTTGTATTTGAACACAATCTGTGGGCCACACAGATTGCATTCAAGCATTAAACAGACTGTCTCCACTTAGTGATGACCTCAGTGTTCTCTTTGTACATGAATGTGCATGTGTAAATAAATATATAAAATTGCTGATATCTCCTAATGTGTAGACTGATTCATTCTTGGAGTGTCATCGACAAAACTCTAGATATAGGTTACTGAGAGTAACATCAATCAGCTGTTTGACACACCTTTTTCTTGTATTATATATATATATATATATATATATATATATATATATACTAGCAGTATAGCCTGGCATTGCTTGGGTGTAATGAAAGCTTTAAAACTAATCCATGATCCTGGAGCTTAGACTCTTTGGACGTTGGCATGAAAGACTAAAAAGCAATAGTTGCTTCCAGTTAAAGCGAAACCATAGAATGAAAGAAAAATGAATGGATCTAAGTCAAATTTTGATTTCCTGGTATCGATATCAAATCAGTTTTTTTCGTCATGAACTGAATTTTGAAGGCTTAATAAGTCCTCTTAGTTCATGGTATTGTGGCGGAGACTAAAAACTAAAATTATACCTACTTCGAGCCAAACCCAAAGCAAAAACTAAAATGAAAGTGCTGAAAAAAATACAGACATACAGGCAGATAAACAGACGCACAAACATCTTGCCTTTTATACATATATGTTATCAATTTTCTACACTGTTGTAAAAACTGCAACCTTGAAACTTCTGAATATCGTTCCTTATGTCTTTGTCTATGAGTGTATCAAATTTGATTAAAATCAGATGACTCCTTCTATAACCCGTTTTTTTCCATTATCGGGGGTACCTCAACACAAAACCTAGCTAAGAACACTCACAGACGCTTATAGTACAACTGTGTAAATTTTCAAGAAAATCGGTTCAGCCGTTTTGGAGTCTATAGGTAACGAACACACACACAAAGTTCCATTTATAAATAAGTTTAGATAGATTTATATATATATATATATATATATATAGTACAAAATTCCAAAGTCAGCATGAACATGCTCAGTGAAAATGACAAATTCTTTTCACTAAAACTATGTGTTTGTGTGTATAAAGTATATTTAGTTAGCAAGTATTCATCCAAAAAAAAAAAAAAAATCCAACAAGATGCATGTTTAATTGTTTATTATATTTTCCAATTTTCGAATAATGTATTGAGTGGATAATCTGTCCAAAGTTCATGTTGTATTATTGTTTAGTTCAAGTACTGTCAACTGTGCCAGTCATTTTCAAGAAGCAATGTGGTGTCTTTGGGGTGAGCAGAATAAATTTGTCTATAACCCGGTATTCTTTGGAAGGCAGAAAATATGCAATCATCTACAGTGACGTCTTGTGTAAAGGTTATTGCAAACGAGGCAACAGCAAAAAGAATGGGATTATATATATATATATATATAATGTAAATATATACAAAGACACATGCATATAGAGAGATTTATTAAAGGTCAAAAATGTTATGTATATATTTACTGATGTCTCTTCTAATGGGGACTGGGTCATTCTTGGTGAGTCCATCTACAAAACTCAAAATATAAGATGCTTAAAGTAAAATCAGTCAGTTAAGTGACAAAACTTATTTGCATTGTGTGTGTGCGCGTATATATATATATATATATATATATATATTGTTGAGTTATGATAATGTCTATCATCAAGATTGTTGTTTTTTTTCAGTAATTTTACTGATAAAAGCTATTTTGGCAAGCAGGTTTTCTAGTGTTCAATATCAGGGTGAAGAAAGCGTTGATAGTTTTCGTGCAAAGAATTTGTCACTTTAACTCACAAACCTTTGAAGTTGGCATGATCCTGCTCAATTAAGTTGACAAATTCTTTGCACTGAAATTATATGTATATATATATATATATATATATATATACACACACACATACACCTATTGATTAGAAAGTGCATATTCACATATATAAACATATTCATGCATATGCATTGAGACACATAATCTCCTGTGCATACATGCATGACTTCCATAATCATGCACACATTAAAAAATCCTTACAATTTTTCTCTGAATATATTTAACTACCTTCACTATCATCAGGAAGCAAGACAGCTTTTCATCAGCGTAAGTCTTTTTTTTCTTTCTTCAAAATCTTATTTTCATGATTTTTAGCAGTATATTTTGAATTTTATTTTTTATTAAAGTTAAAAATACAGACCAGCAAAAAAAAACTGTGTCAAAAGACTTTTCATCCCCCCATGAAACCACTATTAATGTATATGACATCAACAATTTTTAAAAAGCTATTTTTACAATAAAATCCTAGATATATTAAACATGATTTATACATTCTCTTTTTTCTTAATAATGTTCTCGGTGTGCATTGTGGCGCAGTGGATATCAACTTGAAATGACAAATCAGGGTGCCGAGTACAAATTCCAGTTGAATTTTTTGCATTCATTTTTGCACAAATACTCTTGGAAAAGGTATTAATCTGTATCTTCCCTCCAGTTATGGGTTAAATAATAAAACAGATTGGGTTCTATAGCCTTGGTTGATAACCAATCTATCACAGAAAGCAATGTCAACCTACTGGAGGATAATCTTCTGACCAGTCAGTCATGTCTCTTTAGAGACATGATCACTCAAACCATGTATCACGTATGGCAGTTAACTGAATGTTCTCGAAAAAAGTATTACACACTATTCTTGTAAATAAACAGTATAATGAATATTGTGTTTAACGTTTATATTTAAAATTAAAAAGTATAAATTTAGATGCTCACAAATTATTTTTGTGAATTTATGTGCTAAGAGCAAATGAAATAAATGCTCACAAAATTCCTTTTCAAACTTTATAATCATAGTTACTAGTCTAATTCTCTTGTTCAGACATTTTTTAAAATTTGTGAATAAAAAAATTCAGTTATTTCTTGAAAATATGGTAAATAAAAGCTATTTCATTGTAGTTTGTTCACATATCTTTATAAACTTGTAAGTCTGAAATTATTCTTGTAAACAAACAATCAAATAGTATTTAATTCTTTGTTGAGAAAATTCAAGAAAAAGAGAATACCTGAAGCCAGTTTCATATATTTAGATTTTATTAAAATAATAATAATTGTGAAGGAGTAAGCAGTAGTAGATTTGTCAGAAAAAAAAAAAAAAATTTGACACAATTCTTCTCTTTTGAAATTTGACCAATTTCTTTGTGATATTGGAATTATTTACCTACAAAGCTTGCACATTAGAAACAATAATTATAAAAGACAACCAACCAACAATCAACAGAGGAATTGTATCCTACATATGTATACACAGACTCAAATGCATGTATATAGACATGTACACAAATACATATTATATATATATATATATATATATATAGTCATCTGCAGACAGATCTGATTCGCTGTATCACAGCTCATCAGTACAGTTAGACATCCAATTGCTTTTAACCCAAAATTGAAACCTGACCGAATTGGTGTCAGTCGGCAATTCTACCACTGAGCTATGGGTGCTCGGTAGAAGGAGACAGACTTTTTAGCATATTATGCATCATACGCCAGTAGCCAGAGTGCTCTAATTCATTACTGAATGAGCGATGTATATATATATATATATGTGTTCTTAAAAATAATATAAAAGTGTATGAAAGTTATCTTCGGGGGCATCACTGGATGCTCCAACATAATAATGACCTTAGACACGCAGCATGAATTGTTACAAAATACTAAGATGACAACAAAATTAAAGTACTGGTATACCTCATACAAATTCCTGACCGAAACGCTATTTGAAATTTTAGATGTCACTGCTAATTTAAGTACATATTAACCATATAGAAAACCTAATGCCAAACTTATGTACATATATCATCAACTACCTACTGTCAATAATTTAATATATATATATATATATATATATATATATATATATTTGTCATTCACATTCAAGCTTGTTTCGCTGTATCACAGCTCATCAGTGAGGCTAGACATCTACTTGCTTCTGGCCGGGATCAAAACTCGACTGATTATGGTGTCAGTCAAAGTTGCTAACCCCTAAGTCACAGGCATATGGAATCAGAAAATGGAAATTTTAGCATGTTGTATATAAGCAGGGTATATTCACACCAGGCACCGAAAGAACTCAATTTATTGCTGAAAAGTATACACCCACATACAGACAATATGGATCTCAATAAATATGCATATACAACCAAGTACATATATATATAAATATTTTTCTAGTGTTAATAAAATAGTGCTTAATGTAATATAACAAAACTATTAAATATATATTAATAAATAAATAAATATACATATTATCCTACATCTATAGCACCACTCAGAGTTTCATGCACTATGCCATCATCAGGTGCATATTATGAACTGACTGTTCCATTTTTCAAACACACACATACATAAAGAAAGAAAGAAAGAGACCTTTGATATTACAATGGGAAGTTTTGACAGTGCATAGACCTGTGAGCACATATGTATATATTGTATATGCAACATGAACTAATTGAATTAATCAATGAATATTTTTCAGGCCTCTACAATCTTAAGAAACTCTAACAAAATATTACCAAATTCAGTAAAACAATAAAAATTTTTCTAAAATTTCGGATTTGACGGACATAAAAACTAACCTCAAAGAAGTAGATTTTTTTAGAAATCACTGCCAATGTATGTAAAAGTACATATTAACCATATAGAAAACTAATGGCAAATCAATGTACATACATCTTCAACAACTCACCATCAATAATCAATCTGATCCATCAATGAATTAACTGCAGACTTACTGACAATACTTCCAGTCAAACAAAGGCAAGAAAGATTATAAATCAGCACTAAGAGACAGTGAATTCCAAGAAAAACTCATATAAATGGTGCGATAGATATAATTTTCATCTAAATCATGCAAAAATGAAAATGACACAGACATTTTAACAGATATATTTACCATAATTACACAAAAATATTTTGAAATGCTAAAGCGCAAATTTATTCAATGAAATCGCTATTGGCTTCAACCATGGCCTGCAAGTAAACTTCAGAATCTACTGACACCCAAATACCTTGAAATGCTTGTATTAGAGCTTTCAGCATGTTGTTACCACATTGTGGCAGAGTGAACTGAATCATAGTTATCTTTTTCACACAAGAATATACCCTGACTAATATACTGCGCAATTGACAAAAATCAAAAACAGCATGCATGCACAAAATTAAAAACAAAAAATGGCAACAATTTCCCCATCCAACCCTGTACACAACACAAAAATAAAAAAAAGAAATGTCAAATGGTTAAACCCACCATAAAACAAAAAAGTAAAAACAGATGTAAAAAAAATGATTCATTAACCTCTTATACAAGCACTTCTCCAAATCAAGCACTCTCTACAAGATATTTACTAAAAACAGTAAAAATTAGCTACTGTTACACTGAGAACATGATACAAATAATAAAAAATTACAAGAAAACAACCAACAAACCACCTGCACAAATAAAAATCATGTGTAACTGCAGAATGAAAAAGGAATGTCCCTTAAATAGCTATTACTTGCATAACAATGTAATACACCAAGCCACTAAAATCAGCAGTTAACAATATATGTAGAAATAACTGAAAGACCCTGTAAACAAAGAAACTATGCACACAAAACATCATTTACAAATAGTACATGGCATGACAATTATATATAATCTTGAAACAGTCTGGATGTTGACTCCAATGTCTACTTTTATATTCACATATACTATTTCTGATATTGTACAATTTAAACCATAAATATAGCAGAACTGAAAACTATATATATATGCACACACTTAGTATATATGTTTGCGTTTGTAATCATTTATTGTAATGGTCATATTAGAAATTTTTTCATGGGAAAACATTTTTGCCATTCATTGATAAACAGCCAGTGCTACTTTCAGTTGAAATTTTTTTGAAACTTTCTATCAAAACAATTTTTCAGGAAAACAAGTTTTTTTGATTCCAGTAGTGATGGGGACTTTCTACCTAACCTTTTGTTTGGAATAGTGTCAGACATCAACATCTTGATTATGATATTATTTTTCTTCAGGTTATGTTTACTATCCATTTTAGCTGTTGCTACTGTTGAAAGTTCTCAAGTGATATTTAACCTTAATTTTGGATTTTGGCAATCGATTTTTTCTATTACATTTTAAATTTTAATTAGATCACAGTTTGAAAATCAACTTTTTCTATTAAATTTTAAATGTTAATTAAATCACAGTCTGTGGTAAGATTTAATGTAAGAGGTAACATTTAATGTTAAAAATTTAAGACAATAGCTAAGTAGGTAATAGGTGCGTAATAAGTAAAATTTTATGTAGGAGGAGAGATCAAATGTTTGTATTTAAGGTAATAGGTGAATAGGTAATAGGTATGTCTGTATTAAAGGTAATAGGTAAATTTTAATGTGTGTATTTAAGAAAACCAAAATTAAGGTTAAATATACAAAATTAGATTAATTTTTAAAACTCTGCTTCAATACAAAAATATTCTGGTCCCAACTCTGCTCTCCTAAGAAATTCAAAAGATATAATCTCATGGCAAAAAAATAAAAACTTACATTCTAACTGCTAATGTTAAATCTGTCTACAAAACTCCCAGACACTCATTAATCAACTAATTCCACTACCTACACCACTTTCTTCAAAATTCAAATGGGCAATCCAAAAGACTTATTCCCTTATCACTAACCCCCATCAACATCCCACACACAACTCACCAAATATAAGAAAAGAGGCTTTCCATTCCTGTCCACACCACCTGAAGAGATTTCAATGTCAAAACAAACGTATGATTTGTAGTGGATATATATATATATAAAATTCTGTATATATTCTAAAATATAATTTATAATAAATATTCACAGCTCTATATATTATATATCAAGCACTGTTTTAAATTAATGTTTTTGACATTGTCAAAAAATTTTTTTCTTTGTTCTTTATTCCCTTGGAGATATATATAAAAGATTGTAATTATACTTGTGTTGAAAAACCTTCCACGAATCTACAAAGAAGGAAAAAAAACAGTTTTAAAAAAAGAAAGAGCTAAGTACATGAACATCAGTCAAAAGGGTTCGGACCGAGTCAGCATGTAGCCCAAAGAAAAAACCCCGATACAAGTCATCAACTAACAAAAAGTGCTCAATACTTAGGTAGAGTAGAATAAGTAAACAATACCTAGTGAGCCAGTTTTCCCTGGCGATCCGTTTAGGTGAAACTTAGGTAGGTCTGTCTGGCTCACAAGGTATTCTTTACTTATATATATATATATATATATATATACACACACACACAGGTATATGCATAAACACATGTATATACAAATACAGATATATAAACATGTATATACACAAGCATGCATTCTATGTTCATGTATACAGGCATATATTCACGTTTGTACATACAGGGTGCGAGAGGTAAATTATCGCTATTTTATAATTTTCATTTTGCGAAATTTAATTTTTTGTTGACTGCACAGTGTAGTGGAGTCAGTTGGGTACCATCAGTGAGAAAAAAACAAGCACTATAACTCAATTTACTCAGCCAGAAATTTGGAAACAGAATGCTGTACTGCTTGGAATTCATGCTGGAAGCTCCAATACGAGCATTTCAGAGTGTTTTGACGTCAAGACCAAGATTCAGAATAAGTTGGATGAGTCTAATGGTGATTACAAAAGTGCTTGAAGGGATCACTAGTGATAACACCTCCACCCATCTCCCCATAGCACCATAGACTCAACACAAAGGTCTACATCAAGTACCTTGAGGAGACAGTGGTACACTGGTTCAAGATAGTGGCTGCTAGAAGATCCTATGTCAGAAAACATGACTTTGAACCATGCCACACAAGCAGGAAAGCCCAGTCATGGCTGTCAGACAATCTCTGTGAGCACATTAACCCTTTAAATCTGGCAACATATCTCAGCAGATTGCAACCCTATTTTTTTTTAATCATATCACCCCGAGCAAGGTGGTAACTGTGCAGGGGGCTACATATGAGTGAAAAGATTGGAAAAGAGAAAGCCGGAAACCGCATCTTAAACAGGGAACAAGGGATGAGCCTCTTCACCTGTTCAATAGACGAGGGTGGAGTTTGAACCGGGCGATAGTTTAGTCTATCTACTCCAATATTGATTATTATATGTAAGACACAGTTGAGCAAGAGACCAACAAAACTTCTTATAACACCAAAGATTGTCGATGGCAAGGATGATAACAGCATTCACCAGTTTAAACAAAGAAACAGTCCAGAAGAGAGGCAGGAGATTCTGAAGTCATCTGGAAGACGTGGTTGAAGCCAATGGAGATTTTATTGAATAAATTCACTCTTTAGTATTTCAAAATATTTTTGTGTAATTTTGGGAAATATATCTGATAGATGTCAGTGTTATTTTTCTTTCAGCATAATTTAAAAGACAACTTATCCATCTCACCCTGTATATCATATATGCACACCTTCATATATATATATATATATATATATATATATATATATATGGTCCTGGACATGATGGTAAACATCTGGCAGCAAGTCCTCTGATTGGGAGGTTATGAGGAACATGGAACCACCTCTTAATTGCTATTGTTCCCAGGTCCACCCTGACCTGGAGTGGTAGCACCTGTCAGGGTCCCAGCTATGGGCAAATAGTTAACCCCCAAACTGGGGTCAAAACACGATGAAAGTATACAAATACACTTTTATAAATATATATACATAAAAATAGACATTTCTAAAAAAAAATATACATTTTTGAAGGAAAAATATTACCAACAATACATTTTTGGAAAAAAAATTATTACCATAACAAATTTTTTAAGGAAAAAAAACTTATTCTCAGCAAAACATTTTTGAATACAAAACTAGAAACCATTCTCAGTTTTCTAAAATAAAAATAAAATAAAAACAAAAAATTTCATTAAAATGTAACTAAATCAACCTTCTCACTATAACCAAGCATTAAAAAAAATACCTTAAGACCCCACCTTTTTGGCATTCAATAACCCACAGAGGTTAATATGCCATTAAACAAAACTGAAACTCATATATATATATATTACATTTTCCAATTTTTTTTTACCACATTGTGCCCTTTATTAGGTCTATTCTTAGACTTAATCTATGCTATCAAGTCTTCGATTTTCACTTCACACTATTTTTACTTCTCTTGTCCTAAAAGACTACAAGCAAGCAAGCAAGCAAACAGATATGGCCTGCCAAGGACAGATACAAGTTGATTGAGGTAACAGCACAGGAGAGGCAGGTAATTGGAGAGAGAGAGAGAGAGAGATAAGATAAATAGAATGAGAGCAAAAAGAGAAAACCACAAGCAAAATGAAGAGGGAAAAGACGATGTGAATAATCAATTTTGCCCAATATAAATCTGTGAGTGAAAATAATTCCTATTATGGCAGGAGGTCGCGTATACTTACCAGCAGAATTTGTCTCATTCTCCACAGTTTTTCCCTCTTCTCTTTTTCTGCTACAATTGCTGCTGCTTCTGTCTTATGCGTATGGATATACATACAGACAAAACTCATCCATTAATTTCACCTCCTAACTTCGTATCAAGTTTGCCTCACATTTAATGCTCTTTTTTTTTATTTTATTTAGCTAAGTGGATAGGAAATTGGAGTAAAGATAAACAGATCTTTCAGTCCAGGTTAAGATATAAAATGCAAGTACAAGGAGCTTTGGATTATGAATTCTAAAATTTCTTGTGCCATTTTTTCCGACCGAAAGAGAGTAATGGAAAAAGCGTCATTCAGGAATTAAGGCATTAGAGATCAGAACGATTATAGTTCCAGTTCGGCTGTCAAGAAATTGACCACGCTTAAAAAATGTTAATACAGTTTAAAGAATGAAGAAATCAATCTATAAAGAAGCTGAAAGAAATTATCCAAAAGTTGTTTTATAAATAAAATATTGTTGAGGCAAGCAAGGCAATTGCAGGTCAACTGGTGATTAAAATTCTACCACACTAGTGACAAACAGACAAACAGTAAAAACTTCTCTGCAGGAGAAAGTCAGTCAGTTAAGTGCCATACGTGATATATGCTTGGGCGATCATGTCTCGAAAGAGACATGACTTACAAGGCAGAAGATTATCCCGCAGTAGGTTGCTATTACTTTCTGCAGGTAGACTGGTTGCCATCCAAGGTTATAGAACCTAATCTGTCCTGTTATTTAACCCATAACTGGAGGGAAGTGATGGATTAATACCTTTCCCAAGGGTATTTGCACGTAAGTGAATGCAAAGAATTCCACTGGAATTCGAACTCGGCTCCCCGATTCCGTGTTCTGAGCCGATATCCACTGCACTACAACGCACATACGAATCGTAAAAAAACAAAAAAAGTGGCATTAATTTAAAATAAATAGTAAATATGTTCATTTGTATGCTAGAAAATGGTGTTCAGATCTCTTATGTCAATTGAATAATGGAATAAATCATTATATATATATATATTTTAATTCAGACAAGAGAAAAAAGCAGGAAGGTAAATTCCAAAAACCTGATCCTAATTAATATTAAAAAATTTTTTAATATTAAAAAATGATACAGGAAGAGAGCTCCATGTAATAAAATATTACAGAGCAAATATAAATTAAAAAAGGATTAATTCAATGATGTTGAATGACCATTTCGATATGAAGATCCCCATGGGGGATAACACATCACCTCAGCAACAGAAAAATCCTTTCAGAAACTGAATATATATATATGAGTTGAATATATAGATTGTAATATGATAAGATGAATAGAATAAATAAAAAACAAGTAGGAAAAAGTGTCTTTAATCTAACATGTTTCACTATAACAAGCTTCTTCAGAAATTTATTAAGGACGAATGTTAAATTAAAGACACGTTTTTCCTACTTGTTTTTTACATATTCTATTCATATATCATTTTTTAATATTTTTTTGCCTTTTTAAGAAGGTAACTTTCATCAGCATGGCAGATAACAACCTCTGACTAATGCTTTCAGCTGACATGAAGTGGAAAGAGTATATTAGTATAATTTCTGAGTCAGCACCTAAGAAAGCAGCACACTATGTCGTGTCAGATAAATTTTCTCACATATTTATAAGTCAACCATGCTTCCTTGCTTTAAATATCGTTACCATATTTAATCTGCTTCTGCTACTACATATTTAGAAATTCTTGATAAAATTGAAAGAATCTGTAATGTTATTGGTCCTGGCCTGGCATCTCATCTTCAGTCCCTTTTCCACTGCCATAATGTAGCTTATCTTTTCTATCAATTATGCCTTATGAATTTAAGTCCAGTACTAGATTAGTGGCAAAATCTCATCATTTTACAGTTGAAATGGCAAAATGTAATTATAAATTCAATCCCAACAGTTTTTTGTTCATCACACTTCACAGTCCACTTTGATCTTTTAAAATTTGAATGCATTGTCAGTGGATATCTTACGTCTTAACTTATTCTCTTATTTTCCTCTCTCCTTAATAGTAGTTATTTCCATATTCTCTAACACTCAGTAACCCCTTGCGCTTTAGTGGCTTTACTGCCCTGCTGAGGGTGAAATAATTAATTAATTATATATATATATATATATATATATATATATATATATATAGCTTCTCACAATTTAGAAAAACACTTCAGAAAAATTCTGGCCAAAAACAAAGTTCTATATAAATCACTTTGCCAGAAACATTTCACTGTGAGAAAGGTCCTATATATAAAAAATATTGCTCCCATTATTAACATCACCTTATTTAACAATGAGAATGGTCTATTGAAAGTTTAAAAATAAAAAAAATGCAAAGTCAGTCACTCCAATTCCAGCTGCGATCAATACTCAGAATAAACAATTGTACTAATATTAAAAAAAAAAGATGTCTTAAACAAATAAACATGGGAAATTAACACCTAAAACAAACCCCCTTGAAAATGGTCAAAGAAGTGGCCCAAAGTACATGGTATTATGGATAATTTTCTCAGTCCGTTACTCCCACTAAAAAAAAATATTAAGAATGCCAGAGAAAGTAAATAAAAATTAACAAAATTTTTGTTATTTGTCATATTCAACAAAACATACTTAAAAGAAAGGTTGCTGCCTATATATATATATATATATATATATATATATAGAGAGAGAGAGAGAGAGAGAGAGAGGTTGATGGTAGAAGAGAATTGTTTGATATATAATTCTCTCTTATAGCAAGATACTTTTGATATTGTGATTTAAATAATATTTTTGTATTTTCAACCAAAAATGTCCTGAAGGGTTCTTGTAAATTATGAGTTAACAAATGTTTTTTCATAGAACTTTGGTTGGATAGGTGGCATGTAACCGTACTATCAACCTTACATTATTTAGCAGTGGAATTAGAGTTTTCAAGTTTCTGCAAATTCAAGGGCAAGATTGAAAAGGTATTTTTTTTTTTATAAACATTTCACCCCAAGCAAGGCATGTCACTGCCACTACTGGGGGCTACATAGAGTGGAGAAAGGATGATTAAATATAAGAAATGTCAGAGGGTGGGTGATAGGCGGGTAAGGATACAGAGAATGAGGGTTGGGTAGATGAGAGTGTTCTGAGAATAATTGGGAGTTAGTGTGATAGGAGGTGTCTATTGACCCTACATTTAAACACCTGGAGATTGTAGCTGTCGGGAAAGCAGACTTGTGGAAGGGAGTTCCACAGGCGGGAAGCACGAGAAAAGAAGCTGTTGGAGTAGAATTTATGGTTACATCTTATTTGTTTAACTGTAAAAGGGTGGGACCTAGTTGCTAATCTAGTATCTCATGTCTGAGAGGCTTTTCAATCTTGCCCTTGAATTCACAGAATTTGATTCAGACATCTCAAAGGATGAAATCAAAATAATTTTGAATGACAGAAAATCAGTTCTCATCCACAACAAAAGTCGACAAAAAATTCAACAGATAATTTTTATTTATCTATGAAAGCCCTTGATTCTGCAGTATCTTCAGATCTAGTCAGATTATTCCTTTTATACAACCTCACAGCGTATAAAGAAATTGGCACTAACAATATAGGACACTCAGGTAAGTGCCATGCGCGATACACGCTTTGGCAATCATGTCTCGAAAGAAACATGACTGACTGGGCAGAAGATTATCCTGCAGTGGGTTGCCATTGCTTTCTGCGGTAGACTGGTTGCCAACCAAGGCTATAGAACCCAATCTGTCCTGTTATTTAACCCATAACTGGAAGGAAGAGATGGATTAATACCTTCCCCAAGGGTATTTGCACGTAAGTGAATGCAAGGAATTCAACTGGAATTCGAACTCGGTTCCCCGATTTCTCGTTCTGAGCCGATATCCACTGTGCCACAACGCACATCCCTTAACATAGTAATTAACCCTAATATTAAACAAGTCGATTTCCTAGACATAACATTAGACTTAGTATCTAACACCTTCCAACCTTACATGAAAAATAATGCTAACCCAATCTATATAAACCCCAACTCTAATTACCCACCATCCATTATCAAGCATATTCCATCATCTGTTGAATACCGCATTAACACACATTCCTCAAATAAGGAAATATTCGATAAACACAAAGTAATTTCCAATAAAATTCTTAAAGACAGTGGATATCAATCTTCCAACATTAACTTTGTGGAAAAATTCAGGAGCTCAAAAAGAAAAAATAGAAACAGAAACATTATATGGTATAACCCTCCTTTTAACCAGTTAACTTTAAACTGGGACATAAATTTCTTAAACTAACAGATAAGCATTTTTCCTAAAATAACTCTATAAGCAAAATTTTCAATAGGAATACAATGAAACTAAGCTATAGTGGCTCCAACAATCGAGAAAAAATAATGAAAGTACATAACAGTAAAATATTAAAAGCGTACAACAAAAATAACTCCAACACTCATACCAGTCTGCCCCATAATAACAACCTTTGTAACTGTAGAAAATCAAACCAATGACCCTTAATAAATGTCTAATGAAATCCCTGATATATATGTGTTCGATTTCATCCATGGAGAATACCAAAGATGAGAAAATTTACGTCGGAAACACAATGATCATATTTAACAAGTGCTTTTACAATCACCTCTCATCTTTCAATAACAAAGAAAAACGAAACATGATGTCTTTCCAAATATTTTCGGAAGTTAAAAAATGAAAATAAAATACCTAAAGTTAAATGAAAAATCCTCAAACAAGCAAGAACATCTAAATCAATAAAGGAACCATGTTTCCTTTGTCTTCATGAAAAAATTGAAATCATTAAATACATGAATACATTGGCTTTTAAACCAGAGGCATGAAACCACGGTAAACTGCAAACACATTAAAGAACTAACCTTACTATCATGCTAAAAAATACTAAAAAAGCTAAAGTTAGGACCCTTTAGAGATGATAAACCTTTATAATATCAACAACACTCTTACATCAAACTTTGCCTTTTCCATACACCAACTGTGATCTATTTTAAAGTTTTATAGAAAAAAGTGATTTCCTAAATTTAAAATTAAGGTTAAATTCACAAAATTAGATTAATTATAAAAACTGAGTTTAAATAAAAAATTAGTGTATAGTTGTATAATTAAATAAGAAAGATAGGTCCAATATATTTTAACTACTATCTACACCTCAATGTATCTAATCCTATTCTTCCCAACCCTTACACTTCCTTACTCTCCCCTTCACTAAACCAAGGAAAAAATCCAGCCACTATGCAATGAAAAGTGTAGGAGCACTTGGCTGCGTTTGGTTTGACCTGCAAGGACCCGGAACAGTTACAGGACAGCGCACGTGTGCTGGGTTTGCTTGTCGAACAAGATAACGACACGCTTAAGTGGAAGCATGAAAATGAGATTCCATCAGTTCCTGAGGTCCTGACGTGACGTAACGTTTTCTCGTGGTGCGGAAAACTGGTGGGTCACATTCCCGTGTGTGGATGGCTTCATGTTGCTACATCATTTGTTAAACGCAGGACCATATCGATCACGTCTGGTTGGGATGACGAAGTGACAGACGCTCCCCTTAAGAACATGATTGAGGACATAGTGGAAAGAATTCGCTAGAATGACCCTGCACACAGTAAATGGTGCACAAGTGGACACACTTATGAGGTATGGGTCGATGCAAATTCTCTCGCCACAGGGGTTTCGCTGGAAGTTGACGGAAATGTTGTAGAAGACGCATGCTGGCTGCAGCCTGAGAAGGACGTCCAACATATCAATTTGTCAGAATTGGATGCTATTCTGAAGGGCGTCAATTTAGCCCTGCAGTGGGGCGCAACGAAGCTACACCTCTTCACAGACTCCGCATGTGTGCACCGGTGGGTATCAAACATGCTCACTGGCAAAGCCAGAATACGAACTAAGGCGGCAAGTTTGAAGCTGATCCGGAGGCGTTTGAGTACTCTTGAAATGCTGATTCAAGAGTATAACTTATTGATCATGATAAGTTTAGTATCGTCAAGTGAGAATCGAGCGGATAAGCTTACCAGAGTACCGCAACAATGGTATGATGTGATTAAGAAGGAAATTGAACCAACACGTCCGGTATGCACTTCTATGGTGAACAGAACCTCCCCTGATCAGATACATGTCATTCATTGCTGGAGTGGGCATCCTGGCATCAGGCGAACGCTGTATTTCGTGAGACTAGTTTACCTTACGGCATCCAAAGCAGCCATCAAGGCAGTAGTCAGAAAATGTAGAGAATGCCAGTCAACTGACCCAGCCCCGAGTCGTTGGCCATGTGGCAACCTAAGTGTAACTGGAACCTGGACCCGCTTGGGAATGGATATTACGCATTACGGTGGACAACACTACCTTACATTAATTGATTGCAGTCCCAGTCAATTTGCGATATGGCGACGCTTGCCTCAACAAGACTCAAGAAACGTCATCCGACAGTTGGAAAGTATTTTTTTTGAATGAGGCCCACCATCAGAAATACTAACCGACAATGACACTGCATTTCGCAATAAGTCCTTTAAAGATTTTTTTGATGAATGGGGAGTCCAACTTTGTTTTCGTTGCGCTTATGTTCCTGCAGGAAATGGTTTAGTGGAAAGATCTCATTGGAGCATAAAGAGAATTGCAGCAAGAAAGCAATGTTCGATAATGGAGGCCATATACTGGCATAATATCACGCCGAAGGATGATGTATTGTCGACTAATGCGCCTGCCAATATGATTCACCATTACCAGCTGAAAGTGAAGGGAATTACTACTACATTACCACCTGATCGCTGTAAGGATCATAGTATATACAATATTGGGAACAGAGTATGGGTGAAAACTCCCCATGGCCGGTGCACCTCCAGGTATCAAGTTGGTCACGCAAACAATAACAGTTGACGGGATGCCAGGGCACGTAAAAGATCTTCGTCTTTTCGTTGGTTCTGATACATCGTTGAGCAAATCCGATGATGATTCATCATCTGACAGCGATCGAATAATCGAAATCTGCGAATCCAATGCTTCTACAGACCCCGAGATTCCAGAAACTCGAGATAGATCTAATGACTCCTCAGGAGAAGACTCTCCGACACGAGTAGAGGAAATCATCCCATTACGACGAAGCACCAGGATAAAAAGACCTGCTCCAAGCTGTTCGTTTTGTGATAATGAGATCATGGGGCGGGGGCTATAACGCGAGAAAATGGCGACTTACCTCGTCAAACCAAGCGACAGCGCGTCGCGTTAATACTACGACATAAAATGCAGCGAAAAAGAAAATTACATACCCAAAACAAGTCCGCTGCAGGAGTCGCTATGGGAGTGTATGCAAATCTTTGGCATCCTCTCTGTGTTGTCGGCCAATGGAAAAAATTGATCGGCTGATAAAAGCAGTCATTCTCGAAGCGAAGAGGGGGTTTAACTGGTTAGGTGGATAGCAGTTGGCGAGATTGGACCGGCGAGTTGAATTGTCAGCATTTTTCTTTTTCTGGCCTGAAATTCGAGCAATTTGCGAGAGAATATTTCCTACAACCTTTTGCTGATGACCATGCATTCAGTATTCTTAAAGTTTATTTGTAGTCCTTTTTTGTCACTCTCCACCGCTACCTTCTGTAGGAGGTCTTGTAATTTCCTTTCCGTGTCTGCAATCAGCACTCTATCATCTGCATACCTTATGTTGTTCAAGTTGTGGCCTCCAATAACAAATCCTGGCATGTCATCTAGGGTCCCCAAAATATTCTCGCTGTACAGGTTGAACAAATCCGGTGAAAAGACACGTCCTTGTCTTTCACCTCTTTCTATCTTTGTAAATCTACTGAGATCGTTACCTGTCCATATGCAGGCCGTTTGCTGCCAGTAGAGATTCTTGATTACTCTTAGGTCTTTCCCGAAAATGTTGAGGCTGCCGAGCATCTCCATCAATTCTTTGTGTCATATCTTGTCGAATGCCTTCACATAGTCAATGAAACATAGGTACAAGTCTTTCTTCATTTGTATTGCCCTTTCAGAAAGCATCCTAATCATGAATATGGCGTTCCTTGTTCCAGTGTCTTTGATGAACCCGCACTGTTCCTGCCTTATCTCTGGCCTGATTCTGCTTCTCACTCTGTTCATCAGGATACTGACAATCAGTTTTGTAATGTGACTCATTAAGCTGATAGCTCTGTGAAGTTCAAACTCATTTGCACCTGGTTTCTTTGGCAGTGCTATAAATATCGACTTGCATAGGCCATCTGGTATTATTCCACTGCTATAAATTTCATTTATTATGTCGGTAATTTTTTCTATGCAATATTCTTCTAAGGCTATAAGCAGCTCTATCACTATGCCATCTGGACCAGCTGCTTTGTTTCTGTTCATTTTGGCCATTGCAGCTTCCACTTCGGATTTTAGTATTTCCGGTCTATCCACCTCCTTGTGTATTCTCGGTTGTTCTCTTCTGTCGCAAAAAAGATCCTTTATATACTCTTCCCATCGCTGGAGTATTTCCTCTTTCTCCAATATGATTGTTCCATCCTTGGATTTTATGCATCCTGTTGAGGAGCAGGTTTTTTGTCCTGTCAGTTCTGTTATCTCTTTATGCATCTCTGCTTTATCGGTTCTACTCTTTCTCTCTACTTCTGCGCATTTGTTGTTGAGCCATTCCTCTTTAGCTTGTCTGTATTTGTTCCTTATCTTCCGGTGAAGTTTTTTGTACTCTGCTCCATGTCTTGGTGTTATTTTTTGTCTCCTTTGCATAATGTGGAGAATCTCTTTAGTCATCCACTCGTTTTTTCTTCTGCGTCTGATTTCCTTTGGGGCTATGTTGTTCGCTGAGGTCACCATCGCTTCCTTTAGTGAATCCCATTTTGAGTGCCCTTTTCCAATTTGTTCTTCATATTTCTTTCTCACACTGTTATTGTATTCTTTCTGCAGGGTGAGGTCATTCACAAGCGTGTCGTATTGCAGCCTTGGTGATGTGCTGGGCTTCTTCAGTCTTCGGAGTTTCACCCTTTGTTTGCAGATGACTGGGACGTAGTCACTTCTGCAGTCGGCACCTGGATATGTTTTACATTGGACCACTGCGTTCCTGAATCTCTTGTTTATAGTTATATAGTCTATTTGGTTCTTAAATCTGTCTACAAAATTCCCAACAAGTTCATTAATCGGCTATCACCTACAAACTCTCTCTTTTCAAAATTCTAACGGACAATTTACAGGACTTATCTCCTTATCCCTCACCTCGCCTACATCTCACACACAATTTGCCAAATATAAAAAATATAAGAGACTTTCTGAGGAGACATTGTCATTTCAATGTCAAAACAAAATGTACACTTTGTAGTGGATAAAAATTTGTACATGTTCTAAACTATAATTTATAATAAATATTCACAGCTCTATATTATATATCAAGCACTATTTTAAATTAAATTGAACGCTGTAAATTTTTCTTCATTCCTTATTCACTTGGATATATATATATATATATATATATATATATATATATATATATACACACATACGTGGAGAAACAAGAGTTGTTTGTAATCTAAACTTATTTATAAATGGAACTTTGTCTCTGTGTGTCCGTTACCTATAGACTCCAAAATGGCTGAACCAATTTTCTTGAAAATTTACACAGTTGTACTATAAGCGTCTGTGAGTGTTCTTAGCTAGGTTTTGTGTCAAGGTACCCCTGATAAATATCGAAAATCGATAATCGAAAAAATCGGGTTATAGAAGGAGTGGTCCGATTTTAATCAAATTTGATACACTCATAGACAAAAACATAAGAAATGATATTCAGAAGTTTCAAGGTTGCAGTTCTTACAATAGTGCAGCAACTTGATAATATATATATAAAAGGCAAGATGTTTGTGTGTGTGTGTGTGTGTCTGTGTTTATCTGCCTGTATGTCTGTATTTTTTCAGCCCTTTTATTTTAGTGTTTGCTTTGGATTTAGCTCAAAGTAGGTATAATTGTAGTTCTTAGTCTCAGCCATGACTCCATTTACTCAGAGGACTTATTTTGCCTTCAAAATTCAGTTTACAATGAAAAAAACTTATTTGATATCGATACCAGGAAATCAAAATTTGACTTACATCCATTCATTTTTCTTTCAATTTATGGTTTCGCTTTAACTGGAAGCATCTATTGCTTTTTAGTCTTTCGTGCCAACATCCAAAGAGTTTGAGCTCCAGGACTATGGATTAGTTTTAAAGCTTTCATTACACCCGAGCAACGCCGGGCTATACTGTTAGTTAGACTATAAAGGCCAGAAGAGTCACAGTGTCTTAGGTAGCCATTTACTATGAGAATAGTCATAGCTGCCAGATGCCAGTGATATCTCATCAATTGGATCATCATGGAGAAAGCTATAATGTTGAAAAGCCTGAAACTCCTAATGACCCTCAGGTAATAATGTCATTGATGGTTTATGCTAAAGCATCAAACAGATGATTATCATAAAATATATATATATATATATATATATAATTTGGGTATTTAGGCAGCAAATTTTCTTTTAGACATGTCAGATTAAATTATTTGCAAACATTGTGTTTTCATATTTTTAATAAAATTCCTTCAAACTCACAGATAATCTTTCATGTATTATAATTGAAAGACATAAGAAATGAGCTGTAACTTTGACAGATGATTTTATCATCATTGGTCAATATTCCCAAGTATTTTCAATCTCCTTCCAAGATTGTCTTTAGGAGTTTCAGTTGTGGTAACAAAAAATAACTGCAAAACTGTGTTGCTGAAAACTACTGTAAATTTTCTTCTTGCTTCAAGTATAACAATTGACAAATTGCTTAATGTTCATTAGAACATGAAAATTAACCAAAATGGAATTTTTTTATGTTATAATGTCCCAGTCATGCACATGTTAAAGCTTTATAAAAACTGTTCTTTTTATAAATATTTTAGAACATTACTACAGCATTCATAGCTGATTCTATTAATTGATAACTTAAGTTTTTTAATTAATATTGCCTTGAAGATCTGTAGTTTTTTGTTGTTTTCTTAGTGTAAATTGTTATAAATGAATAATAAAATCATCTGTCAGAGTTACAGCTCATTTCTTTCATCTTTCAATTATAATACACAAAAGATTATCCGTGAGTATGAATGGATTTTATTAAAAATAAGCAGACAATGTTTGCAATTTATTTAATCTAACATTATATATATATATATATATATATATATATATATATATATAGGGCTGAGTTATGATGATGTTTAGTGCGAAGATTGTTTTTTTTTTCAGTAGTTTTATTAAATAAAATGTATTCTGGCAAGCAGGTTTTTTTTATTGTAAAGTGCTCTATATTCATGTGGAGATAGAGTGTTCATAGTTTTAGTGCAAAGAATTTGTCACTTTAACTAAGCAGGTTCATTTTGACACTGTTATGATGTGATGTTGGCATGAACCTGCTCAAAATGACAAATTCTTTACACCAAAACTACACTATATATATATATATATATATATATATATATATATATATATATATAGTAGTATCCATGGTAATTTTTAAGGTTAATTCCACAGGGGATTGTAATCCGATAAGAACTTGATATTAGAATTTAACAGAGTATTATAATAAAAATAAATTGGATGCATTTATAAATTCATTAGTAATAGTTTATTTCCCCAAAATAAACTATTACCATTTGATTTATAAAAGGCATAAAATTGATTTTCATGATATATATATATATATATATATATATATATATATAGAGATAGATAGATAGATAGATAGATATGTGTGTGTGTGTCAGAGGTAAAACAGGATGAAATAATTTCTATCACAGTTATCATAATCAGCTTAGATATTTGAAAAATATACTGGTTAGATTTTAAATATATATTACATAAAATCAATTAACTGAATCCTAATATTTTTTAAAATGCTATCACAAACTTCAGGGTCTTTTATTATGCTTTATCCTGAAACTGGAAGCTGTTGCATTTCTAGTATGTATGCCCCCCCACCCCCAAAATATCCTACTTAATAATATCTTTCATTCTGAGAAGTAACTTCGTCAGACTAATAATAGACAGTGAAATCAGTCTTATATGTGTAAAGGTCAGGAAATGAAGTGGAATCAGACAAGAAGTATTGTACACACTATATTATCAAAATCTAAATTTTCAATGTTTCAATGGTCTATCTCTTGATATTGAACTACAAAGACTGCTTTAAAATAAATATCTCCCAGAAATAATATTTCTATTTTGTTAGGTGGGGGTGGGTAAACATAATGTTTATATATATATATATATATATATATATATATATATATATATATATATATATTAAAGAACAAAATGTTCACCACTTATTTGCTACCCAGGTTTCACCAATATCAGTCTTACACTGTAAGAGCAAACCTTTAATATATTCTTGGCTCTGCGTATTCAGTTCTTTTGACTGTGCATTGAGCACTTTTTAAATAACTGTTTACTGGTCTAACCAAAACCTCTTTTATAGTTCTGCGTATAAATCTCGACAAGTTCAATTGAAATGGTCTGTTTAATTTTCTTTTCCCAATAAAATGCAGTCTGTTGGAATCCAAATTGTTTGTAAACTATCCAAAGAACAGGTTTTATGGTGTTTTTTTAAATTTTTTTCAACATAGAAAGCTGAAATTATATAAGGTATATTTTGATGGCAAGAATTTAGCCAAGCAGACATTGTTAAGTTTGTCCAATAAGGGTTAATTTTTAATTCATCATATATAACTTGTTTTTTAAAATTTCACACATATATATACAGTACTGCTCAAAAGTATTACGACAAGAACTATTTTATCTTTTATGAGGTATATTGACAGAAAATAAACAATTTAATTAAAGTAATTTTATTTGATTTACACAACAAATGCTTTAACAAGAAAAAAAATCAGTCAGTTAAGTGCCATGCATGATACTGCTTTGGGCGATCATGTCTTGAAAGAGACATGACTGGCTGAGCAGAAGTTATCCCTCAGTAGGTTGCCATTGCTTTCTGTAGTAGACTGGTTGCCAGCCAAGGCTATAGAACCTAATCTGTCCTATAATTTAACCCTATAACTGGAGGGAAGAGACAGATTAATACCTTTCCCAAAGATATTTGTGCATAAGTGAATGCAAGGTATATCAACTGGAATTCAAACTTGGCACCCCGAGATGTTGTACCGAGTCGATATCCACTGCACCACAACACACATCCAAGAAAAAATAAATACTTGTTACAAAATAAATTTAATATTTAGTATAATAGCCTTTCGCTTTGATCACAGCCTTCATTCTGACAGGCATTGACATCACAAGCTTCTTGAATGTATCTAATGGTATCTCCTGCTGAGCAGCTTGTATTTGTTCCCAAAGTGTGTCTTGCAAAGTAAAATTAGATTTACCAATTCGAGAGAGAGGAATAAGAAAAAAAGTCAGTCATATCCAAGGATAATAGAATAATAAGTAGTTTCAAAATAACTTGTTTAAAAGAAAATAAGAAAAATGAAATATAACTTCTTTTTAATACCTTCCTAGTTTTAAATAATCAATATTTATTAGCAATTTACTTGACTTTTTACCCTGTATTTGAATTTCAGTGAGGTTTTTAGGAAAATCACCCCTGTCCTAATACTTTTGCACACTACCAATAGTGTACAAAAGTGTTAGAAAAGGAGTGATTTTAAACATTATTTTGATGCTTCCTAAAAGATAACATAGTTCTTGTCCTAATACTTTTGCACAGTACTATATATATATATATATATATATATATATATATATATATAGGGTGTCCATAAAGTTCATATGCACTTTAAGAAATTTATGAAAACTATTTGTATTTGTGATAGAAATAATTTTTAAAAAGGATTAGAAAGAAGTAAATTTATATTTTTTAAGGTTTTATTGAAATTTTTTAAGTTTCCACATGTCCTCCATCATTAGCAATACAAAGGGTAATACAATTTTGCAGTTCATATTTTTTTTACTTTTCTAAAAATTGTTGCAAACTTTGTGGTAAAGAATTATTCAATAACTATACTTAAAACTAGGTACATTAAATTTATAATATTTTTTACAGATTATTTCTATCACAAATACAAATAAAGTTTAAAATTTTTTAAGTGCACATGGACTTTATGGACACCTTGTATATGTAAAATTTTATAAATACACTATGAAAGTATGAAAAATTTTATGCCTGACCAAAAAGCCCGGTCAAGAAATGTTCTATTTGTTCATTTCGTCAGATTTATCTAAGTTGGTCAGTTTGCAAAGATTAGATCTGCTGATATTATATCAGATCTTATCAATGATCAGTAAATCATTAAAGCTTCCAGTTCTGGAGTGTGTTAACCAAGATTAAACAGAACATAATTCAATCAACTATAGGCAACTTAGTTCTAGACACAGATTAAACCCATTTTAGTTCTTAGCAACGATCAATTGTGAAATAAAAAAGTTAATTTTTATATCTTCCTATAGTGTGGCATGTAAAGTGATATTAACAATTACACAAACAACCAACAATGGTACACAACTTCAATTATCTAACGCAATGTAAATATATGACCGATGAAGGAATACAATAAAATTCAAAGCCAAGCTTACAAATTCCCACATGTATACACCAAATACTAATGTACAAATAATCTCTTCAGTCTAATGATTCTGCAAAGTCACATAAAGATTTCAAGAAGGTGCACCCACAATATTATCATGTAATATTGCAAATACATTGAACTGATGTTCCATTAACAGAAAATGAATAATAAATTCAAAGATATTAGAACAAAGATTCAACATATGTATTAAGTGCTTCTTAAGAAAAGGAAATTTTATCATTTCTACACATATTTTGACAAATTTCCTGGAACTAAATAAGCATGGTGTTTTGAGTGTCAGTCAGTTAAATGCCATATGTGAAACATACTTTGGGCGATCATGTCTCGAAAGAGACATGACTGACTGGGCAGAAGATTATCTCACAGTAGGTTGCCATTGCTTTCTGCAGTAGACTGGTTGCCAGCCAAGGCTATAGAACCCAATCTATTTTATTATTTAACCCATAACTGGAGAGAAGAGATGGATTAATACCTTTCCCAAGGGTATTTGCATGTAAGTGAATGCAAGGACTTCAACTGGAATTCGAACTTGGCTCCCCGATTTCTCATTCCAAGCCAATATCCACTGGACCACAAAATGGCTAAAATAACTTGTCAATCCTGTGGTATGAGTTTAGTGAGAGAAAGGCTTCAAAATGCCAGCTGCCATTGAGAGAAGAAGCGATTATGATTTATAGTGGATTAGTCATTATATCATTTACACGGTTATAACTGGTTTTCTAATAGTTATAATATAAAGTCTTGCTTAGGCACTTACTGTAAGAAATATGCTGAAGACTGACTTCAACGGCTTTTTTAGACTAGAGTTCTTTATTTAATCATCTAGACTAGTCCATTTGTGTCACCAGAGAAGTGTTATTTACTACACAGCAATTACTCTTCTTTCTTGATCTACAAATTTGTTTTCTCACTGTGTTTGTGTATCACAAAATTGATCCACTCACTAGAAACAAATGTGAAATGAAGAAAAAGTATTCTGTTATTATTTATCTAGAGCAGAAATTTTCAGTTACAGTGTTTGTGACAATGTTAGGCATGAGCAGTCAGCTTGGGGTCATGAAAATAGTTGATTACAATATTACAGTAACATTACCACAATGTCACATATTAAGCAAAATACAATATATCTATAAGGTTGCAAGAACTTTCCATGTCAGTCCGAATTGTCAGGATCGGCTAGTGATATACAGTGAAAAGCACATCTCCATCTCTAGTAAGTTTGGTAGTGTAGAATTCAAGTTGACTTAACTTAGCATCATGGCATACCTGCAATCCTGGCAAAAAAACAATGATCAAATTGGTTCCATTTTATCAGGAAATGGAATGGCCCACTCTGATGGTGAACTGACCTGTGAACTGTTAAATTATGCCCTAATCTCATCGTGATCACTTGAGTATCTCTTGCTACTTGCTACTGTGTTACTTATTCATCAAGTAGGTTGATTTCTCATCTCTTTTTAGAAAATCAACACTGCACTCAGTGTAAAAGCTGAGGTTTGATGTGCTAAGTATAAATACCAACAATTAGATTAATAGCTTTTATTAATTTTTGTGTGTTTAGTTTTAAAGATATTCCGAACAAAAATTACAGAAATAATTTCTGCAGGTTTCTGCTAATAAACTGTATGAAAGAAATTGTAAAATATTACAAAAAATGGCTACTCAATGAATAAGATTTGTTAGATCATAATTTATAAAACAAGAAATAGGTGAAGGCACATATATATATATTTGGATGATTTTGAATATTAACTGTAGTATCATTTGGGTCTGAAGAGCAGCAGGTTTTAGCTGTGAAATATGTATTACCCATGAAATTTTAGAATATCTAAAAAATTTTCTAGAATATATGTATAATCATATGATTATGAATTACAAATACATTGCAAGACGGAAATTTCTGTGTTTCAAGATTTCTATCTCATCATCAGGCAATGCTAGGTGTTGGTTATGAAAATGATTTACATTTAAATACATTAAATACAAATTAGGTTAAAAAAAACTTTTTAAATAAAAATGAAAAATAAAAAAATGAGATTAAAATTAGGTTGACACTTTGACCGTGAGGGATAAAAAAAGAAAAAATGAAAAAAAGAAAATTCCTTAAAAATAGAAACTACTGGCCAATTTCAAAGTGAATCTTTATTCTGATTAGTTAAAAGTAACACACACATAAATTTTAGGTCTTCCTGCATATATCAAAAGCAAACATGAAAATGTAAATCATTTTCACAACCAACATCTAGCATAGCCTGATGATGTGACAGAAATCTCGTAACATAGAAATTTCCGTGTCGCAATGTATTTAAAATTCAAAATTATATTATGCTCTACAATATTTATTGTATTGAGCACTTTTTATAAAAAAAGTAAATGTCAGGGAACTCAAGATCATAAAATATTGGGTACAAATTGTTGGTTGTGAAAATGATTTACATTTAAATACATTAAATACAAATTAGGTTAAAAAACAATATATATATATATATATATATATATATATATCTCACAATTAATCTATTGGCACAAATTATAAGACAAAATGTTTTAAGTTTGCATTGTTATTTAAAAATCCAACTAAAACTACTGCACAGAAGAACATAATATAGCTAAATCGTTTAGTATCATTTCCTTTTGAAGTAAATGAAGGTTTTGTGGTAAAATAACTTACTAATAATGTGCTTGTGCCTTACTTCTTTTTACAATTTGTGAAGCTTCAATAGTTAATCTGTATAATTTGATATCTTTTGCAATTCGGTACATTGAATAAAAAACATATTCAAACCAGAATTCAAATTAAGAATCACCACAAGTAAAATATGCAATTATTTTTATTGTAAAAAATGTGTAAATAAAAGAATATATAATAAAATAAAATTTCAAAGTTTACAAAAAATGGCTACTCAATGAATATGATTTGTTAGATCATAATTTAAAAAACAAAAATATATAAATGTGTATATAACACATTAACACTGCTAAGCACAAATTATAAGACAATCTTTTTTTTAAATTTGCATTGTTTATTGAAAACTACACTAAACCTACAGAACTGTATAACATGTTACAACATAATATAGCTAAATTGTTTTGTATAATTTCTCTTTGAAGTAAATATTTGATGACACAATGATTTAGTAATAGTGTGCTTGTGCCATGCATCTTGACAATATAAAATATGTGAACCTTCAGAAAATAATAAATTTTATGAGGTTGTGTTATAAAGATTAATCTAAACTTAATCTCTAGACAAGTTTCCTCAAAAAAACGTTAATGATTTGGGAAATTTGCCAGTTTCTCTGAAGAACACTGTTTGGAAAGTCCATTTAGAAAGAATCTTAGGTGAGACCAGTAATAGAAATTGCTATTAAGGAACAGTTTAGAGGACACTGTATTAATCTTGTATACATAAGGTTAGTTGTTCAGATGGATAATATGAATACATTAATGCAATTTACGAGATCTGATCTAAAAGTATCAGGACTGTTGCATTGGAGTTAAAGTATACAGAGTGAAGTTACTTGGCACAGGTTAATATAGAACTCTGTCATGCATACATGTGAAAATTGTAATGTTCTCACTCACTTCTGTCGCTTATAGCAGTACTTGGAAGGAAGGTGTGTAGAGTGTGGTCATTTCACCACATCACAGAGGTTTTATCTGTAACTATGGCTTGTGCAGCATTCTTTGCCAAGTACAACATTTCCCAAGTCCGATAACCACTGTATTCATCAGATCTTTACTCTTGCAACTTTTTCCTCTTTAAAAATCATATCCAACTTGAAAGGAACTACATTTCAAGATATCAAATGAAGCAGCTGTTTGCTATCCTAACAAAGGAATTCCAGGAATGCTTCCATGAAAGGAAACAACACTAGATAAAATATGTTGCTTCAGAAGGAGACTACTTCAAAGGAAATTAAATGCAGAATTGGTGTGTGTTGTATGTTTCTTTTTATAGCACCATACCCAATACATTTTGATATTTACTTGTGCATTACATTAACATAAGTTTGTGAAGTCTCTGTTTAACACACTTTTTTTTTAATCATGTTACTACAATGAAAGCAATAAGACCTCTAAGACACAAAGCATTACTGAGTGTGAAAAATATGTGGAAAAAAAAACATTATTGAGAGGGAGCATAATAATAGAACAAGAATTAAAAAGATAGAACATAACAATTGTTACAGAATTTAATTTTTGAAGACTGGAAAACCAGAGTCCAGCAGAGAGTCCCACATGCAAGAAGTCTGAGAGAAAAAACTTTTAGTATAAAACTTACATTCTCATCAACAGTAACTTACCTGTAAAAAGAAAATAAATATATATTAACACTGTGCAAACAATAATATTTAATCACATTTAATCACAAATCTCAATGCATTAGTTATTAATATGTCTAACCAAGATATAAAAATCGTATGAACATAATAGAGATCTTTCACAAAACAATTTATCAGTTGTTTATTATCATAGGTCAGGTTGAAATTTTGACTTACAAAAATTAGTGCCCTTTCAATATATTTTTTCCCCTTAATAAATTATTCTTTCTTTTAATCAATACTACTAATACATCTTCTTCCATGTCCTTTCAGGACATAGGCAATCATGACCTTCCACATCTTGCTATCCCTTATATCTCTTAACAACCTTTCCTTTGTTACTACACCAAAAGTTTGCTCTGCCCTCTATTTGCTCAAGCTCATCAAGTATGTCATGCATTGCTTCCCTCATCTCTTTCTCCCTGTTCTGTGAGTATCAGATTCTCCAAGCCCTCCTTTTCTTGTATTTTCTCGTATCTTGTCGTTGCTCACATGTTTAGACTATGGTATCCTCAGCATCCTTCTGTTGAACCACATTTCAGTTTCTTCAAGTTTTTCCCTCATCTTTGATGAGATTGTCCAGCATTCACTGCCATATTGAAGGACAGACATCACATAACAGTCCAGTACTCTTTTCTTGGTTTGCAATTAAATTTTCCTTTTTCTTTATACTTTACTAAGCTTTTGATATACATCCTTGTCCATGTCAATATGAATGCAGATCTGAGATTACTTTCTGTCCTTTGTTAGAACACTTCCTGGATATTAAAATTTCTGAACTGGCTTGATTTCAGTATCTCTGACTCTTTTTACTGATGACCATGCATTCAGTTTTTACAGTGTAACCCTGATATAAGAGAATTGTCAGGACCGGATAAAAGTTCTCTTATATCTGGGTTTGGTCTATTTTATATACATTACCACAGGCTCTAATTTGGGACCAGATAAAATCTCTCTTATATCCAAGTTTATCTTATATCCGGGTTATACTGTATCTGATTAACAATTTCAAGCCATTATTCCTTACACCAGCCACACACCCAAGCTTATAGCACCGGGTATTCCCAAGTGGTCACTTATCAAGGCAATAACCAGGCTCAACATCACTTAACTTTGGTGTATAGGAACCAATGTTTCAATATGATGTAGCTGTACACCTCAAAATGTTTTCAATATATTTCTCTTCATCTCATAAATGTGTAGTCTTCAGCATTCTGTACACTGTTTGTATGATCCCTGCATTATTTATGATGATATTTTCATGTATGTCATGGGTTGGGTTAAGGCAGGTTGAATATTGAGAACTGATATTTAAAGTGTCAAGTTGTCTAAGTTGGTTTACTTTTCATAATTTCTGCTTATCCCAGAACTTCATCCAGTTTAAAACTTTGCAATGTCAACCAGAAAGAAGTAAGCTACTTATGAGATCTGATTTCACAACTCTCTGCCTTTGGAAGCCCATCTCACAGTGAGAATGTTTTGCCAGTTGGGCCACAGATAAACTAGCAAACCATGTTACATATCAGATAGATAATATAGCATTGTTATAGATGAGGAAGAATCTATTTACATATTGTATGAGTCGTGCCTGAATTTCAGATTAATTATTTCTCTTGTTCATTTTTATTTTTTTTATTTTTATCTTATTATTGCTGATACATTTTGTTTATCCATCATGTTTGTATTTAATACTTTCTTTTGGCTTCTTAGAATTAATCAGAAAAAGCTACACTCAGGTCTATTGAGGATGTGCGTTGTGGTGCAGTGGATATCAACTCAGAACGAGAAATTGGGGAGCCGAGTTCGAATTCCAGTTGAATTCATTGCATTCACTTCCACACAAATACCCTTGGGAAAGATATTAATCCATCTCTTCCTTCCAGTTATAAGTTAATTAACAGGACAGATTGGGTTCTATAGCCTTAGCTGGCAACCAGTCTACTGCAGAAAGCAATGGCAATCTACTGTAGGATAATCTTCTGCCCAGTCAGTAATGTCTCTTTTGAGACATGATCGCCCAAGCATGTTTCACGTATGGCACTTAACTGACTGATTGTATATTAAAAAAAGACAAAATCACCACCTGTATACCAATGGTTTTCACAATTCCAAGTCACATTCCTGCCTTTGTGATTTTAAGTATCTTCAGTTGCTACCACATTTTGATTTGCCAGCTACCATTTTTTTTATTCATAATTATGCTTTTTGCGTGTGTATATATATACTAGCATCATAGCCTGGCATTGCCTGTACAACTCAGAGCATTTTAGTAGTAGTAGAAGATAAAAATCATTTACAGACAGTTGATTTCCTACATGAAATATTTTGCGAAAAAAAAGTTTTTTTTTTTTTAATTTTATTTTCGGAAGTATGAAATATTAAGTCTGGAAAAAAAAAAGCTTAAATAATTAAATTAACCATTGGCACTTTTTTTTTTACCTATTTTGTTTTTGTTTTAAATATTTCTTTTGTTTCAAAATTATGGGGGAAAATATTCACATTTTTTTGTTGACCAAATGAATTTTTAAAACGACAGAATAAAAATTAAATACAAAGGCTCATTTTTTTTTTAATAAAAAAGTATTTTAGTTGTGTTTGACATGTGTGATTTGATTTCTGTGACGTAATTTAGCAACCATCTTAGAAGCTTTACGGAGCAAATGTAAACAATTGGCTCTATTGGCTAAAAAGAGCAAAAGGGAAAATTGCTGAACTTAAACCCAAAAAGCATGTGTCGACCTGGCTTCCCTGTAGATATGTGTCCCTAGAAAGTTTGAATGGAGTAGCTTAAAAAATGTAGGCATACATATGGAACAGTCACACACAGACTCACAGATGGCCTTTTATATAGAGAGATTACAAGAAAGTGAAAAAACACATATATTAAAATACTGGAATACAATGACTATTGTATTATTAATACATTTTCATCATTTATTGTATTATTATTACATTATTACCATTTATTTTAATATATCACCTGAAGAAGAACAATATTGCTCTGAAACATGAAAATTTTTGTGTTGTGATATTATGCTTTTATAAATCATTGTCATAACAAAATAACTATATATATATATATTTTATAATTGATTGCTGGTTGGTTGGTTGTTTTGTTTTGTTTTGTTTTATGGCATATCAACCTCTGTGAGTCATTTAATGCCAACTAAATTTTTATTTATTTATTGCTGGTAATACCTTTTTCTTTCAACAATTTATTGTTGTTTTTTTATATAAGTTTTGTGTCTAGTATTACTTTTTGAGTATCAAGATTCATTGGGATTTGTTTTTAAGAGCAGGGTCCCCAAGCCCTACCCTGTTATTTAACCCATAACTGGACGGAAGGAACGGATTAATACCTTTCCCAAGGGTACCAGTGCTAAAGTGAATGCAGGGTATTCAACTGGAATTCGAACTTGTCTTACTGATTTCTCTTTCCGAGCCGATATCCACTGCACCACAACGCACATCTGTCACTAAAAGCTTACAGCACCTGGTATTCCCAAGCGGTCACCCATCTAAGTACAGACCAGGCTCAATGTTGCTTAACTTCGGTGATCGAGCGAGAACCGGTGTATTCAACGTGACATGACTGTAAGCCTTTTATAATTGTATTGCCCCAAGCAAGGCATTTTACTGCCATTGTTGAGTAGAGGGTTACATAAAAGGTAAGTTATGAAAAATAGTGTCAGGTTACAGGGGGTGTCAGGAAGAGGGTAGGAGAAAGATGAGAATTCTGATGAGAGTGGATGAAGAAAGGAGCATGAGAGAGATAGAGAGGATGCAAGTTAGTGAGATAGAAGATGACTATTGACTGTATTGACTACATCCTTGGTTAAAAATTCTGCTTAAGATTACAAATTCTTACCCTGTGAGTAAAGTTTTTTTTCTTTTTGAAAATCATATATAACACACATAATAGAAATAGATAAGTTAGCCTATCATCCGGTTCACACTCTTCTTTCTAGTCTTTTGAACTGAAGTAAAGTTTTATCACTTGTTTCCTATTTAAAATAGAGTTTCCTGTTCCTTCTCAAGTCTACTTCAGCTCTATACTCCTAACACTTGTTCTTTCCCATACTAATGTAAGTCCACATCCACACAGTAACCATCTTTTTTGAGTTACACTTGCACCGGGTACTGACTGAACATTATTAAAAATAAATAAATGAATTAAAAAAAAAATAACATATCTGATCTAAACTTATTTATAAATGGAACTTTGTCTCTGTGCGTGTGTGTGTGTGTCTGACTCCAAAATGGCTGAACCAATTTTCTTGAAAATTTACACAGTTGTACTATAAGCATCTGTGAGTGTTCTTAGCTAGGTTTTGTGTCAAAGTACCCCTGATGAATATCGAAAATTGATAATCGAAAAAATCAGGTTATAGAAGGAGTGGTCCGATTTTAATCAAATTTGATACACTCATAGACAAAAACATAAGAAATGATATTCAGAAGTTTCAAGGTTGCAGTTCTTACAATAGTGCATAAAATCGACAATATACATATATAAAAGGCAAGATGTTTGTGTGTGTGTCTGTTTATGTCTGTACGTCCTTTATACAAATCCACAATTTTTATCCAATTCTCACCAAACTTCACACAAGTATTCTTTAGTCTGAGCTCCAAGACCATGGATTAGTTTTAAAGCTTTCATTACACCCGAGCAACGCCAGGCTATACTGCAAGTATGTATCTGTAAATTCAGATAAAATTTAGAGGGGAAATAGCCATTTTCAACAGTTTAAGACGTGCATTGTCAACCCCATTTTAAAAAAAGATACATATATATATATATATATATATATATATATATTCACTCTGTGAATTAAATTAATTTACATTAACCTCTCTATTGGATCAGTTTTAATATTTTAACGATATTACTAGGACCCCCATGGATAATTAACCACCATTATCCTGGGTTTGTACCGCCTATATATATATATATATATATATATATATATATATATATATATATAAGAAAATGAGCCCAACATCAATGCCTAAAGATTTCATTAAAGCATGAAACTGACTGCTGCCACTTGGTGTTGACCAAGTTCCTCCCTTTTATATATATATATATATATATATATGCACATTCTATCCGACTATTATGCCTGCAGCTGTGTCAAGCACAAACCTCAGAGTTATGGCAAGCTAACACAAAACACATTTTGCTAATATTTATTTATCTTATTAGATTAAAGCTCTTGAGTGACATTGAGCACTCTTGTTTTATATATTAAGCTTTGCAACTTATTATTTGTAAGCATATATATATGCATGCACATAGACATTCTCAAAGAATAGGTATTGTGTCACATAATCTGTAGGGTAGAAATACAGTCACCACTTTATTTCCCAACTGGTTCTAGTTGTCATCATGTCATAAAGAACATGAGTGACGGGCATCAAAGATAAAACCCAAGACCTTTTAGCCTTCTGGCCTGACCTTTAACCTATGTCCATTTGTATTGCACTGAAAGGAAATGATTACTGTCAAGTTGTAAAGTGTCCAAAACATGCTTGTGATGTACAGGGACATTATGTTAAGTCACTAATGAACCCCAGGCTCCTATTGAACTAATTTCCTCAGTAAATAGGAATTTATTTCGTTCCCAAAGGTGAGAATCAGAAATTCAACCAGAAAAATCTAATCAATTTATGGTGTCATTCTTCATGAATGTTCTCCTGTGAAATGTATTCATCTAATCTTCTCTCTCTCACACACAGAATCACAAAAAAAATAAAAAAACAGGAACGGCAGCACTTGGGGACTTTCAACATCAGCAACAACTAAAATGACGATATGTATATAAAGAGAAAATAATGACAATCATGATGTTGTCATTCCATACTAAACAAAATTTTAGGAATGAAATCCCCATCAATATTGGAAAGAGCAATAACAGTGAACATCAGAAACCCATTTTCCTGAAAAATTGTTTGACGAGAAGATTTCATTAATTTTAACTAAAAGTAGCACTGGCTGCTTGATCAATGAATGCTAAATGTTTCCTTATAAGGAAACTTCTAATATTACCATTAGAGATGAAAACAAAAATACTTCCCTTTAATCCCAGCCCAATTGCCAGTGAGTGAAGAAATGGCACTGGCGGCTCAGGCAATCCTTATTAGGAAACAGTTAATATTCCCATTATTCATATGTGAAGAAATTGCATTCACTTTCAGCACTCTTTCCTAATGAACTTGTCTTAATACTTTGTTTAGATCTTGGAAGCAATTTACCTTTACTAAATAGTTACCTAGATAGTTAAATTTCTGTACTGACTTAATTTATACTTCCTATCTTGGGTTGAAAATTGAATGCATGGTCATCAGTAAAAAGGTCAGCCCAAAATGCCAAATACAAGTCATGAATACCAGAATCAAGCAGGTACAAAAATTTAAATATCTGTAAAGTGTTATGACAGATGACGGAAAGTGCGACACAGAGATTCGAAGGCGAATTGGCATAGTGAAGGAAGCAGTCCAGAAGTAGAATAAGGTATTAAGAAACAGGACAATTTCACTAGAAACAAAGAAGAGAGTACTGGATTGCTACGTGATGTCTGTCCTTCAATATGGCAGTGAATGCTGGACAATACCATGAAAGATGAAGGAAAAACTTGAAGCAACTGAAATGTGGTTCTACAGAAGGATGCTGCAAATATCATGAATTGAGCATGTGAGCAATGATGAGGTCTTGGAAATGATGGAAACAAAAAGGAAATTAATACTGAGCATCAGGAAAAGACAGTTGAAGTTCTTGGGACATGCAATGAGGAAGGAGGGCTTGGATAATCTGATACTAACAGGCCAGATAGAGGGGGAAAAAAGAGACAGGGAAAAGCAGCAGATAACATATTTGAAGGACCTAATCAGGTGGATGATGGAGACGAGGATTGCATGGTGTAACAGGAGAAGGCGTGCTCAGAGCCACCAGGGATAAGGAAATGTGGAAAGCCATGATCGCTTACGTCCTGAAGGGACAGGGCACATAGAAGAAGAATCTTGGGTTTTCCCTTTTGCTAACAACCATACCAATAGTAATTTTGCTAGTCTTTAGAATCATTAGAGCAGTAAAGTATTGTATTTTTTCCCAGTTTTTTTTCTTATTTTTTTATGAAAGTTACAGTTGTAAAATCTGATTTTAAAACATCTTGGTAAATACTAACAAATCAAGTTGAAATAGTTCAATGTAACTGCCACATTTTCTTCATTCTCTTAGAAGTTCCCTTATAGAGGAAACATTTGGCATTCATTGACCAAGCAGCCAGTGCTACTTTTGGTTGAAATTTATAAAATATTTCTCTTCAAACAATTTTTCAGGAAAATGGGTTTCTAATGTTCAGCTCTTTTCTTGCACTTCCAATCTGTGGAACTCCCTTTCAAATACTTGTTTCCCTGATAGCTACGATCTCCAAAAATTTAGATGCAACATCAATTGCCATTTATCTTCTTGAATTCCATTCATCTTTTATCCTTTTTTCAATCCCCATTGTACCTAGTCTTTTCTTTCACTGTAACCCCCTGTACACTAGTGGCAGTATCACCTTGCTTGGGGTGAAATAATTAAAAAGTGACAAAAACAAATGATTGAAATGTAACGTATTTATTGATAGTTAACGTTAGTTTTGTATGTGGCATCCACACAGTCTCATTGTCATTATAGTATCTGTTAGATCTATATAGAAACTAATTTAACTTTAATCAGTAGCACGTTTGGCACTCCTGGTTAAAAGTGGTTCAATTCTGGAGCTGTATTTAAGCTTAACCAATTTGTTCTTTGCCAGTTTTTGTATAAGGTGCCTGGTCAAGCCTTGTCACTTTATTCAAGAAATTACTGTTCCTCTTCCATTCTTTTTGATTTTTCAGCTCCTCTTACAATAGATTGCATGTTGTGGTGTAATAGATGTCGGCTCAATAGGAGAAATCAGAGAGCTGAGTTTGAATTCCAGTCCAATTTATTTCCACACAAATACCCTTAGGAAAGTATGAATCCATCTCTTCTCTCCCCAGCAATGGGTTGAATAGCAGGACAGATTGGGTTCTACAGCCTTGGTTGGCAAGCACTCTACTATATAAAAAAATGACAACCTACTGCAGGAAAATTTTCTACCAAGTCAGTCATATCTCAAAAGACATATAATCACCCAAGCATGTATCACGTATGGCAGTGAACTGACTGACTCGTCGTAATAAAAGTTACTCAACATATGAGTTGTTATTATTGTAGATCTTATTTGATATAAAAAGAAGATTAATAACGAATAAAATAAAACAATTCTAACATTATCCAGAATTATGGATCTGATTCATTTTTTAACTTGCATTGCGTATTTTAGCAAACACATTTTTACAGGGATTACAATCACAATTACTCATTTTTTTCTTTGCTATTTTTAACAGTGGCTGAGGAGAGAGACAAGAATTGCATTTTTGGCTTTGAATTCAGAATTTTTCACTTGGTAGATTTGTTGGTAAGCAAGGTTAGAGGACCCAGTGTGCCTTGCTATTTTACCTGTAGAGAAAAAGAGATGAATTCCTGTAATGAATTCCAGCAATATATTTTTGTATAAAGAGATTACTCGCAATAAATATTTAAGAAGTTGCTACTGATTTATAGTAAAATTACTAGCAATACATATTTATAATACTACCTTCAGCTATCAACATGAAAAAACTTTTTTATGACATTAGTCTATATAATATCCTACGATTTCTTAAAGAAATCAAACTGTATTCCAAAATATAATCTCAACAAGTCAGTCAGTTAAGTGCCATACATGATACACGCTTGGGCGATCATATCTCGAAAGAGACATGACTGACTGGGCAGAAGATTATCCAGCAGTAGGTTGCCATTGCTTTCTGTGAATTTCAACAAGACTACAACATAAAACACACACATCACCATCACCCCCTCTAGTAATTATGTCCATATAAACATGTATATTCACTAAAGCTGAGTATCATCTACCATGTATTCAATTATGAAATCAGTATGTGCGTGTATATATATATATATATATATATATTACTTCAAAGCTCCCAAGAAAATTAAGTTTCAGCCTTAAATGACTCGTAAGAAGTTGATATGCCATTAATCAATCAATCAATCAATCAATCCTTACTTTACAGTGAGGCAGCCAAGGTTCACCTTATATTGGAGTGAAATTACAATTTCGGAACATTAGTAAAATAAAAATAAGGCAAACTATAGATAAAATGAGACACAAAATCTACATAAATTTTCATGATTTTATCTGACATCCATAGTATAAGATGACTGACAAAACTATAAACGATGTTTATAATGAGCACTTTGCATAAGATGATCATCATCATCATTATAATAGTAATTATGAAGGGTTTCAGTTATGCCTGTGTCTTTTTATTATGTAATGAGAAATAATGATTTCATACCATCTTAACCATACTGGAGTGAAAAAGGCAGCTGTGGATTCAGTTTACACTTGAGTCAAAAAAAGATAGACATTAGTCATATTTATACCTGAGTCTTTTTGTTTATCATTTCGCAAGGTAATAAAAGCCACTAAAACCCAAGAGGTTACTGAGTATGAAGAATTATGAAAAAAAGAAAAACATAATTAATTCTGCTTGCATCCATATTGAAGGTGCCCCCCACTTCTTTGGTGAAAGAAATCTGACCATTCTGCAGGTGGTGCATTTGAAATCCTGACAAAAGAGCAACATCTTTTCTAGTCTTGTGAGACATACACAACAAAAAAAGCAAAAAAAAAAAAAAAAAATGGATAGACTAGTTTTCTCTATTTTAATTTTTTCAGTTTTAGAACTTTTAAGATTTCTTGATATTTATGAAGATTTGGGTTAGATTTCACCGCTATAAAGTTTTGGATTAATGAAAACGAACAAAGAAAGAAAAATTTTGTTTCTTATCCAACATGAAATATGTCCAGCATGAACCATTTTTTTAAACTAAAGCTCAACCAATACAAGATTTAAGAGCCTCTCAAAGTATAGGGTTACTGTATGAAGTGCCTAATATGAATATAAAAGAACAAAGTAGGAATTGAATATTATGAGGATATACCAGATAGATGACATCTGACCCTAGACTTAAAGGGGTTAAGATTGCAGGGATTAGGGAGTTAATTACCTGGGAGTCTGTTCTACAAAGTAGCAGTTCTTGGAAAGAAGCTTTTGGAGTGGAATGCCAAAAAGAAAGAGGGTGATTCAATTCTGTGAATTTAACAAGATGACTCTTGGCTGCAAATGGTGAATAATCTTGTCTTATAAACAATTCAGTTTACTGTAACCTCCATTTGATTATCTGTATACTTTTGATTAACCTTAGCATAATTTACATTTCAGACACACGCACAGACACACACACACACACATATATATATATATATATATATATATATGTATATACACAACTAACAACCACCAGAAAGTGTTTAGAGATGTCAATTCAAACTGCTACTCTGTGATTTACACTAAGGAAATCATTAGACAGCATGATCAAAAGAGAAACAACCACCTACTTTAAATGGGGAAAAACAGGAAAAAGAAAATGTCAATTGTCATCTTCTATCTCCGTGACTCCCACCTCTCTCTTAGCCTTTCTACAACATCACCTGTACTTTTTTTTCTTTTCTGGCTTCCCTCTCCTCTCATTGTAACCCCACTGCATACCAGTAGCAGTGCTGCTTTACTTGGGGTGAAACGATTATTAAAGAAAAAGACCTTTTGAAAATTATCACTCACACTGAAAAAATAAAATAAGCAAATAAAACACCATCTGATTATATTGTCTGATGATCACTTTAGTGTGAAATGCAAAGTAATGATTTGGATCACTTTTTAATGTTTTTTTTAATTTTTTTTTTTTTTTTTATTACTACACTTCTGATCTAGTTTGAGTTTGAGACATGCAGATTTTTGTTTTCAACATTTTTACTTTTTTGACAGATTATGGTTGTTCTTTGATGCTTGACTGATTCCTTGGTTTATATATATATATATATATATATATATATGATCTTCCTAAACCCCACAAAACAGACATACCATTATTTCACATATAGACAACACTCCCCACAAACTGGCAAAAGCTATAAAAAAAAATTAAAAAAAACACTTTAATCCCTCTCCTTGGAACAATCAACCCATTTTCTAAAAAAAATTCAGTGTGCAAGTCTTGTACTTGTTGACATACTATTATTCCCAACCTCCTTTTTGGTAAGTACTCATGCAGTATCTTTTAAGGTTACAACACTACCCTTGTAACATCTTGAGCTAGCCATGAGGGGCATAAAATGCTCAATGATGACAAGTTATTAGTAAAGTATAATCACTGTATATCAGAAAGTGATTAGAAAATTTAATATATACTCTGGTTTTATTCTTATTTTTGCATATGAGTGTTTTTACAAGTTAAATTAAAATATAGTATTTATCCTACTCCCCTACTAGAGCAGGATGTGACACAAGGTCTTTTCTAAGGTGGGGACCCTGACCACATAGTGATGGGCAGAGTAACAAAAATTCCCTAGTCCCCTCAATCGCCGGTTGAGTTGTCCCCAATGACAAGCACCTGGTCAACCCCTCTGCTGCAGTGGGGTGGCACGACCATGGGAGACTGTTCCCCAAGACTGGACATCTATTCAGTGTAATTTTTCTCAGAAGCAACCCTGTCCTCATGGACGGGGCTACAACTAAGCCACACTCTGTCTTTGAGGATAGAGATGCAACTGAGAGATGATTTCAGTACCCATCCAACACAAAATGTGCCGGGTAAATATTAATTAAAATATTAAATTACACCAAGCTCCATAGAAGTAAGAATAAAATCAGGACACAACAGCAGAGAAAAAATATAGCCCTGAGGAGTGAGGACATAATAATGGCACCTTCACAAAACTTCAAAGTCAGCATGATTCTGCTCAGTTAAGTAACAAACTTCTTCACATTAATCCTATATATATATATATATATATATATATATATTGCACTGAGTGAGTTTGTATATATTTTTGGTCTGTGATTGTAATGTTGTTAATTTCTGCAGTACTAAAGTTGCCTTCCTTGCAATGTCAGGTGGCTGTGTCTTAATTATGATAATGTGATGTTTATGAATCCACTTGATAAAAGGTTACACTATTATTGTTATATATCCTGTTTTAATAAATGGAAAAATATACTTAGAAACTGACATTGAAAAGTTAATATTAAGGACTTACAAAATATGCCACTGTTTTACACATTATGAGTAATGGATAGCAGCTCAAATGAAGGAATTAGAGATCTGAGTTTTAATTTCAGTTGAAATTATCCTTGGAAAAGATATGTATCTCTCTCTTCTCCTCCAGCTACAGGTAAAAATGGCAGAAGAGACTGAGTTCTGTAGGCTTGTTGGAGAAGGTAAAATCTCTATTCAAACAAATTCTCAGACCCTTGCTACCTTGTAGGTCTCTCTCTTTACACAAGGCTAGAATATAATTTCAAAAACAAATCTCTCTCATATTCTGTCTCACAAAAAAAGAATTGCACCCCCTACTTTGTGTAGCAAGCAAAAATAATCATCTCCTTAGGTTTAGTATAATGGCTCAAAGAGACATAGATTGCAAGAATTTTGCTTAAAGTTCACATATTTGTCACGTCAGTTGAGAATTTAGAAAATTTTTAACATATTTCAGTAAAATTTTTAAAAATTATCGTTCTTATTTTAGATTTATTAAATAAAATGGAAGCACAGTAGAGTAAATGGTTAGTGGCTTTGACTGAGGAATTGGAGAGCAGAGTTCAAATTCCAGTCAAGTTCACTTATTTGCTAATATCCTTGGGAAGAGTATGAATCCATTTTTTCTAACATCTAGCTATGGGTAAATAACAAAAAAATAGACCCTATAACCATGGAAGGCAATCCATGTAGAAGGAAAACTCTCAACTCAAACTAGCCTGCACAATGTTGAGCCCCATCAGGCTATCTTGACCAAGACATACCACTGCTGCTACAGCTGAAGTACATGTGATACCTCACTGACCCTAATGAGGACTTGTGAAAAAATGAATAGAATGTATATGTGGTATCATGGTTAGCAGCTAACAATGAGAAATTGGTGAATTAAGTTCAGATTCCAGTCAAGGCGATTACATTATTTTTTGCACAAATACCATATGAATAAACTACTTCTCCCTTTAACTGTAGGTTAAACAGTAAAGCACACTACCTAATTCTTAAGAAATCTCCAACAGTAAGAACCTAGCATCTGCAGTTGCAATGTATATCAAGCAGCGGCAACACTAATCAAAAGGCAGGTTAAGTTTAAGTCTCCAAGTTCTCCGCAGAGAATTGTCCCACTAGACAATGACCTCATGGATTAAAGCATTGGTCTGTGAATATGGGGATTTATTAAATGTACGTTCAATTCCTGGGCTGGGCAGTGGGTAATTGGGCTCAGTTGAAATAGGGTGAGAAAATAACTAAAAAGTAAACAATATATCCCTAGACATTGGCAGGAAGATGAGAAAAGTATCCCTATAGATTAAATAATAAGATCAATATTTGTCCATACTTCTGAAATGAGGTAGTATTTACATTATTTATATTGTTTGGACTGTTGTCCTTGTCTTTATTGCCATATTCATATGCACAACGCTTCAACCATTGTATGCTCCGCGTTGATAAAAGCGTTGGTTAGATCCAGCAACATAATCCAAAATGTTCTGAATTCAGTACCTGGCTACAGCAGTGGTGAATAAATAATTTAGAGAATTGAGGTAAAGGGAGATAATTAAGGTATTTGAAAGTAGCATGGCTCATGAAACGAGAACAATATACCCCAGTGATCAAAATAAAGGGCTTGGTTTGAAAATCACCTGAAGAAAGCCAGAGCAAAGATAGTTGAAGCATTGTGAATATGTATATGGCAATAAAGATGATGACAACAGTCTGAACAATGTAAATAATATAAAAGATTCAGTTTGAAACTTCCTGCAGGGGACCATTCTCAACATATACTTAATGAAGGCTGAAAGGCACAATGGCCAAAATGATGTGATAATAACAAAGATGAGGTAAATAATAATTTCTCCCTGATTTGAAAATTTGTACCAATCATTAAGTGACATTTATGAAGAATTTTCAGATTTTATTTTTTTTAATTTGTTTTTTCTTACTAAAATTATGATTTGTGCAGTGACTTTCACTGAATACCCTGTATTTATAACCTTGTGCCAGACTATGTTATTTTTAGTAAATTACAGGACAGAAGAGAAAAAAGGTGATGCTGTGCCCTACCTTCAATTCTCTTAGTTTTAAGCATTAACAAGCCTTGATGGTATCATAATAAAAATAAAATTGCAAAACTAGTGTTGTAAGAAAACTAATTCTAGAAATAAGAAAAATAATTCCAGAAAAGTTTATTTGTACCTTGACTGGCTGAAACAAAGATTAAGTGTGTAACTTTATTGATCTTTAGATTTAATTGGATTTTGTTTTCTTCATTCACTTACACTATTGTCTCCAAGGCAAGATTTTTTTTTTTTTTTGCATAAGGCATCTTTTGTACTGACTGCAAAAGCAAATTCATTACAGTAGAGGAACTTTGTCTTATTGAACAAGGCATTTTATCTTTACAGCCTTGAACACAATACCATACTTGTTGTTTAGTCATTCATTTTCTTGATCTGTTCGGTCTTTCATTCTTTTTCACTCTTTCAACTTCTGCATCATTCATTTCCCACTTTTCATCTGCTTCAATCAGTTTCTTCTATCTCTCCTTTTATTTTTATCCCTTTTTCCACTCATGTCGCCATTATTTTTTAAGCAAACTTATTTTTTTCTTCATCATTCATTTATATAATTCATCCTTCATTGTTATTTCTTTCCCTCAATATTTTTATCCGACATTTTCTTTTTTCTTTCATTTATTTTTCAATTTTTTTTGTCTTTGATCACTTTTCTTTCATTTATTCATATTTCTACTTCATTCCCTTCTTTTTTAAATTCTTTGAATTTTTTTATTTATTTGATTTCTGAAACATTTTATTTTTCCTTCATTCACATTTCTGTAATTTTTCAAGGAACACTCTTTCTTGACTTTATCCTTTTCTTCATTCAAATATCCATAATTCATTCTTTTAATTTTTTCTATACAGTTTTTCTACATTCACCTGATTTCTTCCCTGCCACTTTCCTTTGATTTCTTTCCAAGTTTCTTAATTTCCTCTTTCATTCACATTCCTCTCTTTATGTTTTTTACTTCTACCTTTCTTCTGGTCTTCCATTCTCTTTTTTTTGCACATTTCCTTTTTGCTGTTCAAAAGTGTGTGACTACAATTTCCAGACTTGCTGTTTGACAGATCTAAATATCAACCAATCAGATTTCTCTTCCAAATCTGTGATCTGAAATTTAACAATAAACCCAGCCATCTCTTGGCCTGCTCTCAGTAGCACAGGAAGCAATGCAATTATATGAACACACTCAAAATGTGCTGCATTACAAATTTTGTCTCATTGTTGCCAAAGCTAACTTGCACTTTTTTCAATCTTGCATTAAGAATTGACAGCATTTTTCACTGTTCTCAACTTTCTGCTATTCAAGAACAGAACATCAATTCATGCAAATTTCAGAAGTTTTGGTTTCTAAAGAAAAGTGGTTCTTTTCAGACTTCATATTGATAGCTTTTGACTTTGATAGAAACTGAGGCAGTGATTTAGACCTCAAATTTTGTCATGCCTCTACAACAGCCTTCTTTACTTTGCAACACGAAATATATTGCTACGGGCCTGATTTTCTAAGCACTGCTTACATGTGACACAAGACCAAAAGTATGGGTTACCCAGTAAGGATTGAATTTTTTTCTAGCTAATAAAATAGGCCAGTTTTTAGTTTCATATGACTCAGTTCCGATCTGTCATGTCTAAGTCAGAGCACTACATTCAGTTGTCCGAACTTGCTTTTGTGTATCAATGCTAATTCTTAGTTTGTGAAATTTTTGCCTTATTATTGCTAACTTGCCTTATTATTGCTAACTTGCCTTGAATACATTGTTTGATGGCATTGTATTATTTTTTGCCTTATACTTTCCTTTTCTTTTAGATTCTTATTGCAAATTTTGTCAATTCTGTTTGTTGTGAAGTTCTATTATTTTTGCATTTGAACATGTCTACTCACTCTACACCATCTATAAAGGTTTGTTATGATGAGCCTTGTTTAACTCCTGTTTCTTGGCTTGTTAAATACAACTAAGTGAGACGTTTATACATATTTAGAAGAATTTATTATCAGGAGGATTTGGTTGTACTAGTTTGGTAGATATATGAAAGTTCTTGTAATGTGGCTGTTAGTAAAGGTTTCTGATTTTTGTGTTTGTTGGATTGAATGAATAAATTATTCATGACTAATAAGTCTATCATTAAAAGATAATATTGTGAGAAAGTTATATTTTTGTAAAAATTATGTGTGGTCTTAATTCCTGGAGCAGCTCAAATCAACATGTACTGTTTGTGAGAAGCCAATGGAAAAAAAAAAATCTTTGAATTTCTTCCAGCAGGGCTGATTCCTGTTTTTCTATAAAAATCATGAGAAAGAAGGAAAAAAAATGAAGGAAAAAAGAAGGAAAAAAAATGAAGGAAAAAAGAAAGAAAAAAGGATAAAGGAAGAAAGAGGGACAGAAAAAAGGAAAGAAAGAGGAGTAGAAAGGATAGAAAGAAGGAAAAAAGAAGGAAGTAAACAAATATTGAAAAAAGAGACTGCAATAAAGAAAAAAGACCAATAAAAGGAAAAAATAAAAAAAAGAAAAGAATGAAAAAGAAAGAATAGAAAGAAGGGAAAAAAAGGAAGGAATGAAAGAAGAATAGAAAAAATGAAAAAGAAGGAAGGAAAGAAAGAGGAATTAAAAGAAGGGAAGAGAAGGAAGGAAAGAAGAATAGAAAGAAGGAAAAAGAAGGAAAAAAGAAAGAAGAATAGAAAAAAAGGAAAAAGGAAAGAAAGAAAATAGAAAGAAGGAAAAAGGCAGGAAAGAAGAAAAAAGAAAAAGAAAAGGACAAAAGAAGAAAGTAGTAAAGAAAGAAAAATGGGTAAAATGAAAGAAAAATAAAAAAATAAAAGGTAAAAAGAAAGAAAAGAAGAAGAAGAAAAGAAGGTTTAGCGTTTATTTCTTGTGATCACAAAATCACTACAGGCTAACTGATCAAAAACAATACCACATAAAACCTCTAATTTAGCTTTATCTCTGAAGAAAGTATTTTCTTCTGTGGAACACTTGGCAATTCTAAACTCACTCCAACTCACAGAGTATAAATGAAAATCATGTAAAAGCTACTAAAAATCTACATGCTGACAAGACTATAATTAATCAATGGCTTGATTATCGTTTACTGGGCTTGTTTAGGAAGACCAACAACAATTTATTACCTGCTTACTAAATAACATTCTTCTTTTAAATGAAACAATTCAATTAAATTTCCTATGAACTAACTTGTCCTACTTATACAATTTATCAGTAATTGAATTAAAAAAAATGCCACTTGCACTTTTATCCCATTTCTTCCCTGTAAAATGCATCTCTGTTTTCCTGAAGGCAATTAATTAATTCTGATGTGCTTCTCCAAATTTCACTTTGTCATATGATTTTATTTATTATTCCTATCATTTTATTTAATCATGTTAATTTTGCTGTCGTTGAATGAATATATATATATACAATAGGCACTACAAACAGAAATAATTATTTTTTGCAAATTTTTTTTTTTTTTACAAAACTATAAATTAAGTCCTCCAAATAATAATATCTAAAAACCTTTTTTAATTAAATTTTATTAAAGTAAATAAGCAATGCAGCTTGCAATGTAAATTCATTATATATTGCTCTCCTCCTGATGGAAGCCAAAACAAATGATGTGATTTCCTAAAATGTTCATTTTTTTTTTTTGAATTCATAGTATGGACTGCTTAACTAATTCTAATATTTTATTGATTGATTTTTGCTGGTTATTTAAAGCCAGAAAATATTTTTAGATATTTTTTTTTTTAGATAACAATAATTTAGCAACATAAGCCCTACTAATTAAGCCATAACTGGGAGAAAAGAAAAAGTAAATTCATGCCTAATCAGTTATAAAGTGGGGGATCAATTTTGTATTACAATCAATATATAAACTGATCTCTTACTTTGTAACCATGGAACTTTCTATACATTTGTATTCCAGAGAATATAAATAAATCTCTAAGTCATGCCAGTGTAGCTAATCAGTGTTTGATTGATTTGTTTTCTATAACTTAACTCTTTGCAGGTTATTTAAAGCCAGAAAATATTTTGTTTATAAAAATATTCTTTTTTGTTAAATTAGTTTTACTAATATACTGATAGCTGGGGAGGAGGGAAGTGGATTTATACCTTTCCCAAGGCTATTAATGTATAATGTGGGGGGGTATCTTATCTTATTTATTCTTTTTCTAGTTGTTGTAGGATAATTGTATACTGTTCAGGTTAATGGAATTTGGCCTTGTGGGAAGATAGCCCACTATAATTCATAAAATGATTATAAAATCAAGAAAGGCAATTTTGACTATAAAATAACATTTATATATATATATACATTTCAATTAATGTTTTACAAATAAAGTAATACTTGAAATAAAAGTCCAACGGAGGTCAGAGAGTTCATGACAAATATAATGCTGAAAAGATAAAAGGCTTAAAAGTGTAAAAGTGTCTTGAAGGTAAGGAATGTTTGTTTAGAAGTTGTTGCTTCTCAGGTCAATAAGTACTTTTGAGGAATGTCTTTGAAAAGGTCGATAAGTACTTTTGAGACAGGGAAGGAAAGAGGTCAGCATAGTAGCTGCTTGACTGAAGTCAAGGGAGAAACTGATAACTCTAGCTTAAGATTCCTTCTGTCTGATGAAGCTTTTGTGTCTCTGCATTTTATATCTGCTTTTTGGCTCAAAAGCTAGTTTTGAATTTCATCCTTGTATTTGATTCCGGGCTTCCCATTGGCTGGTAAATATAATTCGAATGCTCGAGAAATGGTAATTTGATATTTGATTAATTTTTATTTTTCAACCAGAACATTTGCATGAATTCATTTGCATGGAGGTGATTTTTATTCATTAGCTTTCTGGTCAGCATAGAGCCAACATCCGGTTTGCTCACTTTTGCTTGGTCGGTATCACCACAAATACATATGTGAACATAATGAACCCAATTAGAATTAAAACTTGGCTCCCTGATTAACAATTCTGAGCTATTACCCATTAAACTACCTACACATCCAAGATAACTGTGCTTGTTATTCCCAAGTGATCACCCATCTAGGTACTGATCAGATTCAATGTTGCTTAACTTTTCTGACCGTAAGCGAACCGATACTCAAATGTGATATGGTCATAAGCCCTTTAATAGACCCACACATCCAAGCTTAAAGTACTTGATATTCCCAAGTGGTCACCCATCTAGCTACTAACCAAACTTGATATTGCTTAACTTTCATGATTGTATTTTAGATTGAAGAAATTCAGACAGAATCTTATCTATATAAGTTTCTGTCTGAATTTCTGGAATTAGGAATTATCATTTACATGCAGACTATTGTCCTAATCTCTCTTATTAATCCACCAGATTTAAAATTTGTGCAATGGTGATTAAGCAAAACGTATATGACAAAAAAAGTAAAACAACAGATTCATTGTAGCAACAATAACAAAATAGCATTTATATCATGAAGTACAAAAATTGGCATGAATATAAAAAATATTAAAAATAATAATAATCCTAATAATAATTATTAAAACTGTTATTATTACTATTATTTTTTATATTTTTATTATTATTATTTATTTAATTTTATATTATTTTATTACTATTATTACATTAAAGTTCTTTATTATCATGCTATTATTACTACCTGTATGTTTTATATAATAATAGTATTATCATTATTATTATGATTAGAATTAATAAGAAAAACTAACAATTCATTTTTCTAGTAAAAATTCAACCTCCAATTTTTAATTTTGAATGTCATGCATCTAAAAATAGACAACTAAAAATCCAAGTCAAGATTTACTGACTTCCTTCACTACTGTTAACCTTCTTTCCCCTATTTTTTCTTCTGTTTTTCTTTTGACTTTTCTGGATAATTTTGACCCATTCATTGTTGTATGAATTTGGTCTGATGAGTGGTCACTAAGAGAGACGCGAAATATATTACGAATGGGTTTATAAAAACATCCAACTGATTTTATATATATATATATATATATATATATAAAGTGGACATTGCAGTCAACACCCAGACACAACAGTATGTTTCATACTAAACACAATTGTCAGGCCTATATTTACATACACATACTAATATTGACCAGTTTAACCTGCAAATATAGGACACCTTGAAGCTATATATATAATTTTAAGTTATGCTATATTTATGGGTGTAAAAGCTCAATATTAGAGATACAGTGAATTTGAATATAAAAGTGAACAACTAAGTCAATAGTGAGCAGGAATAGTCTGTTTAATGCATGAATGCAATCTTTAGGTAATGGCCTTGAAGAATGTGTTCAACCATGAAACAAACTTGTCACTCAGTGTGGGTGTGTGTGTATATATATATATATATATATATATATATATATACACACATACATACACACACACACACAGCCTCAAAGAACTCTTAATGTTGTAAACATTTTTGAAAATCTGTTTTTAGAAACGGGTAATTAAAAAAACTTTGAAAAACAAAAAGAAAAAAATTAAATTTTTAAATTGATGGACCTGCTAAAACAACTTAAAAAAAACTAAAGTCAAAAATTTGTTATTTGCTCTTAAAAACAACAGTATAAATAATCATCTAAATGGCAAAACTTTTACTTTTTACTCAAAATTGTTTTTTCCTTTATTTTTTGTAAAGCTTTCTTCTATTATATTTATTTCAGTGATTGGCCAGAAACTATTTCACTTTTCAACAAATTGTTTTTCTATCAAACTGACAAAACTAACAAGAAAAAATTAAATTAAGAAAGAAAAAAAAAAGGAATAATTTGAAAACAAAAGAAAAGTAATTTGTCTGTTTTTGTCGTGTTGACTTAAACAGCCGCCTGCTTAAATTTAACCCTTTCAGAAAAAGTCAAAAATCTTGACAAAAGGAAAAAAAGACTTCTTTCTTGAGGCCAACATATTTGAATGTGACAAGTTTCCTCAAGTAATGTCACTTGAATTTTTGCTTTATCTACTTTCAAAATAGATACAGAACTTTTTAATCTTCTAAAACTCTTAAAATAGTTTTGTACCTCATGTCAGTCCAACAAAGTCATCCTTTGCTCTTCAAGTAAAAACAATCAAAAACTCAAAATATTCTAGGCTTTTATTTACAGATTCTTTCATTTCTTCCTTTTACACCTTCAGTAAATATTACTTTTGTTATGGTTTATAAAATGACAAGTGTTCTAAAAATAGAAAAAGGTAGACACACTGACGCCAAGAATTCAAAATTAGGTGGCAAAATAAGGAACCGTTTCTTTTGGTAAGAGTAGGAGTAAGAAGTAGGAGTTAAGGACAGTAGTTTTGTGTAGGAGATTTGAAAAGGGGAAGACACTAGTCAGTTGACCACTAGAGTCCAGAAGGGATAGGCTCGTTTACTACTAGCATCCCACAGTGAAGAGAATTTAGCTAGTCTGCTTCTGTGTCCACACAAAATTTAAAGGTTGTAACTTGATGTAAAAACCTAAAGTTTTATGCCAAAAATAAACATCATTAATTCAAGTTTGTGTTATCTTTTAATTATACCAAAAATGTGACAACACAACACTTTAATTTACTAAATGTCTTTTTTGTGCATCATCACATAATTCAAGGCTGATCAGTTCTATAACCACCACATTTTCTAATGTTGTTATTAATGAGACATGGAACCATGGTTTTGGCATAATGAATTTTTAAAATTAGCAAAGGGTTCAGTTTACCATGCAAATATAATGTTAAACTAGCCCTTTACTTTGTACCCATCAGGTTAGCTAATCAAAATCTTTTTGACTAACAGTACGACAGAAAATTTATTAGTCATAAACAAAAGTCATGACTTTTTGTAGATGACATTTTTTTTTCATTACCAGATGATCAAAACTTTAAAATAAATATATGCTTACATTCATAACAGCAATCTATTGTTGAATGTTGAAAAAATAGTGTGTTGCTATACTTGTAAACTGTTGGAAAGTTCTTAGCCCTAGCCACTCACCAAAAGTTTGAAAAATAAACCCCTTCTCAATTGAGTCAAAAATATCTTAGCATATATATATATATGTGTGTGTGTGTGTGTTTTTATGTAATCAAGTGAAAAAAATTCATCTTTATTTTATTGCCTCTCCATCAAGTACTTTTTGAATGTTGCTACATTCCTTTTCAAGAACAATGTGTTGTGTATGTTTACATGACTATTTCTGGTTAATTCCAATGTTCTGACATTAGAAGTAACTTCATGTTAATCAAATTGATGTTCTTTTAATGGTTGGTTATTTATATATATATATATATATATATTAAGGGAAATGGAAAATAAATTCCGACAATGTGAAATAAAAAATATATATATGTGAATTCCAGCAATGAATTGAACACTCTTGGCTACTGGCATTTGTTTACATTGTGTATACAACATGCCTTTCTCTGCCATGCATTGATAGCTTAAGGCTAGAACCTCTGACTGATGTCAAATCAGTTGGGTTTCAATCCCAGCTGGAAGCAATTGGATGTCTCGCTGCACTGATGAGCTGTGATACAATGAGACAGGACTGTGTGTGGATATAATTAAACATCTTCTGAAATTTAAAAATGTAAAATGGGTCACTATTTTGTTTGTCAAGTATTATGCTATCTAAGTCTGCCGGAATATAATGCACACATAAGACCTTACACACTACAAATATTCAGTCACATGTAAAATAAAATTCATCTTAGATAATGACCAAAAGTATAGCCAAAAGTGCTTAAAAAACAAAACATTCAGACAATTTTTTTATAATTTGTTTTCTCAAAAAAAGAAAAAATCATAAGATCACATGAAAAATTACATTAAAATTTTAACCATAAAATCTTGTCTGTCATTTTCAATAAAACCTGCATATATATATACTATTTTGTCACTGTCTTCAGCCATCCGCCACGGTAGGGATGGACTTATATTTTTAATTCAATTCTCTTTATTGTTAATAACTTAAATGTTCTATGTTTACTGTGTGTTAATATTTACTCTTTGATAATGGCTTATGTGAGCCGAAAGCTTAGACCCAATAAAAAAATCAACAATTATTGTGATTTTTTGTTGTCTTTCAACGACATCGCCATCAAGTATATCAGACGGTATGAACGGATCCTACACAAAATTAATAGACAAAACTTGTCTATATTATTCAATGAAACCTGCATTAATGAAAAAATGCTGCCAAAATACACACTATATATATATACATTATAAATTATAGTTTAGAACATGAACAAATTATCATCAACTACCAAGTGTACATTTTGTTTTGACATTGAAAGGACAATGTCTTATCGGGTGGTGTGAAGGGAGATGGTTTCTTTTCTTTACAAAATCTAAAGTTTGGATCTCTAGAAACGATAAATCTTAGTACAATGATATTCACTTTTAACTGTATGATCTCTCTCCTTATATATATTTTTACCTCTAATAAAAATATTTCCTTAAATTTTAAATTAAGTTTAAATATAGAAAGAACCCCTTTAATCACTTCTAAGCCTATGTATAAGATTTCACCATCCTTCCAAGAAACTCCCTCAAAAATTTGTAGCCTTATACTTCACTAATACAGATATGTTTATTCACTACCAATTCCTCTCTCTTCTTAGCCCATTCTCTCCCACCCCATATACATTTTCTTACTTCTTCCTCTTTGTTAAACCCAAATGCCTGGTCTTAAAAGGCTGTTAAGGACCATACCTTATTTCCTAAACCTGTCTGTAAAATTTTCAACATGTCCATTAGCCACCTCTCTCCTCCTTCTTCCCCATTTTCCTCAAATTTTAATTTATATGCAATACTGATTCCTCATTTTCTCTACCCCACTTATTTCTCACACAAAACTTACCAATATAAAGAAAAGACTTTTCCATCTCTGTTCACACTACCTGATGAGACATTGTCCTTTCAATGTTGAAACAAAATGTACATTTTGTAGATGATAATTTGTACATGTTCTAAACTATAATTTATAATAAATATTCATAGCTCTATTTCTATATTGAGCACTGTTTTAAATGAATATTTTGAACATTGTTAATATTTTCTTCATTCCTTATTCACTTGGATATATATATATATATATATATATATATATATGAAATGATTTGTTTGAACGTTATTTTTTATCGATACTCATAATGAAGTAGATATTCTGTTTATAATCAAACAGTATTACATATTTATTTCTACTGGCCTGATTATTTATGATAAATTTTTATTATGAAAATCTGTGTCATTCAGCAGGATTCAAACCTGTGACTCCTATCCACATAGAGGAAGCTACCATGTGATCTGGCATGTCTTAGACTTCTCGACCACGAATGATAGCTTCCCCTATGTGGATAGGGGTCACAGGTTCGAATCCTGCTGAATGACACACATTTTCGTAATAAAAATTTATCGTAAATAATCAGGCCAGTAGATATAAATATATAATACTGTTTAATTAAAAACAGAATATCTACTTAAATGCAAGTATCGATAAAAAATAATGTTCAAACAAATAATTTCAAATTGTCGTTTGTTTATAACCAAGTTTCGATGAAATTCGTTATATATACATATATAACGAAGATTAACGAAACTTGGTGTGATGGATGAAGTGTCATCTAAATTATACAAAAAATAACACTGACATTTAATTTTAACAGATATATTTACCAACATTACATAAAAACATCTTGAAATGCTAAAGAGTAGATTTATTCAATAAAATCACCATTGTCTTCAACCACCATCTTCAGATGATTTGGAATCTCCTACAACTCTTGAAGACGATCTCCTTGTTTAAATTGGTGAATGCTGTCATACACACACACACACACACATATATATATATATATATATATATATATATATATATAAAAAGATGGTGTTTTGCAAAAAAATTAAATAAGATAAACAAGACCAACCAAGTAATTTCTGGAAGACAACAATTGTTTTTTATTAAAATGCATACAATCAAATGATAACTTGATAGAATTTTGATGAAAAACATTTTTTTCTTCATTAATACTAATAAATAAAATTAAATGTCCAGTCCACTTATTTGTTGCTACTCAGAGTTTCATGGAGGTTGAAGGCATTTAGTGAAATTGAATTTATTTTTTGATATGCCCAGGACATTGTGGCCATATTCATAACTGATTTTACTAAGAGTTGGCTAATAAGGTTAAAAAAAAAAAAAGAATGAAAGAAAAAATGCATGAAACATCTATTTCATCAACAATAGCATTTACACTCCATTTAAATTATTATATTAGTGTAATTGAGGTCTTTGAAAATGGTTAACAGTTTAACTAAAAATGATTGGAATAAACCAACACTTGAACAACTTTTGCATTCATTAAGTCTAGAACAGGAAACTTTTTCATAGCCAAGAAAAACGGAAATAAAACTTAAGTACCTTGTAAATCATATTTTTAACAAAACATTTTTTTAAAAATTAAAGAGATTGCTTCCCAAATGTAATACTAATGAAAACAATAAGAACTAATAACTAATACAATACTCATGACTTGTCTCAGAATTCTTGATCTTAATGCAGTCCTTCTTTGGAGAAAAATTTGAAACAATTCTTCTTTCATGATGTTCAAACTGATTTCCCTCTAAGATGCAAGAATCAGATTGAGTTACAGAAACTCTCTACAAGATCAGTCAGTTAAGTGCCATACATGAAATACGCTTGTGCAATCATGTCTCGAAAGAGACATGACTGACTGGGCAGAGGATTATCCCACAGTAGGTTGCCATTGCTTTCTGCAGTAGACTGGTTGCCAGCCAAGGCTATAGAACCCAATCTGTCCTGTTATGTAACCCATAACTGGAAGGAATAGACGGATTAATACCTTTCCCAAGGGTATCTGCACTTAAGTGAATGCAAGCAATTCAACTGGAATTCGAACTCAGCTCCCCGATTTCTCCTTGGGAGCAGATATCCACTGCACTACAATGCACATCCTCAAAGCACAACAAGATCAAAACAGATAAAAGAACTAACTGGCATTAACTTCTAAAATCCTCAAACAAACATAGGCTATGACTTCAAAGAAAACTGAATTTCTTTGAAGCTGAAAATCAGTTTTCTGCTACTTTATCTGGTTTGGAGCTGACCAGAGGTCAGGTGAAAAGGTTAAAGATTAACAGTACCACACATAATTGTGAATAACAGGTGTGAGTGGGGATAGAGAGAAAAATGATGGTCCAGAAAAAAAGAAATGAAAAAGGAAAGAAAGGAGGAATGATTTTTTTTATGTTTAGTACTTCACCCCCATTCTTTGGTGAAGTGGGTCAACCCTGATACAAATGGCATGTTCAGTCTATTAGGATCAGAACAGCAGCAGGATAAAATGAGGTCTGCTTCAAGTAGAAATCATTTCAAAGGTCACAAAAAGTCAAAATAAATGGATTACTAAATGAAATTGCTAAAGTTCTCTAAAGTCTAAATTTCATCCTGAAGTGCTTCTGACATTTTATGTCCTAGTTTAATCTTTCACCCTGACATGTCCATAAATAAATAAAAATGAATTACAGATTTCAAAATATTTAAAATAAAATGATTGTAACAATTATAATTATGATAAATTCACTCATATTAAATCAATAATAATCAACCCCACTTTACTCCTCTACACACACAAACACATGATACTCCACTATCAGAAAAGCATTTCACGCAGACAGGTCATCAACATGTGCATCTACTAAAATTTTGTCTCCTTTTCTTTTTTCCAGTCATAATATTAACATTTGTCTTTTAGCACTCAACAAAAATTCAACCAAAGAAAAAACACTTCTTGTATTTTTTCAACTAAATTATCTGGACACTCATTACATACACCTATAAAAACATATATAAAAAAAAACATACAAAAACAACTTTATACAGCAGTCATTCTTCATCTTATCCTTCTGTTGTATTAAGATCCATATTTGATTGACATTTAACCTCAACTCAAAATTTTACTCAGCATTACACTTTCAGGTCTCACACACTACAAAACAATCAGGTAATAAAATAAATACAGTATAACCCGGATATAAGAGAGTTATCGGGACTGGATAAAGATTATCTTATATCCGGGTTTCTCTTATATCAGAATTTGGTCTATTTTATATACATTACCACAGGCTCTAATTTGGGACCAGATAAAACTCTCTCTTATATCCGGGTTCTACTGTGATACCCATTTCGTTGTTACCATGTCCTGCCTCTTTCCATATTTACATATATTTTTGTATATATGAATGCTAAGGGATTTACAATTATTTGTTGTGTAGGGGTGCGGTTAATGTTTCTTTTGTTTGGCCTTGTGTCAGACTTAACCGAACTCCCTACAGCTTACAAGTTTATGCAGAGTTATCATCATCATCAGAATTATTATCAGAAGATTTTTATCATCAGAAGGTTGGTAGTCAGTTGGAATGTGTGGATTAGTGTAGAAGAGTGGAATAATAAAATATACATTTTGAATGTTAAAATAGAAATTTATTATAAGGAAAGAATAACATAAGTTGTAGTAGTTAATGTATAATTAGAAATATTATTAAGAGGTTAAGGGTAGAGTTACCACAAAATGTTCATAGTAGTGATTGTTGAGAGATGTAAGGAGAAAGAGAACAAGGGGGGACCTGACCTTATCTCTGGGTCAATGTCTCTCCCATCTATCTGACTGATGCTGCAAAGACATTTATATGTCCTTTTGAATTTCACACTGCATTGCCAAGTCCTTCCAAGCTCCTGTTGGTCAAAAATCATTTTAACGCCTACTTGCGAAATCTGGTTAAGCAGATGGTCAATCTTTTTTGTATTTGTGAATTTTTGTAAAAGTGAAGAAGAGAGTTGATTTTAATTAATTTCAGATTCATTTACTCAGAGTTATAACTCCCCTACAATACCTTTCCCAAGGGTATTTTAATGTAAGTGAATGTAAAGAACCTGACAGGAATTTGAACTCAGTTCTATGATTTACAATTCCAGCTATTATCAATTACACTGAATACCCATCCAAACTTACAGCACCTGGTATTTCTAAATGGTCACCCATATAAATACTGACCAGAATTGATGTTGCTTAACTTTGGTTATTTTCTAAGAACTGGAGTTTAAACATGATATTCTCACAAGCCACATAATGAGGAAAGAGAGCTTGGAGAAGTAAGTACTCACAGGAAATACCAATGGCAAGAAAAACAGAGAAAAGCAGCAAGTAATCTACCTAACAAGTTTGTGTAATTGGCTGGTAAAACAAGGAAGACAAGAGATAGCAAAAAAACAAACCATACTATGAGTGACAAAAAGAAGTTGTAGAGAGCCTTGATCAGCCATGTCCTCAAGACATATGGCACATAGTAAATGACAACATACAAAATTGTTTGTTGTAGAAACTCCAATGTAACTAATATTCTATCCAACAATATACCACCACACAGTTTTGGGCAAGGTGGGCAATAGTCTACTGTGAAGGAAGCATTGTCTTGCATGAATATACTCTTTAACTTTTCAGTTTCAGTCACTTATCCACTGCTGTAATATTTCCTACCTGTGCCTTTTCTATAAATATTTTCATAACAACTGTTCAGATGAACCCTTTGTTATTTTCTGCATTTAATTTGGTAGCTAGGGTTAATGAATTTAAGTGCAGTACTAGACTAGTGACAAGGTTTCAACCATAACAGATTTTCTTCTTGCAATCCTCTTTTATGGAATTCTTTTCTGGCTTCATGATTTCTAGGCAATCTTTATCTTCAAAGATTTAAGTGCAATGTCAATCATTATCTACTGTTCTCCTGATTGCTCTTCTTTGGCCTTGGCAATGTTTCTGCTTTCTAATTTTTCAACACCAAGTAACTCCTTGTGTCTTAGTGGCTTTACTGCCTTGCTTGGAGTGAACTTAATTAAAAAAAAAAAAAAAAAAAAGAGAAAAAGTTCATTTTTGTGAGCATTGCAACACAAAATTATTTAAAACTTGCAATTTTTTTTTACTAATTTGTTCCTCACATGGCAATAAAGCCATTAAAAATATGTGCTTTAAAAGTGAAAAAGAATGTAAAGATCTTAGAAGGCCAAATGGAGACAGCAGTATGAAGTTGAAGTAGAATCTAGATGGAAATGGAAACCCAATCCGAAAAAAGCAAACAAGGGACTAATGCCTGCTCTTGTTCAAAAACCTGGGATGTTAGATCAACCTATTTACATCTATCGAGGAAAAAAGAAGAGTAAATAAAATTTTAAAACTTATATGAAGAGCTTAGAATTATAAAGTTGAAATAGACATTAGAAGAAACCAGAAACCCATTCCCAAGCAGGAAAGAAGTTAACCCTGTTCAAGAGATGTGTGAACCTATCTACTTGTTATTTTCTGCATTTAATTTGGCACAAATTCTGAACAGACTTAATTTTACTATCTGCAATATTATCTGAAAGCATTGTTCCACCTTCCCTAATGTCTTCTAACTTTTATTGATTATGTCTATGAAAGACCCAAATTCTTGATTTATCCAATGTAGCTTCCATTTATCATTAAAAAATTACTAGTGTGAAATCCTTTTTTCATTTATTTTTTATATGATAACTCTAAAGTGATAGATTGATTGCTTTCATGTCTTCTATCAATGTTCATAATATTCAGTATCTTTTCTTTGTATGCAGTCACAATTCCAAATTCTGCAGATATCTCTCAGCTGAACCATGTTCTTGCTTATTAAACATAATTTTTCTCAAATCTCTTATGAAATCTTGAAGACGGTTTTTGTTTATCTTGTTTCATGCAGATAGATTTAGTTTTTCTTCCTTGACATCTTTTCAATTCTTGCACAATTTTTATCAATCAATAACTATACAATATTGTTTCCATTTTGAAATGATATCTTTCTAATGATTTGCGACAATATTTATAGATCAGAACTGAAAACATCAATAGCAATAACAATATATATTTATATACGTGATAAACACTTGATAATCATAAAATCTAACATAAGTTTTTGCAAATATTTCAAATAAAACATTATGAGCAGAAATTCACATCTTAACCAGAAGATTTTACTAACATCAGTTCATATTAATCTTATTGCAAAAACAAAATTCAATATATTTATGTCAGATTAAATAAATTGCAAACATCGTGTCTGCTTATTTTTAATAAAATCCATTCAAACTCACGGATAATCTTTCGCGTATTATAATTGTCAGAAATGAGCTGCAACTTGGACAGAGATTATTATTATTATTCATTTCTCAAAGTTCCCAAGTAGTTTCCTTCTCTTCCTCCCCTTTTAGCTTCTTTATTGTATCTTATTTTATATCTTTTCTTTACACTTATTTTATATCTTTTCTTTATACTTATTTTATATCTTTTCTTCACACTTATTTTATATCTTTTCTTTATACTTATTTTATATCTTTTCTTTATACTTATTTTATATCTTTTCTTTATACTTATTTTATATCTTTTCTTCACACTTATTTTATATCTTTTCTTTACACTTATTTTATATCTTTTCTTCACACTTATTTTATATCTTTTCTTCACACTTATTTTATATCTTTTCTTCACACTTATTTTATATCTTTTCTTTATACTTATTTTATATCTTTTCTTTATACTTATTTTATATCTTTTCTTTATACTTATTTTATATCTTTTCTTTATACTTATTTTATATCTTTTCTTTATACTTATTTTATATCTTTTCTTCACACTTATTTTATATCTTTTCTTCACACTTATTTTATATCTTTTCTTTACACTTATTTTATATCTTTTCTTTACACTTATTTTATATCTTTTCTTCACACTTATTTTATATCTTTTCTTTATACTTATTTTATATCTTTTCTTTATACTTATTTTATATCTTTTCTTTATACTTATTTTATATCTTTTCTTCACACTTATTTTATATCTTTTCTTCATACTTATTTTATATCTTTTCTTTATACTTATTTTATATCTTTTCTTTATACTTATTTTATATCTTTTCTTTATACTTATTTTATATCTTTTCTTTATACTTATTTTATATCTTTTCTTTATACTTATTTTATATATTTTCTTTATACTTATTTTATATCTTTTCTTCACACTTATTTTATATCTTTTCTTTATACTTATTTTATATCTTTTCTTTACACTTATTTTATATCTTTTCTTTACACTTATTTTATATCTTTTCTTTCATTATTTTATACTTTTATTTTATTATTTTATTCTTTTCTTTACACTTATTTTATATCTTTTCTTCATACTTATTTTATATCTTTTCTTCATACTTATTTTATATCTTTTCTTTACACTTATTTTATATCTTTTCTTTACACTTATTTTATATCTTTTCTTCACACTTATTTTATATCTTTTCTTCACACTTATTTTATATCTTTTCTTCACACTTATTTTATCTTTTCTTTATACTTATTTTATATCTTTTCTTTATACATATTTTATATCTTTTCTTTACACTTATTTTATATCTTTTCTTTACACTTATTTTATATCTTTTCTTTACACTTATTTTATATCTTTTCTTTACACTTATTTTATATCTTTTCTTTACACTTATTTTATATCTTTTCTTTACACTTATTTTATATCTTTTCTTTACACTTATTTTATATCTTTTCTTCACACTTATTTTATATCTTTTCTTTTCTTTACACTTATTTTATATCTTTTCTTTATAACTTTTATTTTATATTTCTTTTCTTTATACATAATTTTATTTTATCTTTTCTTTACACTTATTTTATATCTTTTCTTTATAATTATTTTATATCTTTTCTTTACACTTATTTTATATCTTTTCTTTACACTTATTTTATATCTTTTCATTTACACTTATTTTACATCTTTTCTTTACACTTATTTTACATCTTTTCTTTACACTTATTTTACATCTTTTCTTTACACTTATTTTACATCTTTTCTTTACACTTATTTTACATCTTTTCTTTACACTTATTTTACATCTTTTCTTTACACTTATTTTACATCTTTTCTTTACACTTATTTTACATCTTTTCTTTACACTTCTTGCAATCCTCTTTTATGGAATTCTTTTCTGGCTTCATGATTTCTAGGCAATCTTTATCTTCTACTGTTCTCCTGTTGGTATTAATATTAGTGTTTTTTCTTTACACTTATTTTACATCTTTTCTTTACACTTATTTTACATCTTTTCTTTACACTTATTTTACATCTTTTCTTTACACTTATTTTACATCTTTTCTTTACACTTATTTTACATCTTTTCTTTACACTTATTTTACATCTTTTCTTTACACTTATTTTACATCTTTTCTTCATACTTATTTTCCTTCACTACACTAAACAAAATATTTACAATAGAGTGATTAAAATGACAGACTATTTACAAAAACCTCCTAAAATGAGGTATGAATTATTCAGGATATTGATCGATACTCTAATAAATTTAATTTAAAAACTAAAGGAAATAACATTTAACAAAAATTGCTTAAAAATAAGTTAATCAAAATATTTACATGTTAAATACCCTTAAAAAAAAACATAATAGCATGTAAATTTTAGTTTAAATAGGTTACTCCCCACCAACACAAAAAAAAAAATATCTTCAAAAGAAGAAATTTGTTTAAAAACTAAGAGAAATAACAAATAATTAAATTATTCCCCAACAGAAACTTGAGCAAAAATATACAGTGCTCAAAGTCTCTGGAATCAAGAAATGTGAAATGTGAAATTAAACCAAGAGAGATCCATAAAAATCCCGGAACAGATTGTATCCATGGAAACTGATATGAAAATGTAGCTGTGTTTCATGCAAAATGTTACCGACATACAATTAACAATTTTAATGGTGGTTGTTAATATGTGTGTTTCTCTGCATGTTTCTAATAAATTATCGGTAAATAAGCAAACAACCACCATGTAACCCTATTTTCAGATGGTTGGTATTAATGTTAAGCGATTTTCAAGATGAAGAAAAATTTCTCTAAAATTGGAGAATATGATTATTTTTGTTGGAAAAAGTAGTTAAAGTGTTAACTGGTATAAAAACCCAGAAACGAAGTATACTGAGTACAAAATTATTTTTAAGCAAATCTATCAAAATGATTCCAGTTACAACATCTGTCAATGGGTTTTGATGATGAGTGACCCTTGGTCAAAATGAGGCAGTTTCCTGTGTACTGGGTTACCAGGACAGTTGGTAAGAGCAGGCAGACAAATAGAGGAAGTGTGTTTACTATTGGAAGTCAAAATGGTTAAATGTAATTGTTTTCATTTTGAGCTGATATAAGTTCTACAGGGAAAGAAATGAAAACCTTACATCCCTCTTTCTCACCTTGTTTAACAAAATCAGAATGCAAAGACAAATTTAGTGAGTCGACTCCTGTACCTTAGAAGAAGAGATTGAAAAGAGATTTAAAATATAGTCAGCTGGAAAACTCGCCTGCTGCTAAAAATAGAAGATGGGGGAGAAAAATATTACAAATTCAACCAACTGATCATCCTGTAGAAATAATACAACAAGAATATTTTACTGAAATACCAGCCAACTGATATTTCTTTTCCATCACTTGTTTTGACTTGCTTGTAATCATTCAACATATATAAATATATATAAGTCTACACCATGTCATTGCAGTCTTCAGTCTGGTTTTTATCATATACCAATCCCTCACATGTCTAGACCAGCCTCTTCAAGTGGTAATAAGCAGTCCCGTTTTGGTTAATCTGAGATCAATAACACAAGGTGGGTGAAATCGACCAAAGGGCAGGGAGGTCGACTGGACTCAGCCAGGGGTCGTGATATAACCATACTAATTGCCATAACATGAAACTGAAGTTCAATCTGGATCAAAGTCTATGAACACCATTTAATTTTTGCTAGCATATGCATATATATATATTTTTTTCCTAAACGTATACTGTTAAATATAAGAGACAATGAATGCCTATTATGTTTAATCATGAGCCATTCTAAAAATAATATATTAGGCTTTAATTTCAGATGAAAATAAAGACAAAAATTCTCCAACATTTGTATAATTTTTTATTAAGTTGGTTCTAAGCTTTCAGCTCACATGAGCCATCTTCAGAGAGGTTACAAGGGTGTTAACATAAAAACAGCCACCATCATAGATGAATATTTGTACCTGTATATATGCATTCAATCCTGCAATACCACTAAATATGCACTATATATATGTATGTATGTCTGGCCACTCATATTTTCGGATACCCACCTATCAGGATGGTTAGTTAATCCCCATTGTAGGGTTTGAGTTTTGTTTAACGACATATCAACACCTCTGTGAGTTATCTAATGCCAAAAGGTGGGGTTTTAAGGTATTTTTTTTATGTCTGGTTGAAATGAGAAGGTTGATTTAGATATTAATGAAAAATTTATTTATATTTTCGAGAACTGAAAATGTCTTCTAGTTTTGTATTCAAAAATGTATTGTTGGTTATATTTTTTCTTCAAAACTGTGTCTTTTTCTATAAAAGTCTATTTTTACATATATATATATTTCTATAAGAGTTTATTTTTATACTTTTATATTGTTTTGACCCTAGTTTGGGGAATAACTGTCCATAGTTGGTGCTACCACTCCAGGTCAGGGTGGACATGAGAACAACAGTAACTAAAAGGTGGTTCCATGCTACTCACAACCTCCAAATCAGAGGCCTTGCTGCTGGATGCAGTTTACCACCCAGCACTCCCCACTCCCCATTGTAGACGCCTGCCCAGGCAAACTTGTGTTTATTCCACACCCACAGAGCCCACTTGTGGTTTATACTGCAACTGTGCTGAGCGGACCTTAGTTACAGTTTCTCGGTGAGAGTGCGGTATCTAGCATGAACAACAGTCTAGGATGCTCAAACCCTCGGTCACAATGACTTGTGACTTTGAGCTAGCTCAACCATTGACGACTCCTCAAAAGGAAGTTGTGTACACAATTTTACTCACTAGGCTTGGGTCAACCTGTAGTATGGTTTACAGACACTTTCTAATGATGCCGCACGCTGGGATCACCTCATATCTGGACCAATAACATTACGAAGTCACCTTCTTGACAAATTGACCATGGTAAGATTCAAACCCAAGCTTCATGGTCAGAAAGCAAACATTCTAACTATTTGGCCACACACCCAAAATATTTATAAATTTACAGATAGATACATTATTACGTCAGCCTTAAGGTGGAAGTAATGTATACAGTCATGTTCAAGTTATCTCAAGACACGCTGGGTGAATTTGGATTAAACTTCCAGAGAAAATTAGCATCCTGACCAGCATGAATTGGTTAGATTTTAGCTTCAATCCTGTACGAAAAAGTTTCTGGGTTATTTTTTCCTTTTTTTTTTTTTAACTAATATTTGTTTTGTACATTTCACATGCCAAATACTCAATTACCTCCTCTAGATTGCTTTACTTCATTAGATTTTCTGAATGCACTATTTTTTCCACATAAATATTATTATTTATAATATAAATTTAATATTTATTATCCAAAAGAAAAGAAAAAAAAGAGTTGTCAAATTCATTTCAGTTATTTTCATTTTCATAATTATTTTTTTCTAATGACTAAGATGATGTTAATATGCCTTTGAAAAGGTTTACAGCCTTTAACTGCTCTTGTTAAAAATGCGAAAGGATGCTGGAAATTGTTTTCTTTTTATTCACTTCTAAAAATCTGAATTAGTGACCAAAAAGCAGTTTTTATGCAAAGGGCTCCTTAGTTTTCAACATCAGTTTGTATAAATTTTTATATGTACTTTTATATGTATAATTGAAGTAGATAGACTAAACTATCGCCCAGTTCACACTCCACCCTCATCTATTGAGCAGGTGAAGAGGCTCATCCCTTGTTCCCTGTTTAGGATGTGGTTTCCAGCTTTCTTTTTCCAATCTTTTACTCTTTTCTTTTTCAATTGGAGTAGATAGACTAAACTATCGCCCAGTTCACACTCCACCCTCATCTATTGAGCAGGTGAAGAGGCTCATCCCTTGTTCCCTGTTTGGGAGGATGTGGTTTCTGGCTTTTCCTTTTCCAATCTTTTTTACTCTTTTCTTTTTCAATTGGAGTAGATAGACTAAACTATCGCCCGGTTCACACTCCACCCTCATCTATTGAGCAGGTGAAGAGGCTCATCCCTTGTTCCCTGTTTAGGATGTGGTTTCCAGCTTTCTCTTTCCAATCTTTTTACTCTTTTCTTTTTCAATTGGAGTAGATAGACTAAACTATCACCCAGTTCACACTCCACCCTCGTCTATTGAGCAGGTGAAGAGGCTCATCCCTTGTTCCCTGTTTAGGATGTGGTTTCCAGCTTTCTTTCTTTTCCAATCTTTTTTACTCTTTTCTTTTTCAATTGGAGTAGATAGACTAAACTATCACCCAGTTCACACTCCACCCTCGTCTATTGAGCAGGTGGAAGAGGCTCCATCCCTTGTTCCCTGTTTAGGATGTGGCCTTTCCGGCTTTCTTTCTTTTCCAATCTTTTTACTCTTTTCTTTTTCAATTGGAGTAGATAGACTAAACTATCGCCCGGTTCACACGCCACCCACGTCTATTGAACAGGTGAAGAAGCTCATCCCTTGTTCCCTGTCTAGGATGTGGTTTCCAGCTTTTTATCATTTCACCCCGAGCAAGGCGGAAATGCCACTGATGTGCAGGGGGCTACAACAGCTTTCTCTTTTCCAATCTTTTCACTCTTACGTAGGCCCCTTGTGCATCAGTGGCGTTACCGCCTTGCTCGGGGTGATATGATTAAAAACTTCCTGCTATACACAATATATATATATCAATTTCTGCAGGGACAAACCATTAACACTCTCCTCAGGCAAACTCAGCCACACCCACACCACCACAGACTTGCTTGATTTACTTAATATATAATTGCTACAATCAATTAAATGCAGCTTTGTAATGTTGGTTGGTTGGTTGTTTTGTTTTTATGGCATATCAACCCCTGGCGAGTCATTTATTGCTAACTAAATTTTATTTATTTATTGCTGGTAATACCTTTTTCTTTCAACAATTTATTCTTGTTTTTTTATATAAGTTTTGTGTCTAGTGATACTTTTTTCTTTTCAAGTATCAAGATTCATTGGGATTTGTTTTTTTTTTCAAGGGCAGGGTCCCCAGGTCCTACCCTGTTATTTAACCCATAACTGGAGGGAAGGGATGGATTAATACCTTTCCCAAGGGTACCAGTGTTCAAGTGAATGCAGGGTATTCAACTGGAATTCAAACTCGGCTCACTGATTTCTCTTTCCAAGCCAATATCTACTGCACCACAACGCACATCCGTCACTATACACTTACAGCACCTGGTATTCCCAAGCAGTCACCCATCTAAGTACTGCCTAGGCTCAACGTTGCTTAACTTTGGTGATTGAGCGAGAATCAGTGTATTCAATAGGATATAGCCGTAAGCATACACATCCGTCACTATACGCTTACAGCACCTGGTATTCCCAAGCAGTCATTCATCTAAGTACTGACCAGGCTCAACGTTGCTTAACTTTGGTGATCAAGCGAGAACTGGTGTATTCAACGTGATATGACCGTAAGCCGCTTTGTAATGTATTTGCTTTTATCCGAGCCTTTCATTCCAAGAAACTTCAAATGCACTGATAGAAAAAAGATCCTAGAGTCTAAGATATTCTGAGAAAATTTTCAACATCCTCAGTCATCTTGTGACATAATAACACAGACACTAATGAACTGCCTGGGCATGAGCTTTTTTTCTCATTGCAAAGAGATTCACTGTGATAAAAAAAAAATCTAGGATGTGTAAAGCAGATTCACAATGCGTTCCCTTTGTTTCATTAGATTCATTCAGCAGGGTGGTTATTTTTGAAGAATTGCTACCAGTGCTTGACATGACACATTGGAGGTTAATCATTATCAACAATGGTTAAATAATAATTCTCCTACCTGTAGACCAGGTTCAGGACATCTACCTACTTCAAATATTTGCCAAGAGTGGAAAATTTTGAAGGCGGTAGTAGCAGGCTGGACAATATTTATAGCACAAATCAAAACAAATGTAACCCCAAGTGTTTAGACATGAGCTGTTTAAAATTATTTATTTTCAGCATGCATTTACACTATTAAATTCTCAACAGCCATGATAAATGGTAGCATGCTTAATGACAATCCTTGCTTTGAGTGCCTATTGGAATTTTTAAGTTCACCACAGACCAACAACTATGAGTAATGAATTTATCTGATTTTGTCCTTATTTCTAAAATCAAACAATTTTTATTTCATAAGATGTAAGAAATGTTCGAGTTTTGTTTAACAGCATATCAACCTCTGTGGATTATTTAATGCCAAAAAGGTAGGTTTGCTAGTTATTTTGTTTTAATGTTTGGTTATATTGAGAAGGTTGATTTAATCAGATTTTAATGAAAACTTTGTTTTGTTATTCTTTTTTTTATTTTAAAAAACTGAAAATGCCTTCTATAAAAGTCTATTTTTATGTATATATTTCTATAAATGTATATTTTTATACTTTCATAATATTTTTAACTATTTGCCCATAGCTGGGACTTAAACAGGTGCTACTACTCTGGGTCAGAATGGACCCGGGAACAACGGCAATTAAGAGGTGGATCCATGCTCCTCACAACCTCCCAATTTGAGGCCTATGCTGTTGGATGAAGTTTATTGTCATGCAAGTTATCCTGTATATCAGTACAACAGTGGACACTGAGTGGAATCGGTCCATTTCTTCAGGCTTGAATAAATAAATAAATATAATGTCTGTGTGCATCTATCTTTTGGCTGACACTTTGGGTGAGAGTGGATCTGGGAACAACAGCTATTAAGAGGTGGTTCCATGCTCCTCACAACCTCCCAATCAGAGGCCTTGCTGCAGGATGCAGTTTACTGCCATGCCTAGGTCCTCATATATAAAGAAAGAATATTTTTAAATTTTCAAATATTTTCTTATTATGAATTGTTGATGAAAATTTTTGAATATTTTTCTTTCATCGCAAGTGCTCTTAGTTTAACTTTACACAATTCTAATGTCTTCCTCTTAACTCCAAAATCTTATTAATTTTTTTAATTCAATCTCTTATTTTTTGTGTTATATGTCTGGTAATTTATTATTTTTATTATTATTTATGTTTTAATCTCTTATTTTTTAATTTAATTTCTTATATTATTAATCTTTTACATATTTTAGTCATATTTTAGTCATTAAATTATTAATCTTATTTTTATTTATTTTCTTATAGTTTTAATTATTCTTTGTTTTATTTATGTTTAAAACTTTTTAGGCTTTAAATTTTTTAAATATTACACTTTTTAATCTTTTATTTTATTTGTATTTTTAATGTCTTATTTTACTTACTTTTTCTATTTTTTATTTATTTTTTCAACTTATTTTTCATTCATTTTTTTAATGGTATTTTTCATTTTTTTATCTTATTTCTATATATTTTTTTAATCTCTCATTTTATTTAGTTCTTTTTTTTCATTTTAATTTATTTTATTCACATATTTTAATATTTATTTACTTATTTTATTTTTTCAATAAGAGAAGATATATTAGCCTATAGCCTGGTTCACACTATTTTCTAATCTTTTCAGCAAGGGTTGAGATTTATGTCTAGTTTCCTGTTTAGGGTTGGGTTTATAGTTACTTCTAAAATCTCATCCTCCTCTTTAACTCCCAGTAATCTCTTGTGCATTGTGGTGCAGTGGATATCAGCTCGGAACGAGAGATCGAGGAACTGAGTTCAAATTCCAGATAAATTCACTGCATTCACTTACGCACAAATACCCTTGGGAAAGGTATTAATCTGTCTCTTCCCTCCAGTTATGGGTTAAATAACAGGACAGATTGGGTTCTATAGCCTTGGCTGGCAACCAGTCTACCACAGAAAGCAATAACAATCTACTGCAGGATAATCTTCTTCCCAGTCAGTCATGTCTCTTTTGAGACATGATTGCCCAAGCGTGTTTCACGTATGGCACTTAACTGAATCTCTTGTGTCTGAGTGGCATTATTGTCTTGCTTGGGGTGAAATGATTAAAAAGAAGTAAAAATAATAAAATACTGGAAAGCCGGGTCAGTTCTTTGTATCATGCCACAATATACCCAAATCTACCTGTCATGCTCTATATTGACAAGTGTCAGATCACACCCAACACGGTATACTTCTAGCTTACCTGAGTAGTGGAAAAAAGAAAAAGGATAAAATTAGGTTAAAAGCAGGTTGACATCTTGACAATTAAAGAGGAAAAAGAAGAAAAGAGAAAAGTAAAAAAAGAGGTAAAAAGAGGAAAATGTTAGTATGTATTCTTTGGGGCCAAATTCTAAAATGAATCTTCGCTCTGATTAGTTAAAAGAAACACACATGTACATTTTATATCTTCCCACTTACATAAAAAGTAAACCAAAGGTTTTTGCATTTAAATGTAAATCATTTGTACAACCAACATCAAACATTGCCTGATGAAGAGAATCTATTTTGAAACATAGAAATTTCCATGCTGCAATGTACAATTAATTCATAACTATATATATATATATGTATATATATGTATGTATTTATAGTTATATTATTCTAATAATTTTATAATATTCTAGATTGTAATATTGTATGAATATGTGAATATATGTATGTGTGTGTGTGTATATTAATGAAAAATATATATTGAACATGTATATATTTGCATTTGGATGTATATTGATGTGTATATATATATATATATATATATACATACACACGCACACATGTATATGTGAGTATGCCTATGTATGTATATTTTAATTTTATTGTTATATATTTATTTTTTGTGTATGTTAGCTTCTTACTTGTTTTCTTATAATATTATTATTAGTGTTATTATTGTTTAAAAATTTTTATATATATCTTATATTTTTTATTATTACTATTTTTAATATTTTTATTTCTATTATTTAAGATCATTTTTTCCTTAAGATTGTCTTTTAATATTCTATTTATCATTTTCTTATATATTTTTAATTTATTTTTTTAAATTATTATAACCATATTTATAATATAATACTTCTAGTAGTTATATTTTAATTTGTATTAAGTATGATCTACAATTTATTTCTATACTATAGATACATCCCATTATCTTTAAAACTAAATTTAATGTTAAATTTTCATGCCATGTTTTTCTAAGAAAATATATGTATTGCAAGATGTATTATAAATATATGTATTGCAAGATGTATTATAAATATATGTATTGCAAGATGTATTATAAATATATGTATTGCAAGATGTATTATAAATATATGTATTGCAAGATGTATTATAAATATATGTATTGCAAGATGTATTATAAATATATGTATTGCAAGATGTATTATAAATATATGTATTGCAAGATGTATTATAAATATATGTATTGCAAGATGTATTATAAATATATGTATTGCAAGATGTATTATAAATATATGTATTGCAAGATGTATTATAAATATATGTATTGCAAGATGTATTGCAATAGATGCTGGTGTCGATCTAAGACGTTAACTTTGTTTCTTTTTATACTATTCGTTCTTCTTTCCTTTTCCTTCTCTTTTTTCCGTTTATGATTTTTCTATATTTCTATTTTTTTTCTTTTGTTTTTGAATGGGCGAGGAAATGTTATCAGAAATACTTTCATGAACTGTAATGTACAATCCAAGATACAATTTGATTTGCTCACAAATGTTGGCTGCTTAAATTTGTTCCTCTGTCTCTCTTATGAATGAGCAGAGGGCATAAAATTCTGCATACATTGCAAATGATATGAATACAATAGTTGCTGTTCAAGTACCTTCCTTGTGGTACTATGTAATATACAACATGCTAGGGCCACTTGATGTATGCTGATATCTGGATCATCCCTGAGTGCCTGCAGAATGTCTTTTTTATGGTCAAGTGTATAAGGGGATCTCTGTCTTCCTCAAACCATAGTTTGGGATGTCACAGATCCTTTCTCAGCAATGACATCAAACAGCAGCAAAGGTTGGATGACCTGTCTGCTTTTGGCCTGCAAATGCAATCTGATACAGCTGTGCAGCCTCGTGTCCATTACCATTCACAGAGCCGTAACATGACTGCTGATGATATGAATATCCTGCTATTGTTAAATGGCACAGTTCTTCGTTAACTCACTACTACACATGTTAAACATTGAAGACACACTAGCCACAAATGTACATGAATGACAAATGTAACCTAGTCTACATGTCAACACAGCGCCATTTACCATAAACTTACTTTAAATTTAACTCAAAACGAAAAATTTGTGGACATATGTTTATATGGACTTTCGTTCTCATTTTGGGGTCAGGGACAACCCCGAAAATTTGTTAAAATATTTCTGATACAACTTCCAGCAGTGGTGAACAAGTAACTTACAGGGTTAGAGGGAGATAACTCGTGACTTCCAAAAAGAGGCACTACTATGCAAGGGATGAGAATGATATACCCCAGTGATTGTAATAAAGGGTTCGATTTGAAATTCCTAGCATCTGAAGAGGGCCAGAGCGTACAATGGCTGAAATGTCGTACAGATGGCAACAAAGATGAGGACAATAGTCCGAATACTGTAAATACTACCTCATCTCAGAAATATAGACAAATTGTTTTTTTGTTTAGGTGATATGCGAGATCCTAATAAAGAATTGGGAAATCAAAAAATTTCAGCTGCTCCTAATATTTAATATTGAATAAAATGAGGAAGAGGCAATGGGGTCTTCACCTGGTGACGCAATTGAAGGATTGGAGATTCTCATATTGAGTTCATTAACATTCACTGAATTTTAAACTTAACTCATTTTAAGTAATGCACTATTCAATTTCAAGTGCTGATGAAAGCTGCAGAAGCAATTTTAATTTAACAAAACAAATTTCAGTGACTTCTGCAGCCTAATTACACCTTTTGTATGCGATTAATATGAAATATTTTATGATTTTTGTAACTACTTACCAAACTGATACGAAGTATAGACCAAGAATATATAAGCAGATGTAAATCAGGTTTATTGATAACTATACAAAGTAATTTTAGTACGAAGAAGTCTTCAGGAGAATTGAAAAAAAAATCAGAGAGGAGTGTGTAATAAATAGATCAGGTGAAAGATGATTCAAGATAAGCAGATTGAGAAATGGAGATGGTGATGGCAAAAATGAATTAAATTTAAAAAAAAAAAAAGAGACTCAAACAAGGAACCAACAAATGAGATAATGCAAAATGAATCAATTAATAAAATTTAAGAATATGTAAATAATTAAAGTATGTGGTTGAGCCAAAACACAGAGAATGATGCTTAAATAAGTAAAAATCTAAAATATTGATTGTTTTGTTTTACAACTTACCAACCCTTTACAGGTTATTTAAAGCCAGAAAATATTTTTAGATTTTAAGAATTTTTGGAGATAATAATTTCCTGATACAAATTCTAATTGACTCATAGCTTGATGGGGAAGAAGAGGTGAATTTATACCTTCCACAAGGATATCTAAATCTAAACTTATTTATAAATGGAACTTTGTGTGTCTGTCTGTTATCTATAGACTCCAAAGTGTCTGCAAGTGTTCTTAGCTAGGTCTTGTGTCAAGGTACCCCCGATAAATATCAAAAATCAATAATCGAAAAAATCAGGTTATAGAAGGAGTGGTCCAATTTTAATCAAATTTGATACACTCATAGACAAAGACATAAAAAACAATATTTAGAAGTTTCAAGGTTGCAATTCTTACAGTAGTGCAGAAAAAATGCAAGATGTTTGTGTGTGTGTCTGTTTATCTGCCTGTATGTATTTTTCAGCCCTTTTATTTTGGATTTTGCTTTGGGTTTGGCTCTAAGTAGGTATAATTGTAGCTCTTAGTCTCAGCCATGATACCATTTACTCAGAGGACTTATTCAGCCTTCAAAATTCAGTTTACGACGAAAAAAATTTATTTGATATCGATACCAGGAAATCAAAATTTGACTTACATCCATTCATTTTTCTTTCAGTCTACAGTTTTGCTTTAACTGCAAACAACTATTGCTTTTTAGTCTTTTGTGCCAATGTCCAAAGAGTCTGAGCTCTCGGACCATGGATTAGCTTTAAAGCTTTCATTACACCCGAGCAACGCCAGGATATACTGCTAGTTTGTGAATAAGTGAATCTAACAAACTTGACTGGGATTGGAACTCAGTTCTCTGATTTGTAATTCTGAACCATTATTTGTTACACCACCTTCACATTCAAGCTTAGAGCACCAGTGTGAAGAAAAAAAAAAAAAGAAAAAGAAAGTAGAAAAGAAAGGGAAAAAAATAAGAGCAAGGGAGAAGAACTTAGAAGAAAATGTTTTGGATTGTTGCAGTTCAGTGAAGTGGAGATGTTGTACTGTGTGTGCATATGCGAGAAAGGGAAGGTAAGGAAAGAAATATTGAAGGGGACGGGGAGGAAAACTCCCCACAAAAAAAAATGCCTGGGAACACTTACTCTATCCAAAAAAAACAAATGATCAGGGAGAAAGACCTAAATCTCGTCAACCAATCTTCCTTTTCTAACCTTACCCCAACCTCCACTGCTTTCACCATTAAATGACTATTTCATCAATATACAACAGTGTGCATGTCAATGTGTTCATATGTAGTTGCCCAACATAATTTGTTTATGATTATATCTATATAACACATGTGTAGGATGTATAATAGTATCCAAAACAAAGTGAAGATGAGATAAATTGGAAAATTTTATTAAAAGATGTGTTTCTATTTGATTTCTTCAGTTTAAATGAAAGAAAGACAAAACTGTGTGTGAGGAAAATATCTTTGGATATCAAAAGATAAATGATAAATCCACCAAAGAAAAAGACAATATGCATAAATCCACAAATAATAATAATCCCAACAACAAAAACAAAATTAAACATATAATCCTACCTACCAACTCCCTAATGGCTACCACTGAAAAAAATTAATGAAATTCATCAACACCACGTCTGAAAGAATGAAGGAGAATAAGTGAGAATCATAAAATTTGTTAATCTCATACCACATGGATTTTTTTGATTTAAGGATGAGTTTTGTGGTGCAGTGGATTTGAATTCCAATTAAATTTATTGCTTTCACTTATGCACAAATACCCTTGGAAAAAGGTATTAATCCATTTCTTCTCCCTTTAGCTATTAGATGACAGGTTGGGTCCTGTAGCCTTGGTTGGCAACCAGTCTACTGCAGAAAGTAATGGCAACCTATTGCGGGAAAAATCTTCTGCCCAGTCAGTCATGTCTCTTTCAAGACATGATCATCCAAGTGTATCACATATGACACTTAATCAACTGAAGCATTGAGTGTATTTTTTAATTAGTGAGCTTCAAGTGATAATGGCCATTCAATAAAGATAATCTCTTTTTTTTCAGAAATACATTTATAAAGTCATCAATGATGGAAATTTGTTCCTTATGATCAATCTCTCTTTTGTGAGCATAGTTGAGTAATGTATAGTGGCTCAGATTGAGGAATCAGAGAAATGAGTTTCAATTGTTTGAGTTTGATACATTCACTTAATTGCAAAATATGGACATTACAAAATTTACAGTTGTTCTCCTAGACTTGCTACCAAGCAAGGCTACAGAACCTAGTCTACCCTGATATTTAACCCATAATTGGAGGAAGAATAGATGGAATCATACCTTTCCCATAGATATTTACAATGAAGTGAATGCATCAAACTAAAACTGAATTCCAACTCAACTCTGATTCCTTAATCCAAGCTGCTATACATTACTTGACTCTGCCCACATAAGAGAGACTGATCATAAGGAACATATATTTCTACCAGTGATGACTTTATAAAAGTATTTATGAGAAAAAAGAAAATATCTTCAAGTACTGAATGGACATTATCACTTGAAACTCACTAATTACAAAATACACTCAATGCTTACATAAATTATGTGCCTAATTTTGTCAGGGTTGTTGAAATTATCTGTGGATTTTCCTATTTTTCTTCTATAGATTTGTGTGTGTACTAAAATTTAAAAATTTAACACATAACCTGTGGAAGATGACATGATAGCCTTTAAATAACTTGATGTCAAAAGACTGAACGAATGATGGTAGACTGTAATCAGGATCATAGAGTTAATATGAACTGCACTATCCTTTCCATAATTTCATACTATATTCCCGAGGACAATGTATGGTTTTGTATTCTCAGTTGTCCTTCTCCTAGACTAATGATCAAACATGGCTACAGAGCCCAGTCTACCCTGCTATTTAACTTATAATGGGGGGGGGGGAGAAGAGATGGAATTATAATCATAATCAAATTTTACAATTTTAGTACATCCTTTTCTTAGAGCCAGACAAGACTAAATTTTAACTTACAACTCAGTTTAAAAGTAAGGTTTTCCAAAATCTAAAAATAGACATTGATTTCTGTCTACTTTCTTTCAATCCCACCCCTTCATTTTTTCTGTGATGTATATTTTTTTTTAACTTCCGCCGGTAATATCTTGCTTTATTTTGAAATAAAGTTGCCGATGATACTTCTCTTACGGATTTCATGTAGAAATGGCCATACAACTGATTTGAACATCAAAATTTATCTTTTATATATATATATCAACCAAAGCAGTAGCTTCAATGCCGAGACTCTCGCTTATATACATGATAAACGAAACACCGACTGGAGGAGGGGAACCTCTTTACACCCATGCCTGTCAAAAAGTCATGGGGGAACCTCTTCATGCCCACAGTCACTGGATCTCTCACAGATCTCTCATCAAGGCTTGTATAGTCCTAAAATATACTTTCTTGCATGCCTGCATCATCTCAGGCTTTTTGTTTAATATTTTTCTTATGATCTGGGTATGTAACAATAGCCAGTTTTTTCCCTGACACAACCCCATAAATCTTCATAGAAGAAAAATAGAAAAATCCACAGATAATTCCAAGCCACCCTGACAAAATTAGGCACATAATTCTGCCTAACAACTCTATATCAGTTACCATAAAAGTGTTACATATCAATAAACAGACAAACACGGGTGTATATAAAAATATATGACTTATATTTTTATTGATGAACGATGAACCGTGTAGCACAGGGACAGAGAATTGAGAGCGCGCTTCTAAGGGTTGACGGGGGGGTGTCGTATCTGTTCTCCTCTACTCTCTGCCCAGACTCGTCTAATCCGTGCTTTCGCGGTCTTTATATATCTTCCAAAACCGGGACTTATTTCTTCCGGCTTTGCCTTGATCACGCGACGCCTACGTAATTCTCAGAGTCACCTGTCTGTTTGCCTCTGAGTTATTTCCGCATCTGCCGGAAATAGGGTCAAAGTGACATCTGTTACTTTTCAACGACCGGAAACGCCCCCGCTTGCTCAGCTTCCTCGGGTGGGGTGGGATTGTTATATTACAAAAGTAACTTATTCAACCCTTATCTGAAATTCATTAACACAAACTCTAAAACAATAAAAGATATAGGAAATGTCAACAACAAAAAGAGTGCCAGGAATGTACAAAGTAAATTGTACAAAGTACCCAGTGATGTACATCAATGCAAAAAAAAAAAAAAAAAAAAACAGAAACCCAACAAAAACATTATGAACCCCAGAAAGAGATTCTGGATAAAACAATTGAAACGCACTGGTGGTTAACCGTAATACGTCATGTAAGAACAGAAGTCACTGAAAAGGATATTGCAATGAGAGTGTGTTAATCTTGTATTTTCCAACAGTAAACCTAAGACCAGGGACATGCATTATCTTACCGATTGTCACAATGGCAGTAATAGCTTAAGGTAGTATATGAGTTGAAGTGAAGTGAAAAACAGGGACCTACTTGGAGTTGGCTGATTTAAAATCTACAAACCCTGACAGCTGTAATATGTATATATGTGTATATATGTAAGCAAAAAAACAGGCATTCCAAGATGAACTGCAATACGAGGAAAAACAAAGCACCCAACAAAGTAAAAAAAAAAAAAAAAATGACATATATATATATAGATATATATGTCATTTATACATATACATATACAGGTGTATATGAGAGGCAGATAAATAAATGTGTACATATATATATATATATATATATATATATATATATATATAAATAATATTTTTATAAACTTTGAGGTGGGTTTCTCACACCAAAACAAGAACAAAAGTCCATATAGATATTTTTTTTTATCATATCACCCCGAGCAAGGCGGTAAGGCCACTGGTGTGCAGGGGGCTATGTAAGAATGAATAGATTGAAAAATAGAAAGCCAGAAACCACATCCTAAACAGGAAACAAGGGATGAGCCTCTTCACCTGTTCAATAGACGTGGGTGGAGTGTGAACCGGGCGATAGTTCAGTCTATCTAAATATATCTGCAAATCATTCATTGAATTATGAGTTATTATACTTCAAGTTTATGGTTGATACTGTCAAATGATGTATCATAGTATTCAAAGCAAAGTGAAGATGATTTAAATTAATGTCTGGAATGAAATCTGATACAGCTATGCATCCATGACCATTCACAAGGCTGTATGTAAAAATTATACCTGCCTGTTCACACTATAAATCTCCTGCCATTGTTAAATGCAACACACTACTAAACACATTAAAAGTTGAAGCCAGACTAACCACTAATGTACACAAATGAAAAATGTAACTTAGTCTACATGGCAACACAGCACCAAACTTTCTTTAAACTTAACTCAAAAGTGAAGGATTTGAGTGAGGACATATATTTAGATGGACATCTGTCCTTGGTTTGGTGTGAGGAACCCGTACCCAAAGTTTGTAAAATATTATCCACTCTGTCAGGGCTGTAGCTGATGCTAAAAAAACACCGGGCACAGAGAAAATTGCCCGGATTTATTAGTCGACAATGTGATGACATCAGCAGTGTCATCCGTTTCCAGAAACTATGATTTTGCGGATTTTTTCGGCTATTCCAATGGAAATTAGGCACAGAACGTTAACGAAAGCAGAAAATCAGGTTTGGACTTCCTGAATATAACCAGTCTTTTCTCCCAAAATTAATAAATAAACAGATTTTTACTGCATTCATTTGGATGTTTTCTTCGCTTTTTTCTTTCTTTCTTTGTGAATTGTTTAAAATTAAACTTTTATAGAAAAATATACATTTTTGAATACAAAACTAGAAGATATCTTCAGTTTTCTAAAATAAAAAAAAATTTGAAAAAAAATTTTTCATCAAAATCTGACTAAATGAACCTTCTCACTGTAATCAAAGATTATTAAAAAAATACCTTAAAACCCTACCCTTTTGGCATTAAATAACCCACAGAGGTTGATATGTTGTTAAACAAAACTCCCAAAAAGCTCAAAATGTGAAGGAAAATGTAGTCGGAACAAGAGACAACATACACATGATCAGAGAAAGTGTGAAAGATTGTAAGAAAACATTATTTATTCTGTTTTAATAAATTGCACAAGGGTGTGTGTTTTTTTATTCAGGCCAGCATGCTTAACTTGGCTGTTATAACATTTTGACCATTGTACTTTCCGGCCTTCTTTAGGTGCTTACCTTTGAATGCAGTAACTTTTTGGGAATTTCAAACCTTTAGTCAATCCTGGGAACAGAAGGTACTCATTTTGTTTTTCCATACTTAGAGGATATTATTTCATATCAGTACTCACCAGTTGTCTTTACCTTTGTGTTGTTTGCTTGCTTCTCCCACTGATCCACAATATGTGACTTTTCAGTACTATCAAAGCCAGTGATTGAACTGACAGGGAGTTTGATGTTTTAATCAATGCTTTAATCCACTAGGCCATGTGCCTTGACCTGTGGCCTTTGTGGATTAGAACATCAATGAAAGGTCCAGTCTGTAGAAACATAAGCATCACAAAGTTGAATAGGATTGGGGAATACTGATTTGAAATGTTTCCTAAATCAGGGTTTTTCAAATTGTGGGTTTAAATTGTTGCAACAAAAAAGAAAGAAAGAAAAGAAAAAATTTGCAAGTGCAGAATATAAACAACTCTAAATGTTGCACAGCACTCATAAATCATAACTGGTTTTTCACCAAAGTAAGCTTGGATTATATCTTATTTTTTTAAATATATTGTGACTATTTACGCTCTCACACCCTGATTGAGCACTCTGGAAGAATGGTAGACTTTGAAAAACAGTAGCTACTCTAGCACATACACATCATTCATTCAGCAATGAATTAGAACACTCTCAGCTATTGGGCATGTATAATGATAATATACACGTTAAAAAGTCTGCCTCCTTCTTCCGAGCACCCATAGCTCAGAGGTAGGATCGCCGACTGACGCCAATTTGGTCGGGTTTCAATCCTGGGTAAAAAGCAATCAGCTGTCTAACCATACTGACAGTGAAACAGATCTGTCTGCGGATGACTATATATAATCAAGGCATTTTACTGCCACTATTGAGCAGGAGATTACATAGGAGGAAAGTTATGAGAAAGAGTGACAAGTTATAGGGGGTGTCAGGAAGAGGGTAGGAGAAGGATGATGAGAGTGGAGTGGACAAAGAAAGGAGCATGAGAGGAGATGCAAGTTAGTGAAAAAGGAGATCACTATTGATTTTACATTCGAATTCTTGAAGATCGTAGCTGTCTTGGAAGCAAGTAAACAGAAGTGAATTCCACGGGCAGGAAGTGTGAGAGAAGAAGCTGCTGGAGTAGAATTTGTGCTTATAATTTATTGGTTTCACAGTAAAAGGGTCGGACCTAGTTGCTAATCTTGTGGCTCGAGTAAATTCATGTATGGGGGAGGGTACCAGTGAGCTAAGTTCATCTGAGCAGAAGCTATTAAAGTATTTGTAGAAGAGACACATTGTACTAGTAAAAAAGTGACAATCCGACCTGCCAAGTCGGAATCGATCACATTACAGATTCTCTGTTGGATTTTGTCAAGGACCCCTAGGTGGATAACAGGAGCACCTGACCAGATATGGCAGGAGTATTCAATGCACGAGCAGATGGTAGATTTCTATGGACAGGATTGTTTCAGACTGGAAAAACTTCCTGGTAGGTATATATATGTGCGCATGTCAGTTCTTTCTCACAAAGAGATCTCATGTCAAAACTTAGGAAGGCGTGCTCTGTTCTTCTTTATGTCCGGTGAAAACCGTTAAGATTGTCGAATAATTCAGTTGCATTTGAAGTCAGAGCTAAAAATAAATTTCTCTACTCAATATCGAGGTTTTGTACTGTTACATTCTTTCTGTGGTAGTAAGATATGTTCTATTCATTTGAAATCTTGGAATTTTCACCGAGTTCGCTATAGTTTTTCTTTGTTTTTCTTTTATTTATTTAATAATTTCATCTTCATACAAATAGATACATGCAATTCCAATATGTGTGGATAATAAGAAATACATATAAATTGTCAATGCTGAATAAATAAACTTAGCAAACAGTTTGTCTTTGATTTATTACGTGTCTGTATGATGGGTCACAGTGCAAAATGTGATTCTTGTTGTGGGTCGCAGTAATAAACGTAAGAAAATGCTTGAAAAATGTTGCCCTAAACATGTAAAACAGAATAGGAACATTTTTCCCTTTTGTGTATTGAGTGAAAGTGTTTTGCTTGAAATTCCAAGAGTGTTACCAAGTCTGAAGACGGACACCTGAAGAAGCCAAAATAACATGGCAGCTGAAATGTGAATATAGCAAGCAAGATGAATCTGAATACAAAAAACTTATCATAATGATAATTTGTCCTCTGAAAACTTCTAACAGAGCTATCCATGTTGGAAATATATATTTATGTATATTTCTGCTTCCCTCACGGAAAAGTAGGTTCTTCTCTCATGGTATATTTTGAAGGCTAAATTTAGGGGTCCACATGGCTTCAATTTTTGTGTTTGAAATTTAGAGTGAATCAAAATGATTATTAATAGAAGTTCAACAATATCAATCTTTCTTGCTTTATTAAATGATCAATTTGTTTTTAATATTGATATATTTATAATTTGTGTACATGTGCTTGGAAAGAGAAATTCGAGAAAGGGGTTTGTGTTTCAGTCATTCCTTAAATAGAGTGCAAAAAAAAAAGAAACGGCTATCAAACCTTTCAGTTTACAGATTAAAGAAATCATATAATAGAACCAAATAAATACAACGCAAGTTCATGAATTAACTATATCTTCTACACCACCCTGGATAATAAATCAACCGAAAGTTATTCTTGATCTGACAAAATACCCAAAACACAAAACTAACCCAGTCATATACCAATCAGAAATACTCGACATAATAAACATCCAGACTACCTTTATGCATATACAGATGGAGCAAAAAACAAAAATAAAGTCGGATCAGCTGCCTTACTTAAAGATCAGAAGAAACGTAAAAGATTAATAAATACAGCTTCCATATATAGTGCTGAAATAATTGCTATTAATTTGGCACTTAATATAATAACTACGACCCATTGCAACAAATTCATAATCTTCACACTCGTTATCTGTGCTTACTGCTTTAAAAAACAAAAACCTTTCTGATCCTTTAATCATAACAAGTATTAAACAGAGTGTATAATTTAACTAAAAGTAAAGAAATAATCTTTTGTTGGATCCCAAGCCATTTAGGTATTCAGGGAAATGACAGGTCAGACTCGGAAGCAAAGAAAGCAATGAAAGATAAAATAGCAAAAATCAAAATTCCTTATACTGATTTTAAAATTTTAAAGATGTAGTGAAGAGAATGATTTTTAAAAAGTGGCAAAATTATTGGGATAGATACACTAACAACAAACTACAAAACATAAAACCCACTATTGGAGAAGGGAACATTCAATACAGAAATAGAAGAGAACAGGTTTTGCTGACCCGCCTTCACATAGGACATACCTACATCACGCACCATCATTTACTGGAGGGCACAGAATCCCCAATATGTACCAGCTGTCAAAAAAGATTAAGTGTCAAACATATACTTTTAGAGTATAGAAACTTGAATAGAGTTGTGAAAGAAATATTACCAAACAAGTAGTTTGAATAAAAACTATTTATGGAAATGAGACCAAGCAGGATACTCGAATTCTTAAAAGAAATCGAAATGTACTCAAAAATATGACTGGTTGAATACTATCTCATACACACACATATAGATATATGTATTTCTACCAACTTGCTATATATTCCAAAACTTGGTTCTACCGAATGTGCGTTTGCAAATCTTGTATATATATATATATATATATAATACATATACATATAGTGTATGTAGGCTGGATTTGGCTTCAGATAACCCATGGTGGTTGGTATGCCATAAAATTTAAACGGCCAAATTAAATATATACATTTTTATAAAATATTTTATTAATTTAAAATGTGTTAAATGTATGAATTTGTCTAAATATCTAAGTCTGTTATATATATTAATTTGTTAAATATACAAACTTCTTGAAATTTTTCTTAACTTCTGTTCAATTTTTAATAATTCGATTTGGCGTTAAATGACCCAAGATGGGTTGATATGCCGTAAAACAAAACAAACAAAAACAATTTCAGTCATGCTTGCTGCATTCATATCTGCCCAAATACCCTTAGAAAATGTATGAATCTATCTCTTTGCTTCCCAACTATGGATTAAATAGGACATGTTATTTAGCCTTGGTAGAAAACCACAAGACCTCCTACAGAAGGTAGCTGAAGAGAGTGACAAGAAAGGACTATAAATAAACTACAAGAAAACCAAATGCATGGTCATCAGCAAAAAGAGCAATCTAAAATGCCAAATACAGGTGGGGGATACTAAAATCAAGCAGGTACAAAAATTTAAATACCTGGAAAGTGTTCTAACAGAAGACGGAAAGAGTGACACTGAGATCTGAAGGTGAATTGACATGGTGAAGGAAGCATTCCAGAAGTTGAGTAAAGTATTAAGAAACATGACAGTTTCACTAGGAACAAAGAAGAGAGTACTAGCTTGCTATGTGATGTCAGTTCTTCAATATGGCAGTGAATCCTGGACAATATCAAAGATGAAGGAAGACCTTGAAGCAGCTGAAATGTGGTTCTACAGAAGGATGCTGCAGATATCATGGACTGAGCATGTAAGCAATGACGAAGTTTTGAAAAGGAGGGAAACGAAAAGGAAATTGATACTAAGCCTCAGGAAGAGACAACTAAAGTTCCTGAGACATGCAATTGTAATATAACAATCTGGCCCCACCCGAGGAAGGCTGATGCAAGCGAGGGTGTTTCCGGTCGTTGAAAGGAACGGATGTTTGTTTGACCTTATTTCCGGCAGCAGCGGAAATAACTACAGAGGCAAACAGAACAGGTGTCTCTGAGAATTACGTGGGCATGCGTGGGCGAGGCAAAACCGGAAGAAAAAGTCCCGGTTCTGGAGATTATAAAAAGACCTCGGCACGCGGATTCGCCAGTAGTAGTAGAGAGGAGCAACAGAGATCGGCCGGTGAAGAGAGACACAACAGATCAGACAACACTCCCGTCAACCCATTTGAAACGCGCTCTCTCAATTCTCTGTTCCCTATTCTACACGGTCCATCGTCATTAATAAAAATATCACTTTATATTTTTATATATATATATGTGTGTTTGTCGTCATACGGCGATATATAACCGGCTCAGTCATTAAGACGTAATAATTGGTGCCTAGTGACTTGCTGTTTTGAGACAACAAAACAGTTAGATGCGAGCTGGTTGCCACGGCGACGATTGAAATTCAACGGACTTAAAACTATCAGATAGAAAGAAAAAAGAAGACGAAAATATATAGCAGCCGCACGACTATAGACATCAGCCAAGGTAGGTGACTCTTTGATTTGATAGTGTGTGTATTTTCTGCTCGTGTTTATAAGTCTAGTTATAAAAAAAAAAAAAAAAAATTGGAACAGCATACTTTTGCCGATCTGACCCTACAATTGAGAAATGCGGATTGTTCGGTGTCGAACACATTTAGGGTAGAACGGAGGGGGTGCAGGACTACATGCAGAGAGTAGTACGCCTAGCGGAGAGCACATAGGGGGGTTGCGGGAGGAATAAAGTTGAGATATTTACCTATCTGTAAGTATAAAACATCTGAGTTAATGATTTATTTTTTTGCTAATATTTTACCATATATGTGAAGTGAGTTTACTGGTATGTTGCTTAATTAATCTTACTTTTATTGAGTAAGTGGAATGTAAAATCATGTAAAGGAAGTTTCTTCTACTCTTTAAAGTGGATAATTGGATTAACTTGTTGATAACAATGTTTTCTTTGGTTTGTGCAGTGTTAGGTTTTCTTTTTTTTGGATTTCTTTTCAATGACTGTACACTACAAAATGATTTACATTTCTATGTTTGTGAATTATGCTTTTGTGCAGGTTCCCATCAATTCAACATCCTCTGTGAATTTTCATTTATGTGACTTGGGAAATATCTTTTGAAGATATATTAATTTCTGAAAACTTTATATTGACACGGATAGACCTGCAGATTCCACAGTTGATCGGAACAAAAAGAAAGAACAACTGAAAAGTCTTGTAGACTTATTGGCTGATATGCTATAGGATTGGGAAAGAAGCAGTGGGAGGATTAACGATAGTTTAAGTGAAATAGTTAGGAAGATACAAACGTGGAAAATTATTAATAGTATCTAAAGCATAAAGTAAATTATACGTCTCTGGTTCAGTGGTTTGGTCCCCAATTACGCAGAAATTTCCCAATTTTTCAGTGGACACCATGCCGGTAGAATTGCGCGATATGGAGGAGATTCCTATCCGCAAACTAGTAAATACCTTGGAACAGATAGATATGGAAAGATTTAGTGAAGGATATGAAGAACTCCCGAAGAAGTTGACGATAGGTGTCATTGCTGGCATAGTCGGCGTTATGATAATCCTTGGAATAATAGCTAGGAAGCGGATTTTTAAGTGTGAAAGAAGCAACAGTGCTTCGGGAAAGGAAAGGGAGTTATCCGTTGTGAATAGTACTCCGGGGTCAACGGGTGTTCAACACTCAAATGTCTCTGCGTTAAACAGAGAGATGTCAACAAATCAGATATGCTTGGATTCGAATCCAGAGGAAGTAGTTCAAGGAATGGAAAACATTGTACAAACTAAGGAACTACGAGTCACGGGTCCATTTTTTTAGACTAAATTAATATAGATGAAACCTCTAATCCTCCACAAGTAAATTGCATGCGGATTAACGTTGGAATCAGGGTAATTTTCTTCATTTTCTATTGAACATTTCTCGGTCAGACTATGAATGATATGTACTGCAGATAATGGCCATTTTTCTGTGTTCAAACATAGTATGTTTGAAATTAAATTAAATTAAATGAAGTTACATGTGTAACAATAAACTCGAGCAGAAACACGCATGGTGTTGGTCAAAGGTCATTTACTCGATGTCAGTTTAGAAACTGGGGCGCGGTTACCGCCTATAATCATGTGGTTATGCATCGAGGGGTCTACGCTTATGGACAGAGTCGAGAAAGAAAATGAACATTTTTAAGAACTTTGCCCAATTCTGTGAAAATGGATATTAAAAAAAAAAAAAAAAAAAAAGAACAATGAAACATCGAGCTGGTAGAACAATTTTCACGATGGACATGAACATTGTTGGGTTGCCGATGTAGGCTCCCCTATATATTTTTTTGTTGTTTTTTTTTGTTTCGGCATGCACATGTTTGTTGTTTTGGCGTGCACATGTTTTATACAATTGTCGGGCTTGTGTGGCATGGGGAGGAGAGTGAGGGTGTTGCGCTTAAAATGTTCTTAGGTGAACATTTTGGAAAATGGGAGGGCAAGGAATGTAATATAACAATCTGGCCCCACCCGAGGAAGGCTGATGCAAGCGAGGATGTTTCCGGTCGTTGAAAGGAACGGATGTTTGTTTGACCTTATTTCCGGCAGCAGCGGAAATAACTACAGAGGCAAACAGAACAGGTGTCTCTGAGAATTACGTGGGCGTGCATGGGCGAGGCAAAACCGGAAGAAAAAGTCCCGGTTCTGGAGATTATAAAAAGACCTCGGCACGCAGATTCGCCAGAGTAGAGTAGTAGTAGAGGAGCGACAGAGATCGGCCGGTGAAGAGAGACACTCCCGTCAACCCTTAGAAGCGCACTCTCTCAACTCTCTGTTCCCTAGGCTACACGGTTCATCATCATTAATAAAAATATAACTTATATTTTTATATATATATGCGTGTTTGTTGTTTGTCGATATACAACACAATGAGGAAGGAGGGCTTGGACAACCTGATACTAACAGGCCAGATAGAGGGAAAAAGAGACAGGGAAAAGCAGCAGATAACATATTTGAAGGAACTGATCAAGTAGATGACGGAATGAGAGCTGCGTGGTGCAACAGTAGAAAGCGTGCTAAAAGCCACCAGGGATAGGGAAATGTGGAAAGCTATGATCGCCTATGTCCTAAAAGGACGTGGCACATAAAAGAAGAAGGAAAAAGACAAATCTCAATTCAAAACCCAAGGAGGACTGTTTGGGGACCTCATGGCATACTATATGCGCCTATTTCATGTGTTCAGTTCTGAAAAGTAATTTTATCCAGTGTTGGAGAAGGATATATATGTTAGAACCTTTGAAGTTAGCTGATACTGACCTCTGAAAGAGTGACTGATTGCCCCTTCCTGGGTTAACTTTTTTTTTTTTGTACAATGACAGTGTATCTTTTTAATTTTATATGCCTAATTCCAGGAAAAGTTTAAAAAAAGAAAATCAATCCAAGGTGATTGATTTAGTAATCAAACTTTTACCCCATTGTTTCTGTCATTTATAACTGTCTTTTAAGGGGTTTATTTATATATCCGCAAACCAACAAACCAATTATAGAAATCCTAAAGTGAATATCTGAAAAGAAAATTTCTAAATCAGTTAAAATATTCTGATTTTTCTATTCATACCAGGATGCCCACCTTGGTCGTTCTGCCCGAAATCTCTTGAGGTGTCACTTATATCTAATAACTGTTGAATTTTGAACCAAATCTTTTATTTAATCCATGATGAAGGGAGTTCTCGTTCAGTTCTCCATGTTTCAGGGATATTTTTCTGTTCTTTTATTCTCTCTAGTCTTTTTCTCAACATGCTGGTATAAGTCTTTGAATCTTAAACCGAATGTTTGTATTTGAGTCGTATGTGATAAAGAAAGCTTGAAGGTATAGCACCTGAGACCTAAGCATAACCACCAAGATCAACATGGGATGAATAATGTAGTCATTTCCAAATTTCAATTGTAATTATCCAATATTTTTGAGTTTTTGTCTATTAGTTATGAATTTTTAAAAGTCATAAGCTAAAATGAGCAGATATTAGGATTGCCTACCCATTTTCAAATCATAACTTCCACACTTTTTTTTTCTTTGCTAATTGGAGTAGATAGACTAAACTATCACCCGGTTCACACTCCACCCATATCTATTGAACAGGTGAAGAGGCTCATCCCTTGTTTCCTGTTTAGGATGCGGTTTCCAGTTTTCTCTTTTCCAATCTTTTCACTCTTTTCTTTATTTCTTTTTCTTTTTTTTTTTTTTCAATTGGAGTAGATAGACTAAACTATCGCCCAGTTCACACTCCACCCATGTCTATTGAACAGGTGAACAGGCTCATCCCTTGTTTCCTGTTTAGGATGCGGTTTCCGGTTTTCTCTTTTCCAATCTTTTTACTCTTACATAGCCCCCTGTGCATCAGTGGCATTATCGCCTTGCTTGAGGTGATATGATTAAAACAAAAAAAAATTTCTGACAAAGACATTTTTCCTTGCCTGGATTTTCACTATGACTGCACGGGTCGGCCCGGACCCATGCCCGGTGTGCCCGGTAGTCAGATACAGCCATGTACTCTGTAATGAAACTATCTGGGTAGATGTGTATGTATGCATGCATGCATGTATATATAAGCAGAAACCTTTCTTTTAAGCATCATTCATTGAATATGACTGACAAAGATAATTTTGTCTTTTATTGAGTTTTTCTAGCATTTTTCTGTTTTTTTAAGAGTTAAAGAATATAAAAATTATCCATATTTTTTATTGTTCCGAGCACTTCTGGCAAGTGCTTCAGCCATTCTCAGGGATGTTGCATTTGGCCTATTTATTTGCTTGTGTTACACTACATAATAGATTTTACTGTGTGAAATTTTTTGTGGAAGAGTGACCATTTTCAGCTGTCACATGCTGGGCTGACATGAGGGTCACTTCTATTTTTAGAAAACATGTAACAAGCCATCTCTGTTACTGAACAGTGTCAGATTGATATCAAGATAATGGGATTTAATCAATAGGGCTTCTCTAACAGTAAGATATGGACTATTATGAGATTTAGAAAGAATTTTTGTGTTATTGACTAGAAGTTTTCTTAAGGGATTCTTGTAAATTATGGATTAATAAACGCTTTCTAATAGCACCTTGATTCAACAGGTGACACACACACACACATTATATATATATATAAACCATTAATTTTAATGGTCACTCATATTTAAGTAGATGCTCTGTTTTTATTATAAACAATATATCTATTGATTTATATCTACTGGACTTAATATTTGAGAAATCTTGTTAGAAAAATATGTATCATTTAACAGGATTTGAACCTGCATTTTTTAAGGGAAACTATCATTAGATCTGACATAGGGGACGCATGCTTGAATCCTAATAGGGGACTTAAATTTTCTGATAAGATTCCTGAATATTCAGGTCAGTAGATGTAAATAAATATACTATTTAATAATAGAAACAGAGAATCTACTCAAATATGAGTGTACATTAGAAATAAGATTTTAATAAATGAATAAAAAATATGTCCGATTTAATCTATAATGAAAAAAAAAACAAAAACAAAGACAAACCTCCAATTTAAAATCTTACAATATCAAAAAGCTCTAATAGAAATATCAATAAAACAAATATTCACACAAGTGAACAGATACTCACCAAGTCTGGAAATTAGGAGGTGATAAACCAGAGTAATTAATTTGATTCATGATACACACTTTTGTCATTTCATGTAGGATATCATTAAGTAGCTGTCATGTGACTCTCATAACTTATCTCCACAAATGGGAGATAAACATCCTCTGTACCCATACTATATATATATATCTCTTCAGATGTAAAAGAATGAAGAAGAAAATGGCAACCTTCAAAACATTAATTTAAAACAGGGCTCAAAAAGAGCAATAAATATTTATTATTGTTTTTTCAATGTTGCAATAAAATGCACAATTTTGTAGTAGTTATTTACATGTTCTAATTTAAATAGATTTTTATTTTAATTTGAATTTATTTTGTTTTGATATTAACATTAATTGGGACCCTTTAATTGAAGCCTGAAAACCTTAAAGGACCATTATTTCATCTGACCCATTTCTTTCTTTTATATATAATTTTTAAATGAGTTATTTCACTACCTTGGTTTCTATCATGAGTGGTATCTTCAGGCGATTTTTAATAAAAGTATTCAAAAGTTATACAATTGTGTAGAACACTTAATACAAATGTGTTTTGGTCTAACCCTATCAGGACCAAAAACTAAGTATTAAACAATCAATATATATATATATATATGTGTGTGTGCGAGTTGAATATAGAAACCAAAATCCAACAATATGAATAAAGTAAATAAAGAACAAATAGGAAAAAATGTCTAAATTAATTTAGATTAAAAGACACTTTTTTCCTACTTGTTCTTATATATATATATATATATATATATATATCTTTTAGAAGTAGTACAAACTAATGGGTTGGCAGTTCACTGTTTGTAGTGATTTACTTTAATAAGAGTGCTCGATACTTAGGAGAGCATTATATAGTAATATTTTTATTATAGGTTCATAATAAAAATATGGTTTACTGCAACACAAATGTTGTTTTGGTACTACTGCCTGGTGATGTGCTAATAAAATAGTACTGAAATACAAAGGCTCTTGTGCTACAGTAAACTATGTTTTTATTATTAACTTATAATAAAAAATACCATATATATTGTTTTAAATTTATTTTAACCTCTTTTGGCTCCTGTCACCAAGTGGCAACTTTACTGTTCCAACAGCAAGAATCCGTTACATTTTTACTTTTCTCAGTATTTTTTTTTCCCTCCTACTTTCATTTTCTTTTTTGTTTTTGCTACATACACACAATTTATTTTACCATAATGTTTTGTTACTGTTGATGAGATGGGTGTTAAATTCACTCATTGAAATGACCATACTTTTCTGGAAAATTTGAATTTTTTTAATATGTAATATGTACATATATATATACATATATGTACATATATAAACAGGTTTAAAGGCGCAAGCATAAATCTATATGCATGAAAGTGTATGATAGCCACGACATATAAATATTTAATCTTTACTTATGTTTGAGATTCTTTTATAAGCTTTCAGGTTTTACTGAATTTGGAATTAGTTCCTTCTCTTCCAAAGTAAAAGCCTGTGAAAATTTCTATATAAATACAATGCGGATGAGAAAAAGAAAATGTCTGCGAGAGAACGGAATAACATTAACCCATCTGCACAATTTTGTTTGTTTATTGGCAACTTAGCATTTTGACAAATTCTATGGTTTCTTAACTTTTGTGCAAGAATTAGTATTCAGCTTAATTAAATGGCTGCTTAAATTTTTTCATGCTTAGGTCTAATCAATGTCAGTGCCCAAAATACACAAGCAGAAATCCATTTCTACCAAGGCAAAACCAGATACTTTTCAGTTCATCTCTTTCACCAATATATGGTATCTACAAATGTGATATAAGATGACTAGTTCAGAACAGTCCCTGGTTTTTTGAACAGGAGTAGAGGTTTATCCCTTTTTTCATGTTTAGGACTGGATTTCTGTTTCCTTCTAAAATCTATTTTAATTCTATACTTCTAATATCTTCGCCTAAATTCTAAAATCTTATTTACTTTTTTCTTCTATAAGAGTAAACAGTTCTGCATATTGTCTGGTTCACAAATTTTGAACAGGAGTAGAGGTTAATCCTTGTTTTCTGTTTGAGAATGGATTTCTGGTTCCTTGTAAAGTCTTTTCAGTTTCTTTCACTGAACTGTTACATGATGTCTGTTCTCTATAGCAATGAGTACTGGACGATCTACACAAAGATGAAGAAAAAACTTGAAGCAACAGAAATGTGGTTATACATGCTGAGGATACCATGGACTGAACAAGTGAGCAACAAAAACGTTTTGAAGAAAATGGAAACAAAAGGTAAACTAATCAAGAAGAGTCAGATGAAGTTTCTAAGACACATAATGAAGAAAGAGGGCATGGAAAATTTGATACTCACAGGACAGAAGGCAGGAGTGACAGAGGAAAGCAATGAATGACAGACTTGGTAAATAAATGGTGGGACAGGGCTTAGGAGAAATAACAAAAAGAAAAAGTTTATTAAGAGCTACAAGGGACAGGAAGTCGTGGAGAGCCATGATCACCTACATCCTGAGAGGATACCTCACCTTAAAGACAACAACAAAATGATTTGATAGGAAATTTCTCACCCACTTTTACCTTGAAAAATAATCAAAATCTCCTTAGTGGGGACAAATCAGTAAGAAATCTGTCAAGGCAGATGAACATAACCTCGCTGCTGATCTTGAGAAGGACTTCAACACAGTGGTGGACTGGTTTAAAAGGTGGCTTGTGAATTTCAATGCTTCTAAAATGAAACTGCTATCTGTCAGTAATCACAGGCAATCTCTCCTGCCCCCCCTCCCGTAAGCATTAACCAAGTGAGTCTCCCTGAAAGCAATATACTGTGCCTCCTCAGGCTTACCCTATCTTTCAACCTCAAGTGGAATCACTACATTCAGTCAATAGCTAAATCCACTGCTAAGAAGATTGGGTCACTGTTTCAGGCTAGGAAGTTTTTTTTGCCTAAATCCATCTTGCACATATACAAATCAACCATCCGACTATGCATAGAATACTGTTGTCATATCTGGTCAGGTGCCCCTGCCGTTTATCTCAATGTTCTTGACAGGCTCCAAAGGAGAATCTGTAATGTGATTAATCTTGACCTGGTAGCTCAACTTCGATGAACTTCAGTCACTAGTGCCCCCACCACAAGAATTTACTCACGCAATCATACTGGCAACAAGGTCCCACTGTTTTACAGATAAATTAACCAAATGCAGCCAACAATTCTATTCCAGCAGCTCCTTTCCTCGCAAAAATATATTGTTAGTAATATTTTCCCTTCAAAAATGTTTATTTTTCTATTAAAGTCTATTTTTATGTATCAGTTAGTTAAGTGCCATACGTGATACACGCTTTGGCGATCATGTCTCAAAAGAGACATGACTGACTAGGCAGAAGATTATCCTTCAGTAGTTTGCCATTGATTTCTTTGGTAGACTGGTTGCCAGCCAAGGCTATAGAACCCAATCTGTTCTATTATTTAACCTATAACTGGAGGGAAGAGACAGATTAATACCTTTCCCAAGGGTATTTGTGTGTAAGTGAATGCAAAGAATTCAACTGGAATTTGAACTCGGCTCTCAGATTTGTCGTTCCGAGCCGATATCCACTATGCCACAACGCATATCTTTTTGTATGTATATATTTCTATAAAAGTCTATTTTTATACTTTCATAGTGTTTTGATCCCAGTTTGGGGGTTAACTATTTTACCATAGCTGGGACCCTAACAAGTGCTACCACTTCGGGTGAGGGTGGACCTGAGAACAGCAGCATTTAAGAGGTAGTTCCATGCTTCTCACAACCTCCCGATCAGAGGCCTTGCTGCTGGATGCAGTTTACCATCATACCCAGGATTACACGTACATGTGAGAATTTTAATGTTCACCATAAGGAACAATAATAAACATAGATACTGCTATGGCTTCTATTGCATAACACAATCCATTACATAAACACTGAGTTGGATTGTGGGTTAACCTACTCATGTTCCCAATACAGTAAATTACCACAAAAATCTGGTTGAATTCTTCCTCACCATAAAGTATTTAGTAGAGGAGATAAGAAAATGGAATACTGAATAGGCTGTGTTAGGAGTAGTTTTGCCCAACACTGCAAGTTGCTACAGCTCTAAAATATTAACTTAAAAACTTGAGTCATATTCTTAAATATCCTTGTTGGATATAGAATTTTTCTTTTTTTTTTTTTAATCATATCACCCCGAGCAAGGCGAAAACACCACTGATGTGCAGGGGGCTACGTAAGAGTGAAAAGACTGGGAAAGAGAAAGTCGGAAACCACATCCTAAACAAGGAACAAGGGATGAGCCTCTTCACCTGTTCAACAGATGTGGGTGGAGTGTGAACCGGGCGATAGTTTAGTCTATCTACTCCAATTGAAAAAAAAAAAAAGAAAAGAGTGAGAAGATTGGAAAAGAGAAAGCCGGAAACCACATCTTAAACAGGGAACAAGGGATGAGCCTCTTCACCGGTTCAATAGACGTGGGTGGAGTGTGAACCAGCGATCATGCTAGACACCAATCTCAGTTGCAAATATTTAAACTGTCATTTGTATATGACAGCTTTCTCAGATCAGTGGTTAAAAATGACTGAGCAAATGAAGCCTATATGTTTTAGTGAGAAACATACTTCTTAAAATCCTGTGGATTGGCACTACAAAATCGCAAAGAATAGTACCAGATAACAGGAAACACATCACTGAAAGACTTTCAACAATAGCAACAACTAAAATGGATGAACAGAAAATAATATCTTCTTTATTACTTTAAAAAAAATGATTAGGAAGAAAACAACAATCAGTCCTGAAAAGAACTATAACAGCAGACTTGAGAAATCTATTTTCCTGAAAAATTGTCTGAATATAAAGCGCTTACAAATTTCAGCTAAAAATAGCATTTGCTGTTCAGTCATTGAATCCCTGATGTTTCCTCATAAGAAAATCACTAATGTTAGTTTTACAGATGATGAGAACAGATACTACACTTTGATCACAGCTCAATGACCAGTGAGTAAAAAGAAAAGCATACCTCGAATAGCATTGGCTCCTTAGTTAATCAATGCCAAATGTTCCTGATAGGGAAATGGATAATATTTGCATCACCTGTTCTGAACTGTGGTCCACTGTTGTGTTAACTGCATTGAGTTCCACAGTCTATTTACTGCTCTGTATTAAGAATTTAATTTCATAACAACTGCTTATGAACAAGTTCTTTACTAAACAGTTTTTAGAACATTCAGTGAGGGACAAGTTTGCGATCAAAGGCGTGTTGAGGCCAGAACTTTTGTGCGTTAAGGTGCATTGGACATTGTCTTGGAAAGAGAAAGAGAACCAAATTCAAATTCCAGTTGAATTTGTTGCATTTACTTACACACTAATACTCCTCTCTTCCCTTCAGCTATGGGTTAAATAGACAAACAGATTGGATTCTATAGCCTTGATTTTTAACTTACTGTAAGAAAATCTTCTGTCCAGTCTTTTGAGATATGATCACCCAAGCATGTATCACGTATAGCACTTGACTGACTTTTTCAAAATATAGCATGTTGCAACATACATGGTATGGTACGTGAATATTAAAATAATCATCAATTCCTTGTGAGGTAAGTTTTTTAAACTTTTCATTGTATATATGCGCACATCAGCTCTATAAATAAGCAGGTACATATAAACATATTTATCAAAAACAAGTGTTTGATAGAAAAACATTTGTTTGTTAACTTTGTCTTCTAAAATTGTCTAATAGAAAAAAAAAAAGTAATAAGTCAGGATGAAGATAAATGAGGATAACATTCTTATCTGCTTTTTGATAATTTGATAGCCTATGGGTATGTTTTTCTGAGTTACATTTATTCTTATAAATAACATAAATAGATAAAATGCACAGAGAATGACGCACACACTTTGAGAGACAAAATGACAGCCATTCATGTACCGAGAACAAAGAAGGCCCACACTAATCACTAATGAGAAAGAACCCCACACCATGTATAAAAAATAAGCACAAACACTAAAAAATTAGAGAGAGAGAGAAAGAAAGACACAGAAAGAGAGAGAGAGAAAGACAAAGACAGACATACACAAAGTGAGAGAGAGGAGAACATGTGACCACACACACACACACACACACACACAGAGGCACATAGAATCAAAGATACTGTCAGTAACAAAAAGATACAGACAGACACACATGCACACAGGGATAAAAAGACACACACAAAAACACATGCAGAGATAGAGGGGAAAAGGAAATACAACCAATAAATAAAATAATAATAACAAATAAAAAATTAATTAATTTTCTCATGATGCAAGTTATAAAGAAACCAAAAGGGGTTTCTGTTACATGGGTGATTTTATGACTCTGCTTCCGGAAAGGACAGAATCTTTCTCTCTCCTCTTGTCTTCAAGATGTAAACCAAGAAGTTATAGAATTCCCACTGAGGAATGTTAGTTTTGATGGTCCACTGGCGACTTAACTTTTTCCACTTACAAACGACATTGTTGGAACTGTTTTAGCAGCCTTATTCATGATTGGTCTCCCCATCTCAGCACAAGGTTGACTTGAGCTCGACCAGCTTTACTCGTTCATATCATTACTTCCTATAAATTATTTCAAAACCAAAAAGAAAATTGGACACACTAAATTGTTGCAATTCATTGCGATGCTCACTTGAGCTCAACCATATTTAGCCATTCATATCCTTACTTTGCAAAAATCATTTCAAGACCAAAAGGAAATGAACATACCCAAAAGAATTTTAACTTTATTTCAATACAGTCAACATAAAAAAAGAAACGTTCATAGCAGAAGCGCAACATTTTTGTTAGCTTCTATTTTCTTTGTTAACATATTGAACACGCACCATCACATAAAATACTTATAAAACCCAGAAGCTTGTTAAAATCCACAAGACAAGACACAAAGCCAAGACACAGACACCCACACAAAGACAAAAAACACACACACACACACATTGAGAGATATTAAAGATGCACAAACTGATTGAAAGAAAGGAAGGAAAACAAAGACATGCACACACCCTCATGAAAAAAGTGTCAAATGCACGGACACACACACAGAATGTCAATGACATTCACACAGAACAACAAAAATGCAATGCAAAATACATACTCGTGAGAGCACTGAGAATGCCAAAACCACATACGCGCAATGACAACAATGTGCGTATAAGCAAAGAATGCGAACACACACACAATTGCAGAAAACAGTACAGACACACATAAAAAATTTAAAAATAAAAATGTGGAACAGAGGCATACACAGAAAGTGACATGGTGCAGACAACCACATAACACCCAAACCCACAGAAGAGAAGAAGATTTTTGTTGGGGAAAAAACAAAAAACAGAAATGGAATAATGATCTCAATTAAACAAAGTATAGATAGAGGTCAGCTGAGTTTACCTGTAACATTCTAGTATATTTACAAGAGATCAAAGTTGAACAAGGAAATTTGTTAGCAATCCATACATGCTTTGGGTTGAAACTGAAAATAACTTAAAAATTCCATCTTCTAAGAAATCAAATCTTAATTATGAACGTAATTATTCCAAAAATTATGGTTAGTACCCTCACCTTATTTGTCTACACATCAAACATTTGCCATTAATGTAACACAGATATTTGCAATTTTCCTACTTATTTAGGGTGCGTTGGCTTTTATTATATATATATATATATATATGAATAGGGAATTGTACCCACAGAAGTAACTAATGGCTCTAAAGAGTGAGGACGTCATTTTAATTTAACCCGAGGAACCTTTCGGCCAACACTTGTCAAGGGTCACGTTGGCAAAATTACATGAATAGGTAAGTAAGAGGACAGAACAGAATGGAATATTTGCAACACTGGGAGATGATGGAATTCGCTTAAAAATAAATTTATTAAGGAATATTAAAAAGTGAGGGGGGTGTAAACATATAAATTCCACAAGAGTGAAAATAAAAAGAAAAAGGTTACACTCATAAACTCACCAGTAGTTGCAAAGAGCGTAAGAAATGCTCTTTCTGCCTGCACAGGCTCGGCTGTTGGATTTTAAGGCAAATGGCCTCCAAAATACGTAGATGATATGACGAACGAGCACTGTGCAAGACAGAAAACCAACTGTCCTCATAAGAGGAGGCACAAGCCGGATTGTCCAACAGGTGTTGGCCGATTGCTGAATCAAGCACGGCCTGAGTCGTCCTTATATTGCTATTGGAATTGCCCAAGCGTAAATTCGCGGGGACATGCTGCGCAACCCGTGTCTCCAATCTCAGATTGGTTCGTCCTATGTATGCTGCATCGCAACAGCATTTAAATTTATACACAACAGAATTTTTACGAAAATAGGACAACCGATCCTTAACAAAAGATGGAAACACAGGCCTTGTTTTATAAACAACACGCAATTTTACTGAAAAATAACCCGACGAAATATTAGCCGAAACTTTATCAGTAACAGCAAGATATTGTCTACCAAGCCAAGGTAATTTTAGGTATAAAGGACAGCGACTTGGCCCTTCAACTTTTGGTTCTTTAAACCGTTTAATTTTACGGGCAATAACCCGTCTCACAAAATTAATAGGGTACCCGTTCCCCTCAAAAATATCATGCAGGCGTGTTAACTCGCTGGCCAAGCATTCAGGAGAACAAATATTCAGGGCACGGTGAACCAAAGTTTCTATTAGGCCAATTTTTCGGGACTTAGGGACGAAAGAGTTCCAATTCGTATATAGGCCTGTAAAGGTCGGTTTACGAAACACAGATGTTACGAAAACATTATCCCTACGCTGAACAAAGACATCTAAAAATGGAAGACCTCCGTCATTCTCCATCTCCATAGTAAACTGAAGAGAAGGATGTAGGGAATTCAGCTGAACTAAAAACTGTTCAGCTTCAAATGTGCTGTTAAATATTGAGAAGGTATCATCAACATAACGTCGATAAACTAAAGGTTCATTGACCTTCTCGTCTTCTGGTTTTGGCCCTGCGATTATTCCCGAGGAAATTTTCTTGGAATGTATGCGGTTGGCTACTGAAGGAGTCGAGTTCAGTTTCAATGGGATTATGTATGCACAGACGGACGGTGTCGCTATGGGGAGTCCTTTGGGTCCTTTCCTGTCTAATATCTTCGTGCGATATTACGAACGTGTGCTATTCGAAGTCAATGAACCTGAGTGAGGGCATCACAACGGTACCTTCATGAAACTTCGAAGTCGGCATAAATCTGTTCAGTTAAATGACAAACTTTTCTAGATTAATCCTAATGCTTTATCTCCATATCGAGTGCTTTATGACAGAAAAAAAACTTCTTACTAAAATATGTTTTTATCAGTAACACTATAAAAAAAAACCCCAGCAATCTTGGCACTAAGCATCATCACAACTTAACACCGTGTGTGTGTGTGTGTGTATATGTATATATATATATATATATATACATAAAATAAATTTTGATGTTCAAAACTGTTCAATGATCATTTCAACATGAAATCCCTAAGAGAGATTTCACATCTCATCACCAACTACCACACTACCACATTTCAAAATTTATTTTATTTTATAATTAGCTCTGTAATTTTAATTACATTCAGCTCTCCACCTGTAGCATTTTTTAATATTAATTAGGATCGGGTCTTTGGGATTTACCTTCCTACATTTTCTTTTGGATTAAAGTTACTTAAAATAACTATATATATATAGTCATCCACAGACAGATCTGTTTTGCTGCATCACAGGTCATCAGTAGAGCTGGACATCTGATTGCTTTTACTCAAAACTGAAACCCGACCGAATTAGTGTCAGTCAGCGATTCTACCTCTGCGCTATGGGCGCTGGTAAAAGGAGGCAAACTTTTAGCAAATGATCTATCATGACAATATATATATATATATATATATATATATATATATATATATATTGTCATCCGCAGACAGATCTGTTTTGCTGTATCACAGCTCATCAGTACAGTTAGACTCCGATTGTTCCCTAACACAGGCTTGAAACCCGACTGAGTTGGCATCAATCAGCGGCAACTACCTCTGGGCCATGGGGCGTTTGGTGGAAGAAGGCAGTCTTTTTAGTGCATATCATATTATGCGCCCAATAGCTAGAGTGCTCTAATTCATTTTACTGAATGAGCGATGCGTACATGCTAGAGTAGCTACTGTTTTTCAAAGTCTACCATTCTTCCAGAGTGCTCAATCAGGGTGTGAGAGCGTAAATATATATATATATTAGTTAGAGAAAATTTTCAAAATTCAATTTTCTCTAATTTATATTAGCTCTGTATTCTTAATACATTGAGGTCTCTGCCTGCATCACTTTTTAATGTTAAAAATTTTTAATATTGATTAAGATCAGGTTCTTGGAATTTACCTTCCTACTCTTCCACTTTGGATTAAAGAAAAACAAAAAAAAAATATATATCTATATATATAATGTTCCTGTTTTACAATTTGTTAACATTATCATTTTGATTTATTATCCTATTTAACTTCCTTGAGAAAGAGCAACACAAATCTGTATTTTTCTAGTATTCTTTCAACAGAAAATAAGCAGACTTTCACACTACAGTGTAAAAGATTTTCTTTCAACTTCAAAACAACCCTCTGGATTCAGTCAGTGTGCATATCAAATTTGATTTCACTACATTTCTTTCTCTCTCCAAAGAAATATGATACTTTTGGTTTAAAATGACTTTTTAAAAATGAAAAATCTTTCTTGAAGCTTTTATTCTAGTTTTAATTTTAAGCTAATTTAATATTTTCAATAAGCAAAATATTTTTCTCTATTTCAAAACTAATTTCAATTGACTGGAAGGAGTTTTTGTTATGAAAACAATAATATCACTGATTCTAGCACCATTTAACCTCCAATCTTCACAAGGTAATTCTCTTGATTAAAAAAATCTTTCAAAAATAAAATATATTTTAATCTAATTTTAAACGAACTGTTGTGGATTCCGAGTGAGGAACCATGCAAAATAATGAACAACAAAACAGGTATTTGAGATAGAAAAATAGGTTATATTAAACATAAAGATACAACTGGAATGCAGGTTAGTAATCCAGGAATACAATTAGGAAAGAATATGAATATATATATATATATATATATATATAAAACGGATTTTTAGTTATTAGTCTGGATGATATATATTTCACCGCTTTGGTGTTCTTAGCATGGCTCTTCAGATCCTTGGATCTGAAGAGCCGTGCTAAGAACACCAAAGTGGTGAAATATATATCAGCCAGATTAATAATCAGAAATCCGTTATAAAATATTACTCTGTTAAATAAATGAATTTAACATTGAGTTCTCTCAAGTTCTTTTTTTTGCAAAGAAAAGGCGAATTAGAGTTGCTGATAAAGTTTGTCCTGAGTGTGAAATGAAAGTGGATGTTTTTTGTTCCCCACTTGTTTTTTTTTTATCAGTACTTGAGGAAGGGGGGAAAAGTGAGGCAGTAATTAAATATAGGTTGCTCAGACTTGATGTCCATTAAGACTATCTGTGCTAAGTATCACATGTATTGATATGATTGTGGAAAATAGGATTGGCTTAACTTTTAAGATTTTTTTTTTCTTGCTCCTGATTGGCCAATAAATAAGAAGTATTTATTTTGGTTTGGAAATGGTAAAATTTAGTGAACTGATTGTTTTTATGAAAACAGCTTTTCTATAGTTGAATGTATGTATTACTTTTATTTTTTTATTGGCTCATGTTAAGGTGTAGATATGTGTAAGCTCAGATTTTCTGTGCAATAAAATCTTACAAATGCAACAACAGCAAGAAAAGATTGGGTACAAGGTGTATTAAAAAGATGAATGGGATGCAAGATAACGGAAGGTGGCAATTGACGTTGCATTTAAATTTGTGGATATTGTAAAACATGTCTCTATATATTATCATTATTAAATTGTAAGAAGGATGCTTAGTGTTAAAATTACTAGGTGTTTTTTTCAGTTGTTTACTGGTAGGAAGGCATTTTAGGCAAGCAGGTTTTTTTTGCCAGAAATTGTTTTATATCAAGATAGGGATAGAACGTTAATGTGGAGAGGTTTTTCACTTAACTGAAAAGTGCTTTTTCAGTCATGCCAACTGAAGTTTTGTGAAGGCATTATTGTGATATCTTTACTCTTCAGAGGGGTTTTTGTTGTGATTTTTCTGCCTTTGGTACAACTGATATAACACTGCTTAGCTAAGTGACAAACTTCTCCATACATGCACTATATATATATATATATATATATATATATATATATAGTGTGTGGAGAAGTTCTTACCCTGAAGAACCATTGTGCAAAACTGCGGTAGGTGGTGGCTTCTAGATTTCTTGTATTTTATATATATATATATATATATATATATATATATACCAGCAGTATAGCTCAGCATTGCTTGGGTGTAATGAAAGCTTTAAAACTAATCCATGGTCCTGGAGCTCAGACTCTTTGCGAATGCAATAGTTTTTTCCAGTTAAAGCAAAACCATAGACTGAAAGAAAAATGAATGGATGTAAGTCAAATTTCGATTTCCTGGTATCAATATCAAATAAGTTTTTTTCGTCGTAAACAGAATTTTGAAGGCTAAATAAGTCCTCTGAGTAACTAGTATCATGGCTGAGACTAAGAACTAGATTTATACCTAGTTAGAGCCAAACTCGAAGCAAAAACTAAAATAAAAGGGCTGAAAAAATACATACATACAGGCAGATAAACAGACACACAACCAAACATCTTGCTTTTTATTTATATATATATAATCGATTTTCTGCACTATTGTAAAAACTACAACTTTGAAACTTCTGAATATCGTTTCTTATGCCTTTGTCTATGAGTGTATCAAATTTGATTAAAATCGAACCACTCCTATTACCCGATTTTTTCAATTATCGATTTTCGATATTTATCGGAGGTACCTTGACACAAAACCTAGCTAAGAACAGTCACAGACACTTATCGTACAATTGTGTAAATTTTCAAGAAAATCGGTTCAGCCATTTCGAAGTCCATAGGTAACGGACACACACACACATACACACGTACAGACAGACAAAGTTCCATTTATAAATAAGTTTAGATAGATTTAGACATTTATATATATATATTATAAAATGAAGAAGGCAGTGAGAGAATATATATATATATATATATATATATATATATTCTCTCACTGCCTTCTTCAAAGTTTTGAATTTAGAGTTGTTCTTCTCTATTAGCAGCTACACAAGGTTGAAGTGTCCAGTTTGCAGTGCCATTTAATCAATAACTCATGAAGCTTTCCCAAAAGACACTGGGCTAAAAGTGAACCCAACAGAGCATCAAAGAAAGGCTGAAATTGAACTTGGCTTGCCAATTCTATTTTTCACACTGGTGACTGACTGGACAGATAGAAGGAAGGAGAGACAGAGGAAGGCAGCGGATAACATATCTGCAGAGTCTGATCAGGTGGATGACGGAACGGGGGTTGCCAGGAGCAACAGGAGCAAACATACTAAGAGCCACAAGGGATAGAGAGACGTGGAGATCCATGATCGCCTACGTCCTGAAGGGACAGGGCACATAGAAGAAGAAGACGATAACCCTTTACCATTACCTATGATTTTTATTTGAGTAAAACATCTTTGTAAATATATTCGAGCGAGAAAATATCCACAACATTACTCTTGCTTGGTTAGGAGATTTATTTAAAATTAAATATGGTAACAAATAAGAATAAAAGACTGATGGTTACTGTTTATCATTTTAGCACTAAAAAAACCCAAAAAACCCAACAATGTGTGTGTGAGCTCATGTTTTGATAACATTTAATTTCTTCAACTCAAGTAGTGGCTAGAGGTCAGATAATCTTAATTGGAGTACTTGACCCAAATGTGGAGAAGGTCACGGAGTTGATATGAAAATGATAACAGGTCAGTAAATAAAATTATGTTTTGTTGAACACCTTGCTGACATCACAAATCCATCAATGCTGATACCAGCCTTATACCCAACCAGGATTGCCAGACTGGGACACTTTTTCTAAGCCCCAACGTTAGTCAACTTTCAAGTAGGAGACTTGTGACTTAGGGATTGCTTTTAAAAATAAATTGAACTTGGGTTAACTGTAAGAAAGACAACTGGTAACTGTAGTAGTACTAAGCTTTCAAATTTAGATTATGACTTACTTGGTATTATTGTAATATGTAAAGTCTAAACCCAATTGAATTTAGTTTTAAGCAAGATGCACACAGGAAAAAAAAAATTAAGGATAGGTTTGTTGAATTTTATGATATATCAACACTTGATACATTATTTAAGGTCAAAATGATTTTTTTCTTATTACATTTAAGTGCATCTGTAAACACTGACCACCTTTAGACTGGAGGGCATCAACCTTTATGAGTCATTCAATGCTGAAATCTAAATATTTGACCACAATTTCAAGGCTTCTATTAAAATGTATTTTGAATGTAATTGTATGCCTTCACTAACAAATTCTTGGTTATTTTGCTTCGAAATGTATTGCTGGTCATTTTACGACAAATAGGTATTGTTGATAATTTTGCTACAAATATGTATTGTTTGCAAATATATATTTTTTGCCTGTATTTTTATGATAAAAATATATTTGATTATTTTCATAGTATATTGTTTTTGTTTGGTAGTTAAATATTTGCCCATAGCTGGGTCCCTAACAGGTGCTACAACACCGAGTTATGGTGAACCTTGGAACAACAGAAATTAAGAGGTGGTTCCATTCTCCTCAAACCTTCTAATCTTCCTATCAGAGGCCTTGCTGCTGGATGTAGTTTATCATTATACTCAGTACTAGTTGTAAAATGTACCCTGTTGTGCATGTCCTACAAAAACTAGTCTCCAGTTGCTTTTCTCAGTTTTGAATTTAGAGTTGTCCTATGCAACCAACTCTAAAAGCACAATCTGTCCTGCAAGTTCATCTATAGTAGGTACTACCACTCAATTGCCGAAAAAACAGCATAACATGATGTTAAAAGGGCTCAAACTTAATAAAAACAAAGTTTTATCATCAAAATGTTTATGTTATTATTAAGAGGAAAGATCAAATTTTGTTGTCATTATTTATTAAAATTTTCTAATGCTTTCTAACACATTCTAAATTTCAATTAAATGTTTTTTTTTTATGCTTCCCATCAGTGTTTCATGTTATGTTTATGTAATGTGACTTTTCAGCAAAACATAAGATTACGTAAGTCGTTTTTTGGCTTTGAAAGACACATAAGTTTGAAAATTGTTGCAAAAATCAACTGTCTGATTTTAATGAAATTTTCAGGATTTATTCACAAATAAATGAAATCTTTTATGCAATTATTATTTTCAGAAAGATTTGGTAAAAAAATATATATTTTGCAACTGTTAACCCCCTCTTTAATTAATTGCATAAAATTTCTAGAAATACATTATCTATACCAATTTTTCATTTATTAATTAAATGCGGGACTCACTGGGAAATGTAAATCATGTAGGTCTATTTTTCAATTACGAAACCATTTTTCTGAAAATCTGCTCCGAATAGTAAAATCAAAAATGCACTAAAACTACATTATTCTTAATGTAGATAAACTTTTAATTGATTTTATCAATAATGTAATTTTAGGATATCATATTCTGAAGAAGAAAAATTTTGATGAATAATGAATTTTTATAAGAAGTGTTTTAAAATTTTATTTGCTAATTAAAGTTTCAAACATCTTTTAAATTTCTTTCAGTTGCTCAGTGTCTTCAGTTATTAATTCATTAAAAAAGACTTTATTTACAAATCAAAAATTCATAAGCTTAATACAAATCATTTAAAATTAAGATTTTTAAAATAATTTCTAAATTTTTTTTTTATAATGTTAAACTGCATATTTCCTTTTACTATGGGAATTGATAAGAGACTTGTCATTAAAAGGTAACATATTTCAAGAGTTATTCCCCTGATGAAATGGGTGATGTCAACTTTTGTTCACCATACTTTGAGATTAACTGATAACAGGTGCTGTCATCACTGACTTGAAAGGTCAACAAGTAATATCTTTGTGATTAAGAAATACTTTTATTCTAAATTTCATGCCATAAGCAAGTAATATTTGTTTTAAATTAGATTAATTAACTTAAAATTTACTAATTTTCAAAAAATAACAAGTGAGAGATGTATATTTTTCCAAGATTTTTAAAACCATGAATTAAATTTAGACAAATGTATAAATTACTAAAAAAATGGCTGAAAAATTAAAAACAAAATGTTTAATTTTAGATTCCAATGAATATAATTTCTGTTTGAAATACACCTGAGTTATTTGCTTACTGAAAATAGTAAATTTTATCATTTAGCTTTCCATTAAAATAAAATTAGAGTTTCAAGAAAAAAATTTATATTTTTAAGAATTCAATTTAGATATCGAAAATGGATTGGAAGTACCTACAACTGTTAGTGAAGTGTAGGGAAGAGAAACAGATGAATGCCTATCTTTCGCAAGTGAGAACTTAATACAAATTTACCTAGCATTGTTCCTAAAGTCTCATGCAAAAAAAAAAAAAAAAAAAAAAAAGGACCTTTTTCACCCACACCTGCAAAGCAAAACAAAACAAAAAAATAAAAAAATACACTAAAGAGGGCTGAAGAATAAACAGTACAAAACAAAGATTCAAATGTCTGAACTATGTCAGACATGTTAATGCGTAAGATTACCCCACCTTGCCTGCCAGGAGACTTCACTTAATGCCCACCAGGTGGAGTAGTATAAAAGGAAAAGTAATAAACTCTCTTTTTATCCACAGGATGCTGTGAGGACAAGACAGATGAGTTTACCTATAGAACAGACTTCTTCATCTAAGGCACACTGACTTTAGTCTCCACTGAAGCACATGGTATACTCACACACACATAGATAATCGTATGAATGTTTTTTCTTTGTTTTTGTTTAGCTATGTTTTTTGTATATAGATAAACGTAAAACTCTCTTGATGTTAAATTTATTTATCTTGAAAGTTTTCAATTGAATGCTATTACTAGACTATTGGTCAGGTCTACCCATGCAAATGATTCTTCTTAAAGTTATAGAAAAATATAAAAACACAAATTGTCTAGAATTCGAATGTAGCTCACTAATTACTGCAGGCAGGAAGACACGAATATTGACGTTGTGACTTAATTTTTATTTAGATACTATCACTAGCTTATTGTAGGTTGACCAATCGAGAGCTCTTTTCAATTCGAATTTCTTGAACATTCAAGACTCAAGTTATTTGAAGTTTTGAACACTTAATTCATGTGCCGTTTAAAGCCTACACTTGCTCTTGTGTTTCCTGGTTGAATGGAATATCTTCTGAACATTTAGATACAAGCCAACCTTGCCTGTTTCAAGAGAATCAGTTTTCCAGGTTGAAGGAGAGATATGGACCACTAACTAAATCTTCTGCAAGAGACTAGGTGGGTGTTATGCTAAAATGTTATGAATTTAATTTAATATACACTATATACCAAACTAATGAAGGATAAATTCTGGGGACAGCCAGTTCCAATCCTGAAGAAGGTAGCATTTAGGAGCATGATGCTTGCCAGAAGTTACTGACACCATCTAAGAAGAAATTTCACCAAAACTAGTTTCAACCATTTCCAGGACAAGAGAACAGAAGCTACTGAACTGTGATGTTCCCAGATACACTTGTACAAGATAATGGCATCAAAAATATGGATGAACTAAAAGCAACTATGATGAATCGAGAAAATTAGAGAAAACGTACAGAAATGTTGCTTATAAAGACACAGGCAAAATAATATAACACGCATTTTAAAACCCAAAAATATCTTGACCAAAAAATATAAGAGAAATAGAGGGAATAAAAGTAACACACTTGCCAAAAACTGTCTGAATTAAGGCCCTCACCCAGCCACGTCTCAAGATTTCAGGCATTTCATCATCTTACAAATTGATTTTCAACAGAAAGTCTTATTCACCGAAGCACAATTTTAAATCTTATTGAGAAAAATACGTATTATCTACTCAGTGTCTGAGAGCAATCAAGAAGAAAATAATGTAATGTGTCGGTGTCGACCTGGTATCATGATTAATTTAATTTAAGTTCAAAATGCATGCAAACTGGGGATTTGGGTGTAGAAAAGAACAAAAACACATAATAGCAGAGAGAGACAGAGAAAAGGAGGTAAGGGAGGATTTTTTCGTGATGTTTTTATTCTCAGTTGAAAAACGCATTTTTTGTGACGTATTTTGATTTTGAAATGACAATGGATCTCCTAAACAGGCAAATATTAAAATCATTGGTTGAAAGATTGATGAATAAGGGAAATACTTTCAAAAAGGCAAAATAAAAAAAGAATAAAAGATAATGAGAAAATGAATAGAATTAATGAAAAATGAAAAAGTTCCTTCAGGAAAAAGAATTCTGGAGAGGGAGATAAATAGGGAGGGAAAGTTAAGGCTTTTCTTTTTAATTTACAGTCTAGTTCACCCTGTACAAAGCCTAGGAGCCACTTAAAGTAAATGGTTATGTTAAGAGGTGGTTAATATGGTTAGAAGGTGAAGATAACAGTTGATTCTAAACCTGAATGGGTCAAGATTGCAGTTATTAGGGAAACATCATCTTAGGAGTTTGTTCTATAGGACCATGGCTCATAGGAAGAAGCTGTTTGAGTATTACTTACTTCTTGCTGATGGAATATGGAGAAAGTATAGGTGGTTTCATACTATGTCAGTGGCATGAAGGATCCTAGCCATCAATGTCAGATTTGGTGAAAAATGGCAATACAGGTTATTCAAGTTTTTTTTTTTAGTTTTTTTTTTTTAAGCGTTTCACCCCGAGCAAGGCATGTCACTGCCACTACTGTGAAGGGGGCTACGTAGAGTGGAGAAAGGCTGATTAAATATAGGAAATGACAGAGGGTGGGTGATAGGCGGGTAAGGATACCGAGAATGAGGGTTGGGTAGATGAGAGTGTTGTGAGAATAGTTGGGAGTTAGTCTGATAGGAGGTGTCTATTGACCCTACATTTAAACACCTGGAGATTGTAACCGTCGGGAAAGCAGACTTGTGGAAGGGAGTTCCACAGGCGGGAAGCGCGAGAAAAGAAGCTGTTGGAGTAGAATTTACGGTTACATCTTATTTGTTTAACTGTAAATGGGTGGGACCTAGTTGCTAATCTAGTATCTCGTGTAAATTCGTACTTTCCATGTTAGTAGTAATAGTGCAGTGAGAGACTTGTTACATATTGCCTGCGAGAGAAATGGTTAGCATGTAGAAAATAATTGTTCTCTAACAAGGCCTCGGAGATGCTTTTAACAAGACTGGAAAGTGAGGTTTGGGCAGCTCTTGTCCATGTATGGTAAAGGTACTTAATTTTTGGCCTGATCTAGCTCTTATAAAGATAGCATGAGGAGTGAGATATCTACTTGAGTGGTGTAAAGCTGATCATTTTACCTGCGTCATTAGCTTGTACATAAGAATTTCACTTGAACTTAGGTCTGTATCCTTTCAAGGCATGAGGCTTCCTCGAAAAAAATCTGCACATTGCAACAGGTGGTAGTTTGGGGTCTAATTGACTGTAATGGAATATAACCAGTTTGGTTTTGTAGGCATTAAATGTAACCAGGCAGATTTTCCCCACTAGAAAGTTAGTGTTAGATCAGAAAAAAGGTCAGCTGTAAATCTCTGATCAATACTTTTGGAAGTGTACCCGTATATCATCATATCATTGGCATAGATTGGGGTATATTTTTAGGTTGATCATTTATGTAAATCAGAAAGGTTGATTCAAAACTGACCACTGGGGGATGCCTGCATTGACCATCAGGGTCTCAGAGGATTGGCCTTTATAACTCTCTTCAGGAATCTATCTGTTAGGAAGAGTTTTCTTTTTTTTTTTTTTAATCATTTCACCCCGAGCAAGGCGGAAATGCCACTGATGTGCAGGGGGCTACATAAGTGTAAAAAGATTAATTAGAAGAGAGTGAAGAGGAATACGAAGCAGTTAGAAAGGAGCAATAGAAAGATGAGAATGCAGGTGTGATGACAGTTTCAAGGTGGAGAGGAAGGAAAAGATTTATGGGGTGGGGAAAGAGCTAGAGTCAAGTGGTTAATAGATGAGTATTGACATTGCATTTAAATTCCTGGAGGTTGTAGACATCAGGAAAGCAAGAATATCGGAGCAAGTTCCACAGGTGGGAAGTGTGACAGAAGAAGCTGCAGGAGTAGAATTGTCGTCTGCATTTGGCTAACCTAACTGAGAATGGGTGGGACTCAGTTGCCAATCTGGTTGCACGAGTAAACACCTGTTGGGTTTTATAATAAAGAAAGTCTTCCAGTGATTCCATAGCCAGAAAGTTTGTGTAGTTAACCTTTGTGACGTACATTGTCAAAGGCCTTCGAGATATCTAATACTGTGGCCCTTGTAATGTGTTGTCAAAAGCCTCATAATTCTGTGTGTGGCTGGAGCTAGGTTGTCAGCAGTGGATTTGGCTGATTAAAACCCATACAAGAGGTATGCAAGTTCTTATGCAAGTGCTCGACAACCTTCCCATTGATTATGGCCTCAAAATGTTTACTGATGATACCGAGACTAATTGGTCTGTACTGGGAGGAAGGGAGGGATCAGTTGCTTACTTTCTGGAAGACCGGACATAAGCTTGCCACTTTCCACATGCTTGGGAAAGATTTCTCCATTAAGAAGTAGTTAAATGATTCCACTAGAATTGGGAATAATTCTAGGTTGATTTTTTTAATGATGGCTGTTACAAGTTTATCCGGATCAGTGGCTTTTTGGGGGGTTGAGGTTTTTAATGTCTATAGACTTCTTTGACTACAGTGAGTATATTACTGAGATTATGTTCAGTGAGATGTGGGAAGTTGGGGACGGAATGGTCTTTGTCAACTAATGTTGATTTTGAGGCAAATATCAAGGTGAAAAATTTCGCCTTGTCTGTCAAGGAGGATATGATCTCTGAGCCATTTACAATATATAGCCTCTGTTCATAATTTGGGTGATGAGCTTTCAGAATTCATGAGATCCAATTTATTTCTTTTCAACCTTGGCCTGGACAGCTCGTACATAGATACACTTCGTATTTTCCAGAATTCTCTTACAGTGATTGTGGGACATTCTGAAAGAATTAATGGCCAGACTACACCCTTTCTTGTGATAGATTTTGATATTGTGGTTCCAAAGTTACGGCTGCAGCACATTAATGTGTGAACCAAGGTCAATTTTTTGTGAGTATAAAATGCTCCATTCCAGAGAGAATTGTCCTTATATATATATATATATATATAAGAAGAAAAAATTTAGGCAGACACGTTATTTCATGGTAAATCGGAAGTATAGGCCTATTTCAGGCGAACCATCATCAGCTTCCATCTTTATTGTACAGAAGATTTTACACAAATGAAATTCACAAAGACCCCCCCCAAATGGTATAAAAATAAAGATAGCTCTCTTAAAAGAGAAAATTTTAGAAAAAATAAATCATTACATTAGTTCGACGAATATACACACACATTCATACATAAGCATATATATATGCAACATATGTATGTATGAATGTGTGTATATTCGTCGAACTAATGTAATGATTTATTTTTTCTAAAATTTTCTCTTTTAAGAGAGCTATCTTTATTTTTATACCATTTGGGGGGGGTCTTTGTGAATTTCATTTGTGTAAAATCTTCTGTACAATAAAGATGGAAGCTGATGATGGTTCGCCTGAAATAGGCCTATACTTCCGATTTACCATGAAATAACGTGTCTGCCTAAATTTTTCTTATATTTGGTCTATAAGTATTTATATATATATATATATATAAAAATATTTAGAGTTCTCTTATAGAGTTATCCTGCCACTGTATGTACAGGATACTCCTTTGGATTCTTCTATATCTACACTGAATGCTTATAGATTATATATATATATTACATACACACACACACAAGAAAAAATTTTAGATAATCTACAATTTCGTGGGTAAAACATATTTCGCAGCCAAAACCTGCTGCTCCTCAAACCCAAATGATACAACTGTTGTATCATCTGGGTCTGACGAACAGCAGGTTTTAGCTGCGAAATATATTTTACCCATGAAATTGTAGAATATCTAAAAAGTTTTTATATTATATTACTCTGTTAAATTAAATAAATAAATTTAACATCGAGTTCTTTTAAGTTTGTCGCTATCGAAATTTACCTGACTTAATTACCAAATATTCTACGTTGTGTGTGTGTTGGTTAATGTTTTGTGTAAATATTTATTTATTTTTTTTTTTACATGTCATTAAAAATCTTTACTGTTGATATAATTCTTAAATTGTGAATCTTGCTACAATACACGCTTTCTAACACTTTATTTGTGAAGCAAAGAAATTCACACGGCATTGAAATCTACAGCAGACTAACCTTGGCATTTGTTCGAACACTATTATAGACAGCTTCCTTCAATTTTTGCATCCAGCATTCTCAATAATGATTATTAATCAATATTTGTCAACCATGTTTGAACCTAGTTACAGTTAAACTTCTGCGGCACACTTGAATTATGATGATCAGGAAAAAGAGTAAAAGATAGTATACTTTTTATGATTTATTTATTTATTGACACAAATAAAACAATTTCTTATAATTTGTAATTGAAAGATTTAAAAAAATATTTATTTTTGTGTTTTAATAATTTAACATTTAATGACATACCTGAGCTTGAGGTTTGTTAGAATATCTTTCCAAATTCGAATTTTAAACTTTACTTCCACTAATTCACTTAAAAAACAGCATAGCATGAAAAAAAAAAGTTCCCAAACTTAATAAAACAAAAGCTTTTCAATCTTTTTAGAATTTTTTTTAATCTAACACAAAATTTGGTGAGAGATCTTTTTGTTTTCGTTATCAGACCAGAATTTTACCAGGGATTCAGTCAGTTAAGTGCCATACATGATGCACACTTAGGCGATCATGTCTCTAAAGAGACATGACTGACTGGGCAGAAGATTTTTCCAAAGTAGGTTTCCATTACTGCAATAAACTGGTTGTCAATCAAGGCTGTTATTTGACCCATAGCTGGAAGGAAGAGACAGATAAATACCTTTCCCAAAGATATTTGCACATAAATGAATGCAACGATTTCACCAGAAATCAAACTGTTCTCTGAATTTCTCATTCGGAACTGATATCCACTGCTCCACAACACACATCCAATTGTAATCGTAATAAAACTCCTTTATTTCTGGTGAAAAACACGTTTATTTGGAAAATATCACAAAAATCAAATAATTGTTGGATTTTTATGAAATTTTCAGGACTTATTCACAAATGAATGGAATCATTTTTTAAATTATTAATTTTAAAGCATCTTGGTGAAAAAAAAATAAAAATTATATATATATATATATATATATATATATATTTTTTTTTCACATCTATTACCTCCCCTTCATATAATTTCATGAAATTTCTAGAGATTAAATTCTGACTCCAAACTTTCTTTTATGAGTTAAACACAGGTCACTTTGGGGAATGAAATCATCTGTTTTTTTTGTTTCCCAATTAGTTACAACTTTTCTGAAAATCTGTAAATAGTAACATAAAAGATGCAATAAAACTATGACATTATTTCATTAGTTAAGCTTTTAATTGCTTTTATAGATTATATATATATATATTTTTTTTTTAATCATATCACCCCAAGCAAGGCGGTAATGCCACTGCTACATAAGAGTAAGAAGATTGGAAAAGAGAAAACCGGAAACCACATCCTAAACAGGGAACAAGGGATGAGCCTCTACACCTGTTCAATAGACATGGGTGGAGTGTGAATCAGGCAATAGTTTAGTCTATCTACTCCAACTGAAAAAAAAAAAAAAAAGAGAGTAAAAGATTGGAAAAGATATAAAGGATATCAGAGTCAGAAGAAAAAAATTGCCATGAATAATGAATTTTTACAAGAACTGTTTTCATTTTTTCTTTTGTTAATTATAATAAAAATCTTCCAATTATTCCACCAGCAATCGACTTCTGCTTTTAATATTGTTTAAAGCAGAAAAGCTGGCTTATTATTTTATGTTTTTTATTATATTTAACAATGACATATCGGTCTAATCATTTTAAAAAGGTGGGAGTCATTTTGACTTGTACACTTATTGTACTTTGAACTTCTTTAAAAAATAATTTGATTAAAGACCTTTAAAATTTTTGGCGACAAACCTACGATCCTATAGCAGTAAACCAGTTGAAAAAAAAATCACTGTATCGTGTACATCCACATGTACACCTTAGGATGTATGTATGTCAACACGCACATATGTTCATTGTACCAGAAGCAAAATGGCAGCCATTTGAAATATATGTCAGGATGCGTTCACTTCAAAACTGAGAAACAATTCTTTGTTGTAGTTCTTTTATGCGCCTTGTCCCTTCCGGACGTGGACAATCATTTGCTTTTCACAACATCCTGTCCTTTGTGGCTCTTAGTAAGGTTTGTCTTTTTGTTATCTCTTCTGACCTAATCCCTGTTCTGCCAACCAACAACGCAAGCTCGTTAAGTAGATTATTCACTACTTTCATTGGTCTGTCTTGCTTTCAATATGGTATGTTTTGTACAGTATAAATTTGGCTTGTCTTTTTTTCATTCTAAGCATAAGTTGATTTTCTTTAAACCAATTAATCCCAAGAAAGGCGATAATGCCACGAAGATGCAAGGGGCAACTAAAAGTAAAAAAATTCTTTTTTAATCATAGTATCAACTTGCAGCAACTTGTTTTAGGTAAATTTTAAAAAATGGAAAGTTTAAATGTAAATTATCAAGTGTATAAATTCTTCTGGCTTTCATAATCTATTTTCAAAGAATATTGTTTGTCTCTGTCATTATATCTTTTTAAGTAGTAGTAAGGCATTTGTTGTAGAACTTGAAATTTTCTTTTCTAATCAATTCACACCAAGCAAGGTGATAATGCCACTAAGACGCTACTGGGAATGGAAGAGAATGAAAGAAACTGGAAACCTAATTTTGATAGAAAACAAATACATTTTCAAAGCATAGCTTAGATGTGGCACAGGACTGAAAGTGTTGGGGTACCAGTGAGGATCAAACACGTTCAGTCAGTTAAGTGCCATATCTAGAAAAAAACATGACTGACAGGGCAGAAGATTATCCTGCAGTAGGTTGTGGTAGACTGGTTGCCAGCCAATCTCTTCTGTTATTTAACCCATAACTAGAGATATGAGACAGATTAATACCTTTCCCAAGTGTATTTGCGCATAAGTGAATGCAAGGAATTCAACTGGAATTTGAACTCGACTCCCCAATTTCTCATTCCAAGCCGATATCCTCTATACCAAAACTTACATCCGATAAAAACACAAATTACTCTTTCAAACACATGACTCAGTCATAAATGCTGTAGCAAGACAAGCCTCATAACCATGACATCAGAGTGGATTTGACTGCAAACAGATAAATCTCTACTCCTGGGAGGGGTGTGAGTTCTTTTCTTTCCCATTTTCCCAACAACTTCCTCATTGATCATATATTCTGACCATGGTATTCTCATTATCCTTCTGTAGAACCACTAATTATCATATTTGGCAAGCAAATATAGGTCTTTTTGTGTTTCTTTACTTCAGCTTTTTATTTTACCCTCTCATCATTCTCCACCACAACTACCACAACCCTTTTTAAGTTTTAAATTTAGGAAGCCTATGTTTTCATTCATTTAATCATTTATTTATTCCTTGGCAAAACTTTTCTCTTTTCTTTAAATAAAAACTGATTCTTCAACTCATTCAGCTCATCATGCTTTTCTTTTCTTTAATAAATTACATTTTCTTCATCTCTTTCTGCGGGCACTTCCTCCTCTCTCTCGGTCTCATCTCATCTCCCCCACCCCAACCTCTATCCATCACTCCTCCACCACTCCCCACCTTGATTTTTATCTGTACTCGCATCTGAAGTTCATCACATTGATTGATTTGTTTACATTCTTAGACTGGCTGGCTCAGAGGAGAAACAGCAGCGGTTTGGATGGAGATGGAGGCAGGGGGAGGAATGTGGGTCTCTGAGTCCACCTTCATCTCACTAACCCCACCCCCATCTCTGCCTATTTTGATTCTCACCACCACCATGCCCCGCTCACACACGCCTCAGATCTACTTTTGTCAGTTTATGTAGGTCAAAGAAAAAGAGAGAGAAAAGTAATATTACAGACTGCAGTTTCGGTGTCTTTGAGAACAAAACAGCTTTTCAAAAGTCAAAATGAAAACTGAAAATATAAAATACCGATCATGTGTGCTTGGGAATACGTGAAGCTGATTGTAGGTTTGTGCGTGTGCACAAATCTATAGACACACATTTACAGGGCCACAGGAATGATTAACAACAAACATAGCATCCAGTCAACCAAAAGTTCAATTACATTCTATTATGAACACCGCTTCACAATTATGGCTAAACCTTGTATTAAGTAAGATCATAAGACAATGAGAAGGAGGTGCTGAAAAGATCCCTTTCCTACCACAAAAGTGCTTAAAAATCTAGAGCTGAACTATGTAATTTTAATTCTCCTATATGGCAGTGCATTGCTATGCAACGGATATTGACTTGGAATGAGAAAGAGTTCAAATTCATGTTTAATTTGCTTCCTTCACTTGTGCACAAATACCCTTGGAAAAGTTATTAACCCATCTCTTTTCCCTCCAGCTATGGGTAGAATAGCAGGACAGACTGGGTTCTGTAGCTTTGATTGGTAACCAGTCTATCGCAGAAAGTAATGGCAACCTACTGAAGGAAAATCTGCCTAGTCAGTCATGTCTTGAAAGAGACATAATTGCCTATTCATCTATCATGTACAGCACTGCATATCAGTCAGTTACGTGCCGTACATGACTGATATGCAGTGAATACTGGACAATTTCTTCAGAGATGAAGGGGACAACAGAAATGTGGTTCTACAGAAGGATGCTGAGAATACCATGGTTGGAGCATGTAACAACAAGGAATTCTTTTTTTTAAAGGGAATGGCAGCAAGGTAAAATCAGAAAGAACCAGTTCAAGTTTATGTAAATTAATGAGGAAGAAAGGCTTGCAAAATATCATACTTGGAGGACATATTGCAGATATGAATTTACCTAATGACCTTATGGAAGTGAATTTAAGTAAAAATGGTAAGTTGAAAAATAGGAAAAAAATGGCACAAAGCAAAAACATACAGGAAAAAAAAATTAAATGCTTACATTATCTATTTAGTAAATTGAGAAAAATATATCGGCTCAGAACGAGAAATCGGAAGCCAAGTTCGAATTCCAGTAGAATTCCTTGCATTCACTTATGCACAAGTACCCTTGGGAAAAATATTAATCCATCTCTTCCCTCCAGTTATGGGTTAAATAACAGGACAGATTGGGTTCTATAGCCTATAACTGAAGGACTGATAACCACATTTAAAAATAAAAAATTTTAAATCTCCTGTTGTGACCAAGTTCGCTTAGCACCTGATTAAAATCTTCCCTTCCTTCTGTGTAGTCACTGCATAAATTTCTTCGTCTTTTTTGTAAATTAACATATATTTTCCTCATTTTCTTTCTTGGTGGTTCATTAACTAAGTCGCTTGCTATCACTGCACTCACAACAGCGTCGTTCTTTTGAAACCATTCTTATCAGTTTCCAAATAGATAGGTTTTGTTTGTGCTTCGTGTCATTTTCTTCTATTTTCCCATTTGTGCCATTTTTTATCTGCGCCATTATTACTGCGCCCCCTATGTAACTATATGGCAGAACAGGAAGTAGGTGGAAAATGAAAATGACAAATGTTAAAAGCCCCCCTCCCAAAAAAAAAAAGAAAGAAAAAAGCCGGAGAAAATCAAGATTGCCCACACTCCGGCAGGATGTTTGGTCAGTGAGTGAGTTCAATTAGTTAAGTGCCATACATGATACACGCTTTGGGCAATCATGTCTTGAAAGAGACATAACTGACTGGGCAGAAGATTATCGCACAGTAGGTTGCCATTGCTTTCTGCTGTAGACTGTTTGCCAGTCAAGTCTATAGAACCAAATCTGTCCTGTTATTTGACTCATAGCTAGAGGGGGAACAGATGTATTATATTATTAAATAGTAATTAGTGGGGGATCGGTTTATTACTTCATAACAATATAAAACTGATCCCCCACTTTATACCCAGTAGAAGTGCTAATCATGTTTTCAACTATTATATTCAATCAGTCAGTTAAGTGCTATATATGATACACACTTTGGGTGATCATGTCTCTTTCAAGACTTGACTGACTAGGCAGAAGATTATCCTGCAGTAGGTTGCCATTGCTTTCTGTGGTTGACTGGTTGCTAGCCAAGGCTATGGAACCCAGTCTGTCCTATTATTTAGCCCATAAGAGACAGATTAATACCTTTCCCAAGAGTATTTGAGTGTAAGCAAATGCAAGGAATTCAACTGAAATTCAAACTTGGCTCCCCAATTTCTCATTCCGAGCTGATATCCACCGCACCACAACACAGAGTGAGTAAATAGGTAATATTAGTTAGTAAGTTAACAGCTCCATCTACTTAACAAAACCCAAATTCTGATATTTAGCAATTAAAACACTAATTTTGGGAATGATACATTTTATGATTTATTTATTAACACAAACAAAATAAAGAAGATAAATGAATGATGCTTCAAGTGAACACATTGTGTCTGTCCTGAAGTCAGGGCAGCATAAGTCCTCCTCAGGTCAGAAATATTGCACCTGTGCAAGAGCTACAGTTGCCAAGACAAGCATGTTCATATGCATGAGGACTAAAAATCCCATTTACAGAAGAGGCAGTAAAGAGTGATGCTCAGGGATGCATGTCCATCCCCTGCTCCCATTTGAATTAGTATACTACATAGTTACAAGGCCAAGGGAATACTATTAGCAATTCATAAAAACAAAAAAAACCTTGCTTACAGAGTAGAAGTATCATAAGTCAGAGGGAGGATTGTGGACAGGGTGTGCGATACAGTATAAATTTTTATCTTAGTCTAGTTTCAAATATACACTTTTTTGGGAAGTGGACAGAGAGTGTAATGCTTATATATATATATATATATATATATAATAATAATATTTATTAATAAATTATAACATTGATATGTTATAATATCACTACAAAAGTAGCTATAATAGTAGTATAAAAGTAGCAAAATAGCTACTTTTGTAGTGATATTATAACATATCAATGTTATAATTTATTAATGAATATTATTATTATTAGCTCTACTTTGTATTGAGCACTTTTTTAAAAATAGTGTTTCTTTGGATGGGGAATATTATTCCACCCATACTTGTATATATATATATATATATATATATATATATATATATATATATAGTATTTACATTATTTGAGCTATTATCCTCATCTTTGTTGCCATTTGTACAATGTTTCGGCCATTGTATGCTCTAGCCTTCTTCAAGTACTAGGAATTTTGAAGCGAACCCTTTATTATAACCACTGGGGTATATCATTTTCATTCCTTGCATAGTAATAATACCACAATTGGAAGTCATGAGTTATCTCCCTCTAACCCTACAAGTTACTTGTTTACCACTACTGTAGCCTGGTATTGAACTCACAACTGTAATAGAATGTTTGATTCGAAATTCCTAGCACCTGAAAAAGGCTGGAGCGTACAATGGCCAAAACATTGTTTTGATGAGGACAATAGTCCAAATACTGTAAATACAGCCTCATCTCAGAAATATATATATATATATATATATATATATATACACAGGTTTCATTGAAAATGACATACAAGTGTGATGGTTAAGTTTTTTTATATAAGTTTTCATGTGATCTTATGAGATTTTCTTTTGAAGACATAAATGAAATAAAAAATGTCCAAATGTTTTGATGATCTGAACTTCTAATTATATCAGCCATATGATTACGAACTGATGCGAAGACTCATGCTGCATCTCTGTGAATAAATTTCAAATCAATCTCATTCAAACATACATGGAAACATACCAAGCGCTATAAAGAACATAATTGCCCACAACACAAATAACATAGCATCATCCACATGGAAAAAAAGACTAAAAATAATGGAGGCTTTGTTAATAAAAAGAAAAACCCAACACTAAATAATATCAACGACGAACACACTACGCAGTACTCTACATCATATATAACACAACGTATATTCTGTTACATATAAAATAACATTAATTCTTGAAAATGGCTAAAAGTATAGCCAAAAGTGCTTGGATAAACAAAATATTTGGTAAATTTGTGGCCACCCTCCTCAGCCGACTGTAACACCCTTGACTATTTCTTCTGGAGGCAGGATCGAGACCGAGACCAAGACCAACAAGCATGCGAACAACATGGTTGACTCTCTGAAAGCTGTCATCATGAAGGCATTTGCTGCTATGGATAAAGACATGATTGCCAAAGTGTGTGACTTATTTCACGTCCGCCTCGGGATGGTCGTTACCACCGGTGATGGTTGCATTTAAAAATAATGTAGTATGTAACTAACTGTTGCTAAATAAACTGCCGGGTCTCTGCAGACGCAACTTTTGCTTATATGGCCTATTTCGTATTCTTTTTGTCGAGTGTAAAATTTTGCTGCAACACCCTGTATATATAAGAACATTTTACTATGTTAGCAGGGTGTTCATTCCAAAACAAAATCTATAAAAGTATTTTTGATACAATTTAAAACATACCCTGATTGAGCATTCTGGAAGAATGGTAGACTTTGAAAAAATAGTAGCTACTCTAGCATTTATGCTATCGTTCCTACAGTAATGAATTAGAACACTTTTAGCTACTGGCAGATGTTTACATGGCTATAAGTCTGTCTCCTTCTACTGAGCGCCCTTAGCTCAGAGGAAGAATCACCGACCGATGCCAACTCGGTTTGGTTTCAATCCTGGATAAAAGCAAAAGGATGTCGAACTGGACTGATGAGCTGTGATACAGCAAAACACTTTTGTCTGAAGATGACTATATATATATATATATATATATATATATGCTCCCGATCAAAAATTTAAGACCACTTAATCTTTAAAAGGAAAATTTTTTTTTATGGATAGATTTTAAACTCCTCCCACTGAAGGTTACCAATACTACAATCTAAAAGGTTATGGAAACAAAAAGCTACATTCCAAACATTTTATTTAGAAATTTACATTTTTATAAAATGAGGCGATTTACACATGATCAAAATTATAAGACCAGGGGTATAAATTGTTAGATCTATGGTAATTCCAATGTTTTTAGTTTAGTTAGAGATTAGCAATCACTGCGTAAAGGTGTTACTATGCCTAAAGCAAACAAACTTATCGAAGTTGAGCGTTCTCGAATTCTAGAATTCCATAAGCAAGGTTTGTCACAGCAGGTGATCGCAGCTAAGGTAAATCGCAGTAAACTGTGATTTGCAACTTTCTAAAGAACAGTGAGAATTATGGAAAAGCAAAATACTCTGATAGGCCCCCCAAAATCTCTCCTGCATTGAGTAGGAGAATAAGACGGGTTGTTATAAAAGATGGAGGACTTTCTTCTAGTCAAATTAAGGCAGTCACAGATGCTGATTGCAGTCCCGTAACCATTAGACGACATTTACGACAAAAAGGTATGTTAAATAAAAAGCTTAAACAAATTCCTTGGCTGCTTCCATGTCACAAGGTGGACTGCTTAAAGTTTGGTCATGAATACCAAACATGGGACGTTGAGAAGTGGAAGAAATTCCTGTTTCTGAGGAGAAAAAATTCAATCTAGATGGTCCTGATGGCTTCCAATGATATTGGCATAACAAAAACATGCCTCCTGAAATTTTCTCCACACGTCATAGTGGTGGAGGGTCCCTAATGGTATGGGGTGCCTTTTCTTACAGAGGGACGATGGAGCTTCAGGTGGTGCAGAGTCGTCAGACAGCAGCTGGTTATGTTAGCATGCTACAAAAAGCATCTTTGATGACGGAGGGCCATCGTTTGTGTGGGGATGGATGGTTATTTCAACAGGATAATGCTGCAATCCACGCTGCAAGATGGACCTTGACCTTTCTACAAGAAAATGGGGTCCAGCTCTTGGGACATCCTGCATGCTCACCAGACTTGAACCCAATTGAAAATGTTTGGGAATGGATGACAAGAGATGTTTATCGAAATGACAAACAATATTCAACAAAAAAATGAACTTCCTGAAGCCATCTTCCGAAGCTGGAGCAACATCCTCCTCACCTTAATGGAAACACTTATTTCTAGCATGCCTGACAGAATTTTTGAAGTCATCAAAAGCAGTGGAGGTAGAACTCATTATTAAATTTGGTTGTAGAATATTTTCATACGCTTTTTGTACAATTTCCTAGAATTTTTGTCTCTGGTCTTATAATTTTGATCATGTGTAAATTGCCTCATTTTATAAAAATGTAAATTTCTAAATAAAATGTTTGGAATGTAGCTTTTTGTTTTCACAACTTTTTAGATTGTAGTATTGGTAACCTTAAGTGGGAGGAGTTTAAAATCTATATGTAAATAAAAAATTTCTTTTTAAAGATTTTTAAGTGGTCTTAAATTTTTTATCAGGAGTGTGTACATATATAATAATTATAATTTAAAACATATATATACATATATATATAATAATTATAATTTAAAACATATATATATATAATAATTATAATTTAAAACATATATATATATATAATATAATTTAATTATATATATATATATATATAATAATTAATAATTTAAAATTTAAAACATATATATATATATATAATAATTATAATTTAAAACATATATATATATATATAATAATTATAATTTAAAACATATATATATATATAATAATAATTAATTTAAAACATATATATATATATATAATAATTATAATTTAAAACATATATATATATATAATAATTATAATTTAAAACATATATATATATATATAATAATTATAATTTAAAACATATATATATATATAATAATTAATTTAAAAAACATATATATATATATAATAATTATAATTTAAAAATAATATATATATATAATAATTATAATTTAAAATATATATATATATATATATATATATATAATATATATATATATATATATATATATAATAATTATAATTTAAAACATATATATATATATATAATTAATTATAATTTATATATATATATATATATAATAATTATAATTTAAAACATATATATATATACACTCAAATACTGTGTATTTTTAAAAAAGACAAAATTAATAAAAAAAAACACAACAAAGTTTTCTCCTTTAAGAGCTTTTATCAAGATAATGTAGAATTTATTATGCTGCCTCTGTTTATAGACAGAGTCAGTGGATGTTATTGGTTTGTCAAGGCTTGAAAATTTGACAATGTTCTTCAGCATGTAGAATAATCAGGATGATTGAGTTGGATGTCCGCAACAACTCCTCCTCCACCGTTAGCGATTTGCAAAAATACAATGCAGGGTATAAATTCAAATGCCTTTTTTGAGGATGTATCTCTAACAAGCTAAATAAAACCTACATTGGACATACTACTAACTCGCTTTCGCAGAGGCTTACATTGCACTTAAATGAAAATTGTAACATATTCTGACATTTAAAACACCACGGCTATCAACACACACTTCTTAGGAAAACACTTGTTGAAAATACGCATATACTTAGACAAGAAAATAATAAATGAAAACTTAAAATTCTAGAAGCTATCTACATCAAACAGTTTAAACCTAGCCTAAATAAAATAAATTTCAACACCTCCACTAATATACATCAATGCCTATAATCGATGGGAGAGGTCATAGTTATTATACTTACCCTCTACACCATAGTAGCAGCAGTTCCCAGACCAATCCATCATGCTACTATACACTCAATTGACCAAAAACCCACTATCACCATTCTTACAGCCATGTGCAACACAAAAAATAGACCTGTCTAATTTTCTCTGTATAACTCCACTCTGTTAATAATAATTTAACTGTTCTATGTTCGCTGAACATTAAATGTTCATCCTTTGATAATGGTTTATGTAAGCCGAAAACTCAGACCTGAGAAAAGAATCAACAATTATTGCAATTTCTTGTCGTCTTTCCGTGACAACACTATCAAGCTAATCAGATCATACAAATGGATCTTACACAACATAAATAGACAGAACTTGTCTATATTATTAAATGAAACCTGTATTAATGAAAAAATACTGTCAAAATACACACTCTCTCTCTCTATATATATATATATCACGTTGAATACACCAGTTCCTGCTCGATCACTGAAGTTAAGCAACCTTGAGCCTGGTCAGTATTTAGATGGGTGACCACTTGGAAATACCAGGTGCTGTAAGCGTTTATTGACAGATGTGCGTTGTGGTGCAGTGGATGTCGGCTCGGAGGGGGAAATCGGTGAGCCAAGTTCCAATTCCAGTCGAACTCTCTGCATTCATTTATGCATTGGTACCCTTGGGAAGGTATTAATCTGTCCCTTTCCTCCAGTTATGGGTTAAATAACTGAGGTCTGCTGTTCATGCAATCTGTGGCCAACTTCTGCACTGATTGTTATCAGCAGTTCCAAAAAGTGTGGATGGTGCTACACAAGCCTTCACCACTCTAAACAATTCTTTGTGTGGTAGTCTAACTGAGTTAGACTCTCATACGTCAAAACTGACAGGAGAGTCCATAATAATAATACACATACACACACATTTATACACAGCTATTGCATACAATAAAAGATATGTACTAATTGGAAACACATTAGACAAATCTGAACAAAATTGACAAACAAAATAGTTAACTATTAATATTTTAAAATTTTTAATTAATTGGCAATTATAAAAATCAATTTTCAGTTACTATGGTTAAGCTGAAAAAAGTTTTACTGCGCTAATGCACTAATCAAAATTTTTGTATGCAAAAATCTTAGCATGCTAATCAAAAATTCATTAATTGAAGGATTTTTGTGTCTGTATATATATATATATGTGTGTACATATACATATATATATATACACAATGCTAAAACATCTACACACACAGATATACACATACATACACACATAAAAATATACTGGTTAAATTTAAAGCATTTTCGCCAATATTTTGCTGAAGTTTTAATATCATCACCAAATTTCTACTTAATCATTTGATTTCTCACCAAGGATTTCCGTTCTGTTCATATCCAACAATACACAATTGCATTCAGGGATATCTTACTGATAAGCAATCCTATAAGGGAGTGTCTTTTAGCACACGTGAAACCAGCCCCCAGTTTTGATAATTCACCTAAGATTCATCAAGGTCTGCACAACCAGTTCTTAAGATTTTCAAAATAGATCATTTTGACACAGTATGTGTGTATAAGTATTTTGTGGAGGCAATTGTTCATGTTTTGGCCTTTTTTTATTTTTTCTTTCTGATTTTATGTCAACTATTACCCTCTGTGTTCGAATTCCAGTTGAATCCATTGTCTTCACCTACGTGCAAATACCCTTGGGAAAGGTATTAATCCGTCTCTTCCTTCCAGTTATGGGTTAAATAACAGGACAGATTTGGTTCTATAGACTTGACTGGCAAACAGTCTACCGCAGAAAGCAATGGCAACCTACTGCGCGATAATCTTCTGCCCAGTCAGTCATGTCTCTTTCGAGACATGATCGCCCATGCGTGTATCATGTATTGCACTTAACTGACTGACATTACCCTCTGTAATTCAAGTGACATCTCAACACTATTGCTATGGGTGAGTGTGGAGGACCAGCTGTATTTGACAAAAAGACAACAAAGAAGGCAGACCAATCCTCAATGAGACAAAGTAAAAAAAACAAATAATACTTTAGCAATCTTTGACCAACTCATAACAAACATTGATATATTTTTTTTAAATTCCTGTTATCTCTATGGAGTTTCAAGCAACACTTTTTACAACTCAAACTCATATTATTAACAAAACCTGAAACTGAAGTGTGTCCAGTATAAAATTACCTGTTGCAACAACAATCACACAAACATTGCTAAAAAGGAACATGTTCATTGATCCCTAATAGAGGAAGAATAGTTATTACAATTCATTTTATGTGTTCCATCCCTTCAGAATTTTGGCAATCATGGCTCTCTATAATTTCCTCTTCTTTGAAGCTCAAAAAATTTTGTCTTTTTGTTATCTCTCCTAAACTTTGTACCAAACTGCATTTACTCGAGCTCATTTTTCTATATGCTATGTCCTCTGAGGAAGTTGGTGAGCATGGTTCTCCATAATATTTTGTCCTTTGTAGATAAATTGTCTTTTTCTTATCTATCCTAAACCCTGTTCTATCATTCATTTATTCAAGTTAATAACTGGGATTATAACAACAAATGATGAATACCAATTAAAAATCAGTACCTCCACTAAATCATAGCATAAAGAAAAATACCCCCAAAACTTGAAAGAAACTAACTTTTTCCATCAAAATGTTTATTTTATTATTAATAAGAAAAAATTAAAGTATTTTTTAATTATCTAACATGTTAAAAATTTTTGTAAAAATCTAGTTTTGATTTTAGTTAGTGTTAACCAAATTGTTACGAGAGTTTACAATGAAAAATATAATATTACATAACTCTGTTTTTTCTGGTGAAAAACACATTAATTTGGAAATTCTAGCAAAAATTAAATAATTGTCAGATTATGAAACTTTCAAATCTTATTCATAAATGTATGAAATTATTTTTGAGATTATTATTTTTTAAAAATCTTCAGAAAATATTTTTACATTTGGTTCCCTCCCTTCATGTAAATTCACATAATTTTAAGAAATTAAATTTTGTTGTAAAAATTGTTTTTATTAGTTCAACACAAAATTCATTTGGGAATGTAAACCATCTATTTTTTTTTCAAACATTGTGTTTATTTCCAGAAAATCACTCAATAGTGAAATAAAAATGCAATAAAACTATGATATTATTTAGTTTGATAAGCTTTTAATTGCTTTACTAAATAATATATATTAAGGACATAATAGTCTGAAGAAAAAAATTTGATTAATAATGAAATTTTAAAAGAATTGTTTTCATTGTTTTTATTTATAATAATTTGTAAAGTTTCAAAAATATTTTAAAAGTACTTCCAAGTTTTGTTGGTATTAGGTTATTAAGTTATTAAGTGAAGACTATATTTACTAACCAAACATTTAAAAGTTTCATACAAATCGTCATATCTTTGTATTTTTTAAAATAATTTGTAATTTTTTGTGTGTATTTGAAGTTTTTTTTTGTATGGTAATATTCATGTGTACATTAAAAGGTCATGTGTAGAGAGTTTAATTTTTCTTCTATGTACATCAGTGAAGTACATCTCTGGTTTGCACAAAGTCTTATTTTGGCTGGTTGGTGGGTCAATTAAATCTCCAACAGCTGGCACAAACTTCCACAGGCATGTGTTGACAACTGGAACCAACTAAAGAGGCTATGCATGTGTTCATTGTTTTTTTATATTTTGTTCATGCCTGCATACTTCTGATTTGATTTTGTTTGAGTGATAATCATTGATTGATTGATGTCAGTTGACCAAATTAGCTATATCTGGGTCATATTTTGTTTACCAAAAATATGGAAGAATAGAAATGGGGAAAGGATGCATGTGTTGAAAGAAAAAAAAAAGCGAGTTTCTCTCTCACTATATTAGTAAAGAATAAAGGGTATATTTCAATGCACTTTTACTATTATAGGTGATCATTTAGGAATACAAATTGCTGCAACTTTGCTCTGTTCAGGTGGTGTAATGAATAACAACTCAAAATTCAAAAGAAGAGTTCTGAGTTCAGATTAGAGTTAGTTTCTTTATATTTACTCACATACCTTGGAAAATGCATTAATCCACCTCTTGCCCTGCCCCAGGTAGGGTTAATTAGTTGAATTTCTACCAGTAAAAATCATTATCTCCAAAAATTGTTACAATCTAAAAATATTTTCTGGTTGTAAATAATCTACAAAAAGTTGATAAACCATAAAAACAAATGCATCTGTTACCCTGGAGTGTGAGTAAATCGTAAGAAAGTATGATGAATTGAAAGTGCTTCAATTTAGAAATTGATATAGTTTATGCTTGAAAATATTAGGTTGTTACAAAAATAATGGCTGATTTCAGAAACACAATTTTATTCTTGAAAACTTAACTGTAGAAATGTTGAAATTAGTCAAAATATGAGCCTTGAGTATCTATACACCTCTGCCATCAGTCAATTATTTGTTTCTTTTTGATAAGTTATTGACTATGATGCAACAAAATCTTTGAAAGTTGTTTCCACTTCTGGTTTGAACCGAAAAGTTTCACCATTTAAAAATGCTTACGTGCTTAAAAAATGATAACCAGGAGAATATAGAGGATATGGTAAACTCTTATAGCCCAAGTTTCTGAGTTTTTGCAACATCATCCTTGCAACAAGTGGCTATCACATTATCGTGGAGATGAACTGGACCATATCAATTCCCAAATGCATGTCTCATTTTTTGCAGGCACGCATGCATTTCAGCAAGTTGATTGCAATAAAGCTCTGCATTAATGCTCTGACTGGTTTCCAGAAAGCCTTAGTGGATAATACCAATTGCAGACCACCACACAGTCACCATAATCTTTTGCTGATGCAACTTTGGCATTTGGAAATGTTTGGGGAAACTCATTCCAATCAAGCTATTGACCTGATTGTTTATTGTTATCGTAAAGCATCCATTTTTCATCACAAGTGACTATTTGGTCAAAAAAGAAATCATTCATGTTATGCAGTTAGAGCATCAAGCACACTTCAAAATGCCTAAGTTTTTGAGTTTCATTGAGATCATAAGAAACCTATTTATTAAGCTTTTTCATCTTGCCAATACTCTGCAAATGGTTTAAGACTGTTGCAGTACGGAAACCAAATGTCTGAGACATTTCCCTGATACTTTGATGTAGGTTTTGCTCAAAAACTGCTTGCAATTGTTCATCACCAAGACTGCATGGCTGTCCTCTACCTTCATCTTCAACGTTCTCATCATCAGTAGAAAATTTCTGGAACCACCTTCATACTGTCTGATCACTTGTGGACTCATCTTCCCATTCTCTGTTGATATTGGCAGAAGTTTAGGAGGCACTGTGCTCAAGTTTGAACTCAAGCAAGAAAAGTAAATGAAGATCATTTTGTCATGTTTATAATTAAGGGCTTTTATGCTTCAAAAATATTTCTGTCTGAAAATAAGTTAAAAATTATTTTAATAATTAAAAAAAAAAGCACATATTAATTATGTATACCAAAATTCACTTAATATCTACCATAAAAAATTATGTTAAAATGGCTTTTCAAAATGCAACATTTTGAGCAGCTATTATTTTTCTAACAACCTAATAATTTACCTGAAATTTCATATAATGAACAGTTTAATACTATTTCTTATTATTCTGTATGTTTCCATGAAACGTAGAAATAATTTCATTTTCTATGCTAAATTAGAAGAATAAGGAACTTAATTAAAAATTAGTTAAATGATACTTTTGAGTTTAATCCCTGGTTTTTATTTTTTTCTATTGTTTTCTTATCTATTTGATTTCATAAAATATTTCATTGCATCCAATGAGATCTTTTGCAATTTTTAAAAATTTATTTGACTAAAAGAAATGTTTGCAAAAGCTGGAAGAAAAAATTGATAAACTTATTGAACTGAAACTGTTGATTCCAGTCAGGATTTTCTTCTTTTTGAACTTCCATGTAAAAAAAAAAAAAAAATAAAAATAAAATTCTTTTAAAAATTGTTCACTCTAAAAATTACATTAAACTTTACATTTTTTGATTCTTTAAACATGTCTGTATTTAATAATAAAAAATTACAAACAGCAATGCCATAAATTGTAAAATCACACCAAAACATAACAAGTAATTTATAAAAAAATATATTCAGCATAGATTTTTTCCCTGTCAAATCTCAAAGAAAATAATGTATTTTATTAAATTATGCAAGCATCAACTTTCAAGAAAAAATTATTTTCTGAGTTTTATTGAATTAATTTTGGTATGGTTCAGGATAAATTTTCAATATCTTCATCCTTGATATTACATAATTTTGTTTTACTAAAGTAACATGTTGAGAGATTTTTTCATATCACTATAAAAGTACACAAGATACTGTAGGAAAAAAAAATTTTAAAAAATGAGTGTGATCCCTATATATATATATATTTTCGGAAGGATTTCTAATAAAATTAACTTATTCAGTAATTAACTCATTAATGATACAGTAGAAGTGAAAATTTTGTTTAAATTGGGTAATTCTTTAACTTCAAGCAAATTTCTAAAATAGAGTAGCAATTTTTTGCTTTCATTTTTGAAAAATGCATCTATTTTTGTGGTACCTTTAATAAAAATATGCCAGAAATTATTATGTCCATATGCTGCTGTATATCTCTGCTGGTTTGAAAATAGTGCTGTAGAATAGACTATACAATTGCTATGGATTGATATTTCCCGGTGTTTTAAAAATATGTATACACAGCAAAAGCAAACAATGTAAGTTTCTTGAAAATATGCATCAATGTCAACAGCAGGCAATTTAAAAAAATATGTACGCCTTTTGAAGTGTTTATTTTATAGGATACAAATCCTATACGATCCATCAACCAGCTAAAAAAAAAAAGATTAATTGCTCACCCGCAAAATCAAATTCAAACGACAACAACATTTGGGAAAAACCCAAAGTAAAATTGCACACTTGCAAAAGTCGATCCAAACATCTAAAAGCATTTTTTCACAAGTCAGTGTGAAAAGTGATACTCTGGAACCTGATTGGTTGACAAATTGAGAAATTCAAAATATCTCAGCAAAACGGTTTTTTTCACAGCTAGAGAAAAAAATTCTGGGATCCTCCCACATGACCAGAATTCTATATTTAAGGAGATCTCCTAACTGGTCATGTCAGTCAGTCAGTTAAGAGTGTCACTGAAAGACAGCAGTTGGTCAATCCATCACTCAAGCAAGCAGTTGATCTGTCAGCTATGCCAGTCAACCTGGAAAGGCACAGTGTCAGATACACACATTCAGCAAACTAATCCTGCACCCACTCAACCTTTACAAATGCAAAGAAGAGAGGAAACACTTGAAACAGCCATAAAACTTTTCACATCTCTCAACAACCAGAATGGAGAAGTAAAACAGACTTACTAAGTAGACTGATTCATCGTTTTACATACACATACACTACCAATTACTACAGTTCTCATTCACACTCCTTTTCCACCTACTTAATGGCTAATACATAAAGAAAGAAACATTGTGCTACTACTCTGTGTAATTTCAAACTCAAAACCAATACTTTCATACTCAACCAACTTTCGTTCAAATACAACAGACACTTATTTTATTACACAAAGGATACACAGAATTGTACTAATTGTTTATATTGTATGTATATATGTATATATAGTCAAACACAAAATTTTCATATTTTTATACATTTCTTACTGCGTCGTCTTTTCTCGAAATTTTTGTTGTATTTTCGTGGACCGGATAGCCTGCATTAAAATCGCCTTTTTAATCTGGGTTGTTCTGGAACCCCACAATTTGCATGAACTACGTGAAATGCAAGTTTTACAAAATATGTAGAATTACATTGACAGCATTAAAGTAAGCATTAAACAAGCAATGTCAAGACAATCTCTTGAAAAAAAACAAAAAAACAAATGCAAATTACACTGACCAATAAAAAAAAGTAAAGAATTTGGATATGATGTAAAGACACCTAGCATCTATTTTAGCTAATTTGAGGGTACTGAATCTGCAAATAACTTCACCTTTTCTTGGTTACCTATCGTTTTTGCTGTACAGAAATGCCTCATTTGTAGGGGGAGAAAAAATGTTTTTTCATTTGTTTTCTGTATACATGATACTGACCAATGGCAATATTTCTCAAACTAAAATCATAGAAACCTCTCAATTCATGTTTAAACCAACAAGTATTAGACTGCTTATAGACAAATACTATTTTTTTCAATAACAATCAGGCCCTAAGTCTTTAAAAATAGCACGATTGGGCAATCATGTCTCTTTCAAAACATGAAAGACTGAGCAAAAAATTATTCCGCTGTCGGTTGCCATTACTTTCTGTAATAGGCTGGTTGCCAGCCAATAATATAGAACCTAATCTGTCTTGTTATCTAACCTATAACTGGGAGAAAGAAAGATTAATACCTTTCCTAAGGGTATTAGCATGTAAATGAATGCAAGGAATTCAAATGGAATTAGAACTCGGCTCACCAATTTTTTGTTCCGAGCTGATATCCACTGCATCACAGCTCTCCACAGCACTTTTATTTGCTTCTAGAAAATATCTTTTGCCATTCCAATGTGATTTTGAATTTCTGTGTTGCTTTCTCCAAAATGCTTTCCAGATGGTTAAATTTCTGTACTTGATCAAACATTTCCAGTTTGTAACTAGCATGTTGGACTGTCCCTTTTCCTCATGACCATATATTCTGCTGTCTTACTAATTATTGTAATTTTTTTCTTGCTTTCATTCCACCTAGAAGGATGTTAGCGTAAACTGTAGATACAGTTATCTTTCTAAGGAACTCTCTAAAATAGAGATAATTTTATATTACCTTTATTTTTTCTGTTGTATATTCAGTTGGTAAATAAACTCTTAATGTGTAGACCTCTCATTTGATTCTCCTTTTTGTTATATGTCAACTTACCACTACAACCCAACTAGCTATGAACACAACTCAATAAGAAGTAGCTAAAAAAAAAAAAATCTCCAAATAATCTGTATCCAACACCAGGATCTTTTTCATCCCCCTCATGAAAGACGCATTTTGTCCTGTGAATCATATCTGATTCTCTGCAGTTATGGCAAGTAAATCAGCCAACATCTAAAAGAATTAGGATTGAGGAAATATAAAAAAAGCTATAATCTGATTGATGAAAAGGACGAAAAAAAAAAAAAAAAGTTTAACAAATAAGCATCATGAGGAGAGGACAGAATGAATTAACTTCTACCACTGCATGTTTTTGGTAGACAAGAGTATCTAAATATACAAATACAAAATAAGTACAATGTGATGTAGCTTCCCTGTCTTTTCTACAAGTATTTCTGTGGCAAATGCTTGGATGAAATCCCCCCACCCACCGCCAGTACCCCAATCACATGTATTTCCTTGTGCTACTAGATTGGCATCAAGGTCCTACTCTTTTATCATCAAAATAGTTAAATGTAAATGCCTCTTCTACTCTTATAGTTCCTCTTCTCACACTTCCTTTGTAGAAATCACTTCCATTTGCTCGCTTCACTGATGGCTACAATCTCAAAGTTTAAAATGTAACTGTTAAAGAATATAAACAATAAGCAATTGTAAGTGTAGTGAACAGGATATTTATTTGACCAAATGCTGTGTGCAATTGGTCTCTAAGAGAATGTAACCCAGAATGCCCCTTGTGGCCTCCCCTCTTCCTCATGTTCCCCTGGCGGCCCCTCTAAGGTTCAAGGGAAGACAACCAGTCTTCCAGACTTGTGGGATAGACTGTGTTAGATGTTAACACTGATGTCAGATAAACACAGCTGAACAAATTTGTAAAGAGGAAAGAACAGATTACTCTCTGGGACAAAGTCTGATTAACAGATAAGATTCTTCAATAGATAGTACAGACAGCAAAGAATATTTCTGACAAGTCTGTCAAAAGGTGGTGTAAAAGCAAGCCAGTAGAGAGTTCAATGGGATGCCAATACCTCGGTTTAGATATTCAGTCAGTTAAAGTGCCATACGTGATACACGCTTGGGCGATCATGTCTCGAAAGAGACATGACTGACTGGGCAGAAGATTATCCCGCAGTAGGTTGCCATTGCTTTCTGCGGTAGACTGGTTGCTGACCAAGGCTATAGAACCCAATCTGTCCTGCTATTTAATCCATAACTGGAAGGAAGAGATGGATTAATACCTTTCCCAAGGGTATTTGCGTGTAAGTGAATACAATGGATTCAACTGGAATTTGAACTCTGCTCCCCGGTTTCTCGTTCCGAGCCGATATCCACTGTTTAGATATTATCAATCTTAAAAACAGAACCCATACAGCACAGAAATCCTAACAGAGAGAAAATATTCTGTCTTATTTTGTTGGTGCCTCAAGATTAACATAAGTGTTATTCTCAATACACTGCCAGGGATTATTGTTTTTTTTTTAAGTACAAAAATATATCTACTGGATAAAGAGTTTATAAGTGGATGGATTCCCCAGTGATCCAAAATAATCATTTATTTCAAAATTGTTTTTCTTATTACTATAGATTATACACCATAGATCAGAAATAATAAAGGAAAAGTTTTTTTTGTTTACATTAGGTTAGGAACACAGAGCAGATATGAATATTCAGAAAAATTGAAAAGAAATTGTATTTAAAGGTATTATTCTGGCGTTGTTTTACTATTAGTCCTACATGGTCGAGTGATTAAGACATGTCATATATAATGTGTTTCTTCTAAGAAATGCCAGTTTGAATCCTGCTTGAAGATGTATATTTTCCTCACAAGATTTCTCAATTATTCAGGCCAGTAGATGTAAATAATTATACTGTTTGATTATAAAAAATAGCATTTACCAAAATACAAGTTTCCACTACAAATTGTTTAAACAAGTAAATTAATATAGTCATCCGCAGACAGATCTGTTTTGCTGTATCACAGCTCATCAGTACGGTTAGACAGCCAATTGCTTTTTACTCAGGAGTGAAGCCCGACCAAATTGGTGCAAATCAGCGATTCTACCATGGACACTTGGTAGAAGGAGGCAGACTTTTTAGTATGTATATTATCATTATACACGCCCAATAGCTGAGAGTGTTCTAATTCATTGCTGAATGAACGATGCGTATATGCTAGAGTAGCTACTGTTTTTTCAAAGTCTACCATTCTTCCAGAGTGCTCAATCAGGGTGTGAGAGCATATATATATATATATATATATATATATATATACATATTATGTATATATATATATGATTTTATTTATATATATATCATTTTGAATTAAAATGCATTGCGACACAGAAATTTCTGTTTCAAGATTTCTATCTCATCATCCAGCAATGTTAGATCTAACATTGTCTATGTGTCTGTATGTTCTTTATACAAATCCACAATTTTTATCCGATTCTCGCCAAACTTCACACAAATATTCTTTAGGCTGAGTCTGAGCTCCAGGACTATGGATTAATTTTAAAGCTTTCATTACACCTGAGCAACGCCAGGCTATACTGCTAGTGTATATATATATATATATATATATATATGAAATGAATTGTTTGAACATTATTTTTTATTTATCGATACTCGTATTTAAGTAGATATTTTGTTTTTAATTAAACAGTATTATATATTTATATCTACCAGCCTGATTATTTACGATAAATTTTTATTATGAAAATGTGTGTCATTTGGCAGGATTCAAACCTGCGACCCCTATCTACATAGGAAAAGGTACCATGTGATCTGGCACATCTTAAACCTCTTGACCACAAATGACAATCAGTCTAAACAAGGTTTTAACCAAGCCTATATTACACCATTTTTGATTTATCACAATGACCATATCTGCTCTAAAATGTATTGTAATGTCAACAAATATAAACTTTACAGAAATTTTATGCAATACCCTTTTTTTTTTTGCGAGATAATGATTTTAGTGACACAAGTCTAACTAATTAACCCATACATGGGAAAAGAAGAGGTGGGCTCATACCTTTCCCAAAGGCATTTGTGCATAACTGAGTATAATGAATTTAACCATAATTGTAACTCAGCTCTCCAATTAACAGTTTAGAGACATTATTCATTAAACCACTCACACATCCATACAAGCTTACAGAACTTGGTATTTCCAAGTGGTCACCCATCTGAATACCAGGCTTGATATTGCTTAACTTTGAACTTTTTGAGAAAGCTTGTTGTGTGAATTTATCTGCTTTGGCTTTTGTAAGGGGTTCAATTTACAATTAATTTACATAGAAAAGTAACTCCTCTATTTAGTTTTATAAAATTTATTAAGTTCTTTATTTCAGATATTCATTATCTAGTGCGTTTCATCTATAGTAATACTAGCAGTATCACCCGGCGTTGCTCGGGTGTAATGAAAGCTTTAAAACTAATCCATGATCCTGGAGCTCAGACTCTTTGGATGTTGGCACAAAAGACTAAAAAGCAATAGTTGTTTCCAGTTAAAGTGAAACCGTATTAATATGAAAGAAAAATGAATGGATGCAAGTCAAATTTTCATTTTCTGGTATCAATATCAAATTAGTTTTTTTCGTCGTAAACCGAATTTTGAAGGCTGAATAAGTCCTCTGAGTAAATGGTATCATGGCTGAGACTATGAACTACAACTACTTTGAGCCAAACCCGAAGCAAAAGCTAAAATAAAAGGGCTGAAAGAAATACAGACATACAGGCAGATAAGCAGACACATACACAAACATCTTGCCTTTTATATATATATTATCGATTTTCTGCACTATTGTAAGAACTGCAACCTTGAAACTTCTGAATATCGTTTCTTATGTCTTTGTCTATGAGTGTATCAAATTTGATTAAAATCAGACTATTCCTTCTATAACCCAATTTTTTTGATTATCAATTTTCGATATTTATCAGGGGTACCTCAACACAAAACCTAGCTACGAACACCCGCAAACGCTAATAGTACAACTGTATACATTTTCAAGAAAATCAGTTTAGCTGTTTCGGAGTCTATAGGTAATGGACACACACACACACACACAAAGAGACAAAGTTCCATTTATAAATAAGTTTAGATGAAAAAATACTTTAAAAAAATGAATGATTATTTCTGGTTGCAGTGCCTAATGTATAACTTCACTCATTAGTAAACAGATATGACACTGATGCAAAACAAAAGGCAGTGGAGAGAAACTTTGATCTGTGGTGAAGGGCCAAAGAGATAAGATTAGATCTAAAGCAGAGTGCCCACACAATTCATTTATTTCTTTCAATTTTTTCCTCTTGGGACAGTACTTACTTGTTACAGCACATTTATTATTTTTTAAATAATTTTCTCTGCAGCATTTCACTGCTGTCCTTCAAGTGGATCCTTCATGGGCCCAGTCAGTAATGAAGATGAGAATGTTTTCCAGCCAATTGCTGTGATTGCTTCTCTGCTATGTAAATTGCTACCTGAGCTTACATTCTTATACTGAAAAAACCTATCATTTATCAAGAAATCTGAACTCGTTCAAAAAAATAAATAGTGTTGCCATTGGTCACAAACTAACAGTATGACTCTTCTGGCTCTGAAGAAATGTGACTTGACATAACGATTGGTTTCTCCTTTTCCTTGAACAACTATAAAGTTTATTGTTCTATCTACTTACAGAGCTTGCTTTCTTTCCAAATAAATATTCACTAATCTTCTGGGAATGGTTGCAGTGTTTTCTCCTAAAAACAGAAATTCCATTATACCTCAGCTTTTTCTCTGCGTATTTAGAAAAGTAACCATTTTGAACAAGGAATATGAGAAGAAAATAGACAGAAACTGCACAATTTTTTCATTCGGCTTGTGAAAACTTTATACACTGAAGCTAAAATCCACTGAAGGATTCTTACTAATACTTTTCAGATTGAAATAAAGCAGGATTTATTTAACACACATTTTGTGCATGATTTTGGCATGTAAAAAAAATTGTTTACAAAAATTAAATTTATGTCTATTGAACCAGTCGTCTGTTGTCATACATCAGATGAATGAAGTGTCTGATCTAATTAATTACAATCTATTTGATATTTATTTAATTTATTTCCTTGAGGTGGGATTGGGGGATATTTCTTTTTCCTTCCAGGAAATTTTGACAAAGGCTACTTTGATGATTGTTTTTCTTTGTATATACACAATATAGAAATATAACATACCTGTGTGTGTGTGTGTGTGTGTGTATATATATATATATATATATATATATAAACATATATAGTCATCCACAGACAGGCCTGTTTTGCTGTATCACAGCTGATCAGTACAGTTAGACAGCCAATTGCCTTTTACCCAGGATTGAAACCTGACCAAACTGGCGTCAGTCAGCGATTCTACCTCTGAGCTACAGGTGCTCGGTAGAAGGAGGTAGACTTTTTAGTATGTATATTATCATTATGCACATACATGAATAAAAATCCAAGTGACAAGAACCAACAGTTTTACAATTACAAGTTCTCCAGCACTTATATTTTTTTTTTAAAAAGTGCTCAATACAACAAATATTGTAGAGCCTAACGTAATTAAATTTTTTTTTTTTATTTAAAATTAGTATAGTTTATATTGCGACATGAAAATTTCTGTTTTAAGAATTTTGCTGTTAAAATTGAAAGAAGAAATCATGCATTCCTCCCAAATATAAAATTTTCCAAATTTAAACTGAATTTCTATTCTGATTAGTTAAATTGAACACATAAATTTTGCTGTCTTCCCACATCCATAAATAACCAACGTATCATTTCTTATATTCAAATGAAAACCATTTTCAAAACAATGAGCTAACATTGCTTGATGATGAGGTAAAAATCTCGAAACACAGAAATTTCTGTGTTACAATGTAAACTATATTAATTTTTAATAAAAGACAAATTCATATATATATATATATACATAGATGGTTTAATTACTTAGTTTTTGGTCATAAGATTAAACCAGTGCACATTTGTATTAAAAAGTGTTCAATACAATTATATTGTAGAACTTTTGAATACTTTCCATTTGTAAACGAGTTATTATGCACCTTAGGTTTCTACCATGAATATTGTCTTCAGGTAATTTGCAATAACTGATTTTACCATTTCCCTTTTTCTTCATGTAACAGTGGGTTTTTTTTAATGTTCACGTGGCAGAGAATTTTGAATGCGCAATTTTTAAAAGTACAAAAAATCATAACATTTTCGTCCATGGTTATATGAACCTAATAGGTATTTTTTAGTATGGTCACACTTAGTCATAATTTCTGTTCTTTTAGTCAATAATTCATTTTTGTTTGGGAATAACATAATCTCTAACTCTTTTTCTTGGCACAGTCTACATATTTTTCTGTTGTTGTAAGGCTTGGATGTTTTTACAATACTCAACGTTATGTCTGGGTTTTTTCCATATTTTGATTTCAATTTCCACACATGACTAGCCAAATTTGTACAGTTTTTTAAGTTTTCTATTTTAAATGAAGACTTGTGATTGAACCACCTGGTCTTAAAGGTGTCTTTGGTTGATCCCAAATATATTTTATATATATTTTAAATGACTTCTTTTGTATTGCAAAGTCCTTGAAGTGGGCATTTATTTTTGTCTTTGCAGTTGCATTCTTTATTAGTGGTCTTGTTTTATGCAATGCTATCTAAAACTCCAGAAATTTAGGTCTTTCCAGCTGTCACCCTCTTGACCCAGGGTATCACTAACTCCTCAAGGCACTTGATGTAAACCTTCATAATGAGTCTCACATATTCCATCTATCATATTTGCAGAATATGTCACTTCTTGTTCATCTCAGAGCATATTGTCCAATATTTACTTCCCTAGAGGAAATTTATAATCTTTAAATTTTGTGCCCACAATGAATAGTTTTTACCTTAACAGCACTATTATTTCAATTATCAACCTATCTCTTAGGACTTTGCTTATTTGTTTTAAAGGAATCTTTCTTTGTTCCGAGATAGTTAAATTTCTGTTCATATTTTATTCTGACCCATCTAATTCATAGCTCACGTCTTGTGCTGCCCATTTTTCTGAGGACTTTCCATACATTTTATCTTGGTTAACTCTACCGAGTACACTCTTTGCTAAAAACCTACAACAGATCTGAGAACATTTTAATTCATGTTTTTGATTTTGTTTTTTTCTTTAATCAGTCTCTAAGACAGCTCCCATAAGATATTATGCCAATCATTTGGCAGTGAATCTCAGGCCAAGATTTTAATCAATACCTAGGAAATATCTGACTCCCTGCTACTATGCTCCTATCATTAGAAGAGCCAGATCAGTCTAAAAATGGAGTATTGCTGTCACATATGGGCTGGAGCTGCCCAATCCTCACTCTTCAGTTTTAAGCATATGTTTTTGCGACCTTGTGGGTGATGAGTTGTTTTCCACTCTTCAACTCCTTTCAACAGATGAAACATTACTAGCCTCTTGCTACTCTATTGAAATTTTTGTGACAGATGTTTGGGCAAGATACATTCTTGGTTCTACCATTTCAGACCTTCACAGATAAGACCTGCCATGCCATACTGATTTAACTCCTTCCTATATTCCACTGGTGAGAAGTTTCATTCAGACAGTATTTTCTCCAAAATTGTTGCATTTTGGGATGGATTCTCAAGAGGTTGATTCCCTGATCACTCAATCATTCAGCCTTTATCTATCTTACATATTCTCATTTATGAGGGTCATTCAATAAATAAAGTGAATTTTTTTGTATAAGGAATTCTAATACAGATAGAAGCTAATGTTTTTTCCTTTACTTCTTTTTCAAAGAGATTTAAATTTTTTGCAGACTGAAAAAAAAACCCAAAAAACAGTTTTGGACATAAACAAAGATGGCTGACCAAGAAGTATGCTCCAGGATTGAACAGAGGTCAGTTAACAAGTTTTTGGTTGCTGAAGGGTGCAAACCAGTTGAAATTCATAGAATGTCAACTGTGTATGGTGCCACATGTTTCAGCCAAAAAATGTCTACAAGCGGGCTAAATTGTTTAAAGGAGGAGGATCAGTGTTGAGGATGAAGACAGGTCTGCATGGCCTAAAGAAGTGAGGTCTCCTGAGGTGATTGAATGAGGTCATTGACTGATTCAGTCTGACAGTGCCAACTACTGTGAACTGCTGAGACAGGTCAAGAAAGTCATAAAAAACAAACGCAGAGGTCATCAGTCACATGGAGTCATCTTGCATCATAACAACGCAAGTCCTCACACAGCAGCCCAAACGGTACAGACCATCAACGAGCTGGGCTCGGAACTGCTCCCTCATTCCCCTTACAGCCCAGACCTTGCCCCTTCAGACTTTCACCTGTTTAGTCCCTTGAAAGCATTTAAGAGAGGCACAAAGTTTGAAAGTGACGAAGTCAAAAATGCTGTCAGCGATTGACTGAAACATCAGTCCAAAAATTTTTTACACTGAGGGAATATGGAAGCTTGTGCACAGATGAGAGAAGTGTGTGACACTGCTGGGGGACTACATTGAAAAAAAACAGTAATTAAAAGTCTTTACACCGAAAAATTCACCTTATTTATTGAACAACCCTTGTATATGCAACTCTTGCTTCCTCCCTGTACACCCTTACAACATCACCATTAAGTAACACTATATATTGAGTGATCCTTGTATTTGGTGAATAGTCATAAAAAAAAAATACAGTCAGTCATTGTGAAATAAAACAAAGTGGGAATGTGGTGGGTGAGGGGGTCATGCACCAATTTGTTAGTTATTAGGTTTCTAGCTTTATCTAATCAGTTATCAAGAGCAACGCACAGATATTTGAAAAATAAACACTTAAAGTTTTCTAGTGAGTGGGGAAGGTGGTGATCGTTGACCTTTTCCTTTAAGTGCTTCTCAAAAAACAAAGCCTTTTATTTAGTGAATCTGATTAAGGAAATGAAACCTGTTCAACTTGAAATATATCCTTTACTCTGTTTCATCACTATATGTATGGATGTGTGCGTAGAAATTTCATTGAATATGATGAACAAGGTAAATTGTATAAGTTTTTGAGTATTTTTGAAGAACTACAAGAATACTAAAAAACAGAAAGTCTAAAACTTTATATTCAATGAAATATGTATGAAAGAAAGATTATTGTCTATATATATATATATATGTGTGTGTGTGTGTGTGTGTGTGTGTGGCTGGCTACTCATATCCAAGGATGCTTGTCTACTAGTGCAGCTAGATAATCCCCATTGCAGATGTCTGCTCAGGCACATTTGTTTGTTCAACACCCACAAAGCCCACCTGTAGTTTATATTGCAATGATACTGAGTAGACATTACTTACAGTTTTTGGGAGAGAGTGCATTACCCAGCATGAACAACAGTCTGAACAAGGCCAAGACACACAAACCGTCATTTACAATGACTTGTAACTAGGTACTTCCACTCCATTTTTGATATCTAAGTTTTAAATTGAACTTTTAAAAATAAAAAACTTTCTTGAAACTTTAATTTTAGCTTCGTTGAAAACTCAATGATTAAATTTACTATTTCTAGAAAGCAAAATATTTTGATATATTTCAAACAGAAGTTATATTCATTGGAATCTAAGATTTTGAGATTTTTTTGTAAATTTTCAATTTTTCAGTCATTTTTTGAGTGATTGACATATTTGTAAACAAAAGTTAATACTTGGTTTTAAAAATGTAGCAAAAACAAAATGTACATATCTCACTCATTATTTTTGGAAAATTAACAATTTAAAGTTAAATTAAGTTCTTAATCACAAAGGTCTGACTCAGTAACCTTTCAAGTAGGCAATGACAGCACCTGTAATCAATTTATCTGGAGGTATGGTAACCAAAAATTGACATAATTTGAGTGAACATTTCCTAAAGGGAACAGCCCTTGAAACATGTGACTTTGTAATGACAAGTCTCTTTTAAGTTTCCATAGTAAAAAACAAAAAATGCAGTTTAGCATAAATAAAAAAAATTAGAAATTATTTTTAAAATCTTTGTTCTAAATGATTTGTATAAAGCTTTTAAATTTTTATTTGTAAATAAAGTCTTTTTTTAATGACTTAATAACTGGAAGAAATTTAAAAGATGTTTCACACTTTAATTAGCAAAGAAAAAAAAAACGAAAACAATTCTTATAAAAATTAATTATTCATCGAATAGTTTATTTTTCTTCTTCAGAATATGATATCCTATAATTATATTATTTATAAAACCAATTAAAACTTTGCCTGGTTCATGCTCTTCCCTCTTTTGAACAGGAGTAGAGGTGCATACCTTGTTTAGGAAGGAGTTCCCAGTTTCTTTTCTCTCCCCTGGCTCTAGTGGTAATACTGTTACAAGCCTTTTGCAATGTTTGTGTATGGTGGCAACATCTCTTCATTCTGAGGGTGCCAAGTTACAGTTTCCTAGTTGTTGCTTCTAACTGGTAATTAAGAACCCAAACTCTTGTGTAGCATCTTGAGAAACTGCTCTGATTAACAGGTAAATAATATCGGGGTTTCATGTAGTGCCATGTGCATGGATGGGTGTCCCTGCAAGAGCCTCTGGTGGGCAACCCTGTGGCCATATTATGCTGCAGTCTGCACCAGTTTCCTTCCTGTACATGTTGCATACAGCAACTGAGTGATACTAATCTAGGCCTCTCTTTTAATAAAATTCTCTAACCATGATGACATACAATAAAAAAAAAAAACTAAACTAGATAAATAAAAAACACCTAAACCTGTCAACATCTTCTTTGCAAACATTTGAAATATCTATACCAACTTTTGCAGCACTGAATCTTTCATCCAAGTAAACTCACCTGACGTCTTAGCTCTCTGTGAAACTAACATTGACCCTTCTATTCCCTCATCTGAGTTCTATGTTCATTGTTAACTTTCCCTCTTCAGGAAGGACTCTAATGTCCATATGCATGGACTTGGTGTTTATGTCAGTGAACATCTCCCTCTAGCTAGGGTGATCTCAATTGAATCTCTAGACCATTCTTATATGGGTTTCTGCCTCTCTCTACTAATCTCAGTTAGCTATCTTTTCTTTCTCTAGCACTTGCTCTCAACTCCTGACTGTTCTGTACTTGATAGCATCTCAGATAATATTGATAAGGCCATTTCTTTTCATCCGTTCATCCATATATTTGTGTTTGGAGACTTTAATGCCCACCACACCAAGTGGCTGGAAAAATCTGTCACCGATCTTGCTGGTGTCCATACCATGAACTTTACAATCACTCAGTTCCTTATGCAAGTGATGGATTTCCCTACACGTTTCTCTAATAACCCTAATGAACCTGACTCCCAGTTAGATCTCTGTTTCACTTCTATCCCTAACTCTCCTCTAGTAGCTTCTTTTTTTTTTAACACTTCCTGCCTGTGGAATTCCCTTCCGTATACTTGCTTCCCTGACAGTTACAATCTTGAAGAATTTAAATGTAAGGTCAATTGTCATCTATCTCTCTGACTTGCATACTTTCCTTCATGCTCTTTTCTCTGTCCACTTCACTCTCATCACACCAGTATTCTCATCTTTCTCTTACCCATTCTCTGACACCCCCATAACTTGTTCCTCTTTCTCATCACTTTCCGCCAATGTAACCCCTTGCACACCAGTAGCAGTAAAACTGCCTTGCTTGGGGGTGAAATGATTATAAAAAAAAATAGCTTAGTTTTAATGAATTTTCGATGTTACTATTTGGAGCTGATTTTGGGAAAAATGAACTCATAATAAAGTAAAATTACATGATTTACATTCCTCAATGAGTACTGCCTTCAACTAAAAAAAAAAAGATTGGTATAGATGATGTATTTCCAGATGTGCGTTGTGGTACAGTGGATATCGGCTCGGAACGAGAAACCGGGGAGCCGAGTTCGAATTCCAGTTGAATCCATTGTATTCACTTACGCGCAAATACCCTTGGGAAAGGTATTAATCCATCTCTTCCTTCCAGTTATGGGTTAAATAGCAGGACAGATTGGGTTCTATAGCCTTGGTCGGCAACCAGTCTACCGCAGAAAGCAATGGCAACCTACTGTGGGATAATCTTCTGCCCAGTCAGTCATGTCTCTTTCAAGACATGATCGCCCAAGCGTGTATCACGTATGGCACTTAACTGACTTAATGTATTTCTAGAAGATTTACACAATTGGAGTGGGGGTAACAGATGTAAAAAAATATTATCAAGGTTTTCTAAAAATAAGAATTGCATTGGTATAGATAAAGTATTTGTAGAAGTTTTATGCAATTAAAGTGTGTGTGGGGGGGGGGGTAAGAGATCTTAAAAAAACATTTTCCTGAGATTTTCTAAAAATAAGAATTGCTTAAATAATTTCATTCATTTGTGAATACATCATAATAGTTTCATTAAAATAAGACAATCAGTTGATTTTTGCAAGAATTTTCAAATTAATGTCATTCAATGCCAAAAAATGACTTTCATAATATTACATCTTCCTTAATAGTCACATTATATAAAAATGGCATTAATCAATGATGGAAAATAAAAAACAATTTTTAACTTAGTTTTGGATGTGTTAGTAAGGATTAAAAAATCTTAAAAATTGATCAAATTTGATCTTTTCTCTTAATAATAGCATAAACATCTTCATGATAAAACTTTGAGCCCTTTTAACATCATGCTATGCAGTTTTTTTCTTTTTTTGGCAGTTGAGTGGAGGTACCTACTTGTAACTTTGTGCTAGAACAACCATCAATGGCTCCCAGTAGGTCCTGTCTATCCAGTTTCTCTGACAAGACTTGGGTCAACCCATGGTATGGTTTTGAGGCACTTTCCAAAGGTGCTGCATGCTGGGATTGCCTCCTCCAAAATGGTGACATCAAGAAATCACCATCCTGACAAATTGATGTCAAAGTGAACATTCTAACTACTTGGCCATACACCTTCCCCCCCACTATAAATATACGTGCGTGTGTGCATGTCAAACTACCTGTAGATATTACCTGCATATAATGGCTCCTGAAAATGGAGTAACTGTTAGTAAAGCTAGTTTGGCTGACCTGTATCAGTTGGAATTTCTATGGAAATAAATAAAAGACATTACTTTCAAAGAATATCATATGCATGTTTCACTTTTATTAAAGCTTCATCAGAGAATGAGATATGGAGAAAAGGAGAAATATTCTATTCTCTGATGAAGCTTTAATAAAAGTGAAACATGTTAGATTGGTAAATGTTTCTTATTTGTTCTTTATCCTATAATTCTGTCGTATTCCGATCCATATTTGATCCCAACTTGCGTGTGTGTGTGTGTGTATATGTACAAACCGATCACCAAGTATAAATTTCCCTAAAATGTGCTCACAAGATCTCACATTATAAATATGGGTAAAATGTACTCACATGATAACCCAGTATTAATTTGGTTAAAAATACACTTGCAAGTTCACCTTGTAGGAAATTGCCTGAAATGTACTCGCAACATCACCCATAATATAATTGCAAAAGCACCAATTATGAATTTGGTTAAGATATCTTTTAGCATTACTATAAAAATTTACAAAGCAAACTTGTTTTCCGTTTAACACAGTTTTTCTCAAAAGGGAGACACTTAGCTCCTAGTGGAAGAATTTAAAATCTAATGGAAGGTATTTTAACCAAAGGAAGAATTTTAATTATTTAAATTATAAATATATATTGGTAGGCATAGAGAGGCAGGTGAGAGTGGGTATCTACTTTAAGTGGCAAGTTTTAAGGGTGGAAGGGGGTGGCTATTTGGTGAATTAATATCATAATTTACTATTTTTATCTAAATTTGCTTTTTTATTTTTTACAATGATGTTCACAATGTACAAGTCCCAAGAGCCACTTGAGGTAGAGAACTACAGAGTAAGAGGTCGGGTTAATTGGGATATGTGTGAAAGATAACCCAAGACTTGAACAGGTTTAGTTTGTAGTGATTGGAGAACCACTCTCTTGGGAGTATTTTTGAGTTTTAGTTTTGTTTAACAGCATATCAACATCTGGATTATTTAATGCCCAAAAGGTGGGGTTTTAAGGTATTTTTTTTAATGTGTGGTCTTAGTGAGAAGATTGATTTAGTCAGATTTTAATGAAAATTTTTTTGTTTTTATTCTTTTTTTTTTTAAATTTTAGAAAACTGAAAATATCTTGTCGTTCTGTATTCAAAAATGTTTTGCTGAAAGTAATTTTTTTTTCCTTCAAAAATGTGTTATGGTAATAATTTTTTCTTCAAAAATGTATTGCCGGTAATATTTTTCATTCAAAACTGTATATATTTCTATAAAGTATTTTTATACTTTCATAGTGTTTTGACCCAAGTTTGGAGGTTAACTATTTGCTCATAGCTGGGATCCTAACAGGTGCTACCACTCCAGTGAACAGCAGCAATTAAGAGGTGGTTCCATGCTCCTCACAACCTCCCAATCAGAGGCCTTGCTGCCGGATGCAGTTTACTGTCATGCCCAGAACCACTTGGGAGGTGATTCCTCAAAGCAGTTGTTCGTGGAAAGAACCTGCTTGTATGGAACTTCCATCTCACCAACAAAAGATGAAGGGAATGAGCATGATTCACTACAATGTGATTAGCATGGTAGGTCTTAGTGGTGAGGTTTAGAACTGGTGGAACTAAGGAACGTAGTTCATCTAAATACTTTTCAGAGAAATAGCCATAGTGCAGTGAGAGGATTGTGATATCTCATCTTGGGGAAAGAGGTTGTTAGGCGGAAAATAATTCATCCCTCAAAAGGACATGGAGACACTTTTGAATACTATTGATACTGGATAGTAAAACCTGGCCAACTCTTGCCTATATACAGCAGTACTCCATTTTTGGCCTGATCTGGCTCTTGCAAAGGGGAAAGATAGCAATAGTAGTCAGGTACTTACTGCAGCGGTACAGAAAATCAATAATTTTTTCAGTATCTTTAACAATGAATCATATGTATAAGTTCTACTTGACATTTGGGTTGATTTTATGTTCCAATGGGCACTGTTCAGTAATACACTAATGGTAAATCTTGAGGGTTACATTATGAGTCAGTTACTGTTAGGGTTCCCCCTCTATTATGTCTATATTGTTAATATAGTCATATTTTATCCTTTAAATTGTTTTTTCGTAAAAAGGCTTTTTTCCTAATGATTTGAATGTATGTTTTTACATTTTGTGTTTGTTGTTTGATTTTTGTTACTTTTAGTTTTCCTTTCTTTTTTTTTGCCTGCAGGCTGAACAAAGATGGCCATAAATGTAATCTTTATATTTTGTAGATGCTGTCCAGTTTGGGAAAATTGTTTCAACAGGTGGCAAATTCTATGATTTTCCTAGATGACACAGGTACAAGGAATATCAAAGCTCTCAACTAAACAAAATCTTGGCCAGTTTGGATTGATGCTTAATGAGTCTAACTGAGCAATTTTAAAGATCACTGAATTCCGTTCCCACTGTGTGACCCAAACTCATGTTCTTATAGCAAAACTAAGCTAAGTTTACAAAATAGCAACAAATCAACATACTTGACACTGATTGTTTTTTCTGAAATAAATAACTTGAAGTATTTTTTTATTTAAGATCCACTTTCAGTATGAGGGAAGTTTTCAAAATGTTTCCATGAATAATTTGTTACTAAATTTATTTATGGCATAAAAAACACAGTGGGTATTGACTTACATTATGAGGGAGTTAAGTTTTTTTGTTTTTTTTCTATAGTACATATATTCTTAATATAAAATTTTATCCTAAAATTATTAAATTTTTTTTCTAATTATTCTTGAAAATGTTTTCCATCTCATTGTTGTTTGTATGCTTTTTAATCTTGTCCACAATTAAAACATAAATTGCCATAATTACAATCTTTCTATATTTTGAAGATACTGCCAGGAAAGGCGCTAAATTTTATGGCTGATGACACTAGCACGAGGTCAGTCAGTTATGTGCCATACGTGATACACGCTTGGGCGATCATGTCTCAAAAGAGACATGACTGACAGGGTAGAAGATTATCCTGCAGTAGGTTGCCATTGCTTTCTGCAGTAGACTGGTTGCTGACCAAGGCTATAGAACCCAATCTGTCCTATTATGTGCCTCATAACTAGAGGAGGAAGAGATGTATTATATTATTAAGTAGTAATTAGTGGGAGATCAGTTTATTATGTCATAACAATATAAAACCGATCCTCCACTTTATGCCCAGTGGAAGCTTCAATCATGTTTTCAACTATTGTAGTCAGTCAGTTAAGTGCCATACGTGATACACACTTGGGCAATCATGTCTCGAAAGAGACATGACTGACTGGGCATAAGATTATCCCGCAGTAGGTTGCCATTACTTTCTGCAATAGACTGGTTGCCGACCAAGGCTACAGAACCCAATCCATCCTGTTATTTAACCCATAACTGGAAGGAAGAGACAGATTAATACCTTTCCCAAGGGTATTTGCGCGTAAGTGAATGCAATGAATTCAGCTGGAATTCGAACTCGGCTCCCCGATTTCTCATTCCGAGCCGATATCCAATGCACCACAAACACGAGGTTTAAGGATAAAAAAAAAATGACAATTTAAAATTCAAGGGCATGAATGTGATATGGAACTCTCAAAAATATATGTTATAATAATGACAGATAAACCAAAATACAATGTGTTTATCACATCAATCAAAAGATATCCAGAAATTTTCAGCAGTATTATTTGGCTAATTTAAATTGTTATGAAAATATTGACACTATAACTACTAATAAAATAGAACAGTTATTTTAATATACTGTAATAAATTAAAATGTGTTTGTGGTACAGTGGACTCAGAATGACAAATCAGGGAATTGTGTTTGGTTTCCAGTTGAATTGCTTGCATTCACTTACGCACAAATACCCTTGGAAAAGGTATTAATCATTTCATTGCCTGTACTTTAACTAAGTTAAAACTTAGCAATTCAACAACGTTTCTCCCCCCCACCCAATTGGAGTAGATAGACTAAACTATTGCCCGGTTCACACTCCACCCACATCTATTGAACAGGTGAAGAGGCTCATCCCTTGTTCCCTGGTTAGGATGTGGTTTCTGGCTTTCTCTTTTCCAATCTTTTTATTCTTACGTAGCCCCCTATGCATCAGTAGCATTATCACCTTGCTTGGGGTGATATGATTAAAAAAAAAAAAAAAAATCTCTTCCCTCCATTTATGGGATATTTATAGGACAGATTGGGTTCTATAGCCTTGGCTGGCAATCAGTTTACCACAGAAAGCAATGGCAACCTACTGTGGGATAATCTTCTGCCCAGTCAGTCATGTCTCTTTTGAGACATGATCACCCAAGGCATGTATCAAGTATGGCACTTAACTGACTGACTGTTGTGGTACAATGGATATTGGCTCCAGATGAGAAATTGGAAAGGTAAGTGAATTCTAGTCAAATTCATTTCTTCCACTTATGCACAAATACCTTTGGGAAAGGTATTAATCCATCTCTTCTCCCTCAAGCAGTGGGTTGAATAGAAAGACAGATTGGCAACCAGTATACCACAGAAAGTAATGAGAACCTACTGTGAGAAAGTTTTCTGCTTTGTCATGTCTGGAAAGAGACACAATCACCCAAGCATGTATCACATACAGCAATAACTGACCAACTGACCATCATAAAAATTACACAACAGATGAGTTGTTACTATTGTAGGTCTTATTTGATATAAAAAGAAATAAATAACAAATAATAAAATAGGAAAATTCTAACATTATCCTGAATTATGGATTTGATCCCTTGCATATTTTAGCAAACACATTTTTACAGGGATTACAATCACGATTTCTCATTTTTTCTTTACTATTTTTAACAGTGGCTGAGGAGAGAGACAAGAATTGCATTATCGGCTTTGAATTCAGAATTTTCCACCAGGTAGATTTGTTGGTAAGCAAGGTTAGAGGAGCCAGTTTGCCTTGCTATTTTACCTGTAGAAAAAAAGAGATTAATTCCTGTCTTTCAGAAGGCTGTAATGGCTAAGTGAATAGAAATTGTCTTAATTAGAACTTAAACTGCTCACCATGCTGTGGTGCAAGATGTCAGCCACATTTTCATTGCTAAAAATATCCTATCACCAAAAGAGAAGTTCATAGTTTCTTTCTTTCCCTTTGAAGTTGAAACTTTAACCTTTTCTCTTGAAGGAAGCACTTCATAGCTTTTCTTTGATGCATCTGGACTCCCAGCATTTCTACTTTTGCACTTTGGAATCATTATTAGAAAACCACAAATTTATTTCTGTGATTGAACATAGCTTTAAAAAATAAATCTAAAAAAAGCTGTGAATATCACTTTTGGTCATTCTTTCCAACTTAACAAAAATTCAAAATCCACTTAACTCCAGCCTTTTCTACATCACCCCGTGTATCTTGTTCTTTTCCTTTCTCTCTACCTTCATAACTGTCTTCACTTCTGTGTTCATATTCTTCTCTTGCCCTTTCTCTTTCTTCCCCTGTAGCTGGTTCATCTTTGTCTTCACTCTTTTCCTGTCTAAAATTTTAACTCTCTTATGTAGCCCCCTGCACATCAGTGGCAGTACCACCTTGCTTGGGGTGAAATGATTAAAAAAAATATAACAAAGCAGAACAAAAACATAAAAATATATGTATGAAAACCTTTACATTTGGACTAGCATCCTCATCTTTGTTATTATGACAATGTTTTGTCCATTGTACTCTCAAGCCTTCTTTTAATGTCTGTCAATCTGGGTAGGGGATCTTGATGGAATCTTTAACTGAAACCCTCATTTAATTATGTACAGATTTTTCTTATTCAACTGTTCATGTCTAGAGATATCTCTTCTTTTTAATCATTTCACCCCAAGTGAAGCAATAAAGCAGCTAAGATGAAAGAATTGACATCAAAGAAGATGAGAGAAAGGAAACCTTATTGAGAAAGAACAATAAAAGAACAAGCATTATGAAGACAAAAGAAGATAACAATTGACAGTGATCTTCAAAGATTTCAATTCAAAGTTAACTGTAACACAAGAAGCCAAAAGAGTTTCACAAGTGAGAAAAGAAACTGTTAGCACAGAAATTATGATTACATTTTGCGATTTCCATTGTAAAATTATTAGAACTTGTCAACAATTTTGCTTAAATCTGTAAAGTCAAGGTACTAAATGGGAAAGCTCACTGGAACAATTACCATGAAAATACGTATAAAAAATGAAAAAGAAAAAGGTACAGGGAAGCAATGTTATGGTGATGAAAAAGTATCTCAAGGTGAGACACCAGATCAGGACCAGTAATATTGCAGATAATTCTTTGTATGTTATCAAGAATCACTAAATGTATTGCAAAAGCACCAGACCAGATGTGTCAGAAATATTCAATGCAAGAACAAATGGTAAACATTTAAATATGCAAGACAGATTATGGTGAAAAAAAAAATTTTTTTTTTAGTACAGCTCAGTTCACTTGTTTTTCACTAAATCTAAGTCTATACTACCAAGCCCATAGATTAAACTCTTTATTATCATGTCACCAAATTCACAAGCCAATGCTTTTAGGCACGATGCTATTGTCCAATGGGACAGTAAAGCAAGTTGATATTGGAACAATGTTTTGAAAGTTGGAGGTTGACATGATAAATAATGACACAAAATACATTTTTTTTTTACAAATTATTAGTTTTTTGAGGAAACTAGTTTAAAGAATATGGATGTGTATTGTGGTGCAGTGGATATCAGCTCAGAGTGAGAAATTGGCAGAGCCAAGTTAGAATTCTAGTTTAATTCTTTGCATTCACTTATGTGAAAATAACCTTGAGAAAGATATTAAACCAATGCTTCTTACTCCAGCTATAGATAAAGGTTGGCAACTAGTCTACTGCAGAAAATAATGGCAACCGATTGCAGGAAAATCTTCTGCCCAGTCAGTCATGTTTTTTTTAGACATGACTGCCCAAGTGTGTATCACGTATGGCACTTAACTGAGTTTGAAGAATAACTTTAGATTCAAAATTGAAGCATTTGAATTTTATTCCAGTGAACAGTAAATGGCTTATAGCACAGCCATATGAAATTTATAATTGAAATATATGCATTTAGTTGGTTTGAAATTGAAAGGGTTAATACTTTCCATCATGAACTACTCAATATCTTTCACATGATCCAGAAATTTAATCAACAGTTGACTGAAATATAGAATGTTGCATTAAAAAAATTTACAACACAATATTTTCTTGCTTCAAGAAAATATTCTTCTCTCAGTATTGAAACCAGGTGAATTGGAGGTGAGCGAAGAAAATATGAAAAAAAAAAATTGTCGATTACATAATTAAGCATTCATCTATACTTAATTAGTCATGTCAATTTCCAAGACTAATTTTAAAATTTCATTCAGATTACATCACAAAAATATAACCAAGTGTGGGTCAGTCAGTCAGTTAAGTGCCATACATGATACACGCTTGGACGATCATGTCTCGAAAGAGACATGACTGACTGGGCAGAAGATTATCTCACAGTAGGTTGCCATTGCTTTCTGCGGTAGACTGGTTGCCGACCAAGTCTATAGAACCCAATCTGTCCTGTTATTTAACCCATAACTGGAAGGAATAAACGGATTAATACCTTTCCCAAGGGTATTTGTGCATAAGTGAAGGCAATGAATTCAGCTGGAATTCGAACTTGGCTCCCCGATTTCTCATTCTGAGCCGATATCCACTGGACCACAAGGCACATCCTCAAGTGTGGGTAGATTTCCCAATACTGTTTTTTTTTTCTCCCCAGAATCATTGAGGCACCAAAGAAGATTACAAAATGATATTCATCGACTCTGAAGTGATAAACTCGTCAAATTTGATTAACCTCTTACCAAATGGAGTTTGTGAACATGCACTTGCAGAAGGTTTTTCAAGTAATAAATTACAAGTGGGTTCAATGAATGGAACGATGTTGGTGTAACTGAATTTACCTGCACATTTGCAAGGTGGGGAAACAATAGTTTAATTAACTACTGAAGCTTCAAAAATTTTGTATGAACAAGAAGCAAGGTACAAACACATTTCTAAATCATTGTGCCACCAAATAAAACTTGAAATTTACTTTAAAGGGAAATTATACTGAATGATTTTGTTACATTATACAGTGAAGAAGTGATTTTCAATAAACAATACAAATTTAAAACATATTTGTGCCAGCAATATTATGGTGTTATACATATACTGTAATATAATGAGACCTGGCTGTAGTTGACAATTCAGATGCGTGTAACCTTAACTACATGCTTTTATTGACTATATACATGCTTAAAAATGCTGCTACCATTATGAAATAGAGGCTGAAGCCTCATTTTTATTTTGTTCATTAGTTGTGTCAATAAGGGGAGATAACTTCTTATAATTAACTTCTACATATACTTGTATCTATTTTTGTTTTTATTAATTATGACCTAACAAATTGTGTAAGATCTTATTTATTGAGTCGCCTTTTCTGTAATCTTTTACAGTTCTTGCTTATTGAATACAGCAAAAATTCCTTATGGTAATTCATAATCACATAATTCTGGTTTGAATATATTTTCCATTCAATAAAAAAGGACATAAATTTTATTTGAATTTATTTTTGAAATAATAAAATTTTTAAGTCAGTTTGTAAGCAAAAACCTGCAAAAATTAGTTATTTCATTACATTTTTCAAATGATCTTTAAAACTAAATGCTCAAAAATTGGTAAAGGCTATTAAAGTAATTTTTAATGTCAGTACTTATTGAATCAAACTTCAGCCTTTGCATTGTTGGAAATTTTTTCTTAAAAAAGTGAAAAATCAACCTGCCCAAAATTGATAGTACTGAGTTTACAACTCAAAATAATTTTTTTTTTTGTTGATGCTGCTGTCATGCTTGACTGCCTTCACCACTGCTTCTCTTTGCACAATACTAAAAGCTTACTGTGATTTTTCTGTATTTCTTTCTAGTTCACCCCCCACACTTGAATCTGGTAAAAATTATGTAAATTTCTTTAGTTAATAATACAACAGTGCTTCTATTGTTTTTAGCAGCTTATAAAAGAAACAAAAAAAAAACACTATTTACATTGTTCAGACTATTGTCCTCATCTTTATTGCCATGTTTACAACGTTTCAGCCATTGTATGCCTCAACCTTCTTCAGGTGCTAAGAATTTTGAACCAAACTTTTTATTATGATCACTGGAGTATATCATTATCATTCTCATGTGTGATGCCACTTCTGGTAGTCATGTAGTTATCTCCCTTTAACTAAGTTATTTTTTCATCACTGCTGTAGCCTGGTATTGAACTGACAGCTCTTTCAGTCAAATTACTGGAACTAACCAACAAATAAATTAGAAAGTTAAAGAGAAATAACTACATGGCTACCAGAAGTAACATCACACATGGAATGAGAATGATATACCCCAGTGATTGTAATAAAGTGTTTCATTCAAAATTCTGAGCACTTGAAGAAGGCTGGAGCTTACAATGGCCATAACATCGTAAATATGGCAATAAAGATGAGGACAATAGTCTGAACAATGTAAATAGTGTAAATAATAACTCATCTCAGAAGTATAGACAAATAAAAAAGAATTACTATTTCAGGAAAGACATTTTCTTTCTAACTAGCCTTGTCTTTATCAGCAGTTATTTATAAATCTCTATCCTTTCTTCAAGTGTGTCATATTTTTGTCTCTCACCTGCAACAATCTGTAGACTAATTTCTAACAACAAGATTAAGACAAGACATAGATTGATCACAAGAAGATTTCATTCATGATCTCGGAATTCAGATAATTAAAATGATATTTGTAATTCTTTATTCTAATAGAAAGTTTTCCAATTTGTAGTTGTGCCATCAGATTGCAAAGATGGACCCTTCCACTCTCATTAAAGGATTAAAAGAGACTTTGAAATATTTTAAAACAAGTTTCATTCCTTTTGTCTTCTGTATCTTTGTTTCTTTAATGTTTAGCTTTGAAAGCTAGCATTTTTTTCATTTTATAATTTCTTTTGATCAATGATTTTTTGCTTCATGAAATTCTTTCTACTTGGATAAGCTTTTTGCTTTATGCATCTTTGTTTCATAAATTTGTTTTTTTGTTTTGAATTCAAAGCTTTCTTATTCACAATTTCTCTTCCAATTTTGTTACACTTTTATCATTTTTATTCTTTTATTGTGTTTGTTAAAATTTTAACAACTTTTAAATTATTTCACTCCAAGCAAGGTAGGATTGCCACTAGTTCACAGGAGGTTAAAATGAGAGAAAGGACTGGGTACAGAGAGTATTGAAAAAAAGGATAAAAAAAATGAATATGATTCCAGCAGGTCGAAGATAATAATTGACGTTGCATTTAAACTTTTAGAGATTGTAGCTCTCAGGCAAAGAAATAAATGGAAGGGAGTTCCACAGGCAGGAAGTGTGAGAAAAAATACTGTTCAAGTGGTGGTTATATTTAACTATTTCAATAATAATTGGAGTAGATAGATCTATCTATCACCCGGTTCACACTCCACCCACATCTATTGAACAGGTTAAGAGGCTCATCCCTTGTTTAGGATGTGGTTTCTGGCTTTCTCTTTTCCAATCTTTTCACTGTTACGTAGCCCCCTGCACATCAGTGGTGTTACCGCCTTGCTTGGGGTGATACGATTAAAAAAAAATAAAAAATAAAAATAAAAGGGTGAGAAGTAGATGCCAATCTAGTAGCACGCTGAAATTCATGTGGGGTCAGGGGCACCACGGAAAAAGCTTATCAGAGAAATTGCCATGAAAATATAAAAAAAAAAAAGCCATTGCTATGTACTTCTGTGCAATTCTGTTTAAATTTTTAATCTGTATCTTCTGGAAATTTTTTTGTAAATATACAAAGGAAAAAGTAAACACCAACAAAAGAAAGACTAATTCATTAAAAAAAATGCTATGAAAAAAAGCTATTTTAGTTTAATTATACAAACACTTCAAATCCTTTTTTTTTCCTTCCAAAATAATTTTTCTCTTTGAATATTTTACATTTATCTCAGTAATTTGCACTGAAAAATCTTATAGTGGCATTCATGCCATAAGCACTTTGTACATTATTTTTTGTGCATCTACATGACCACCACAATTACAAATTTATAAAAATTTGAAGACTTCATCTTGAAGTCATTTTTTTTCATTTATTTAATTGGCTACAAAAAGGTAATTTTCATTTTATTTGCTTCAGTTACAGTTTTTACATTTTTCTCACATCTTGACGATTTAATTTCTCACTTTTTGCAGTAGACCATTCAATGCAAAAAAAAAAGAAAATTGTTGCAACAATTTTTTTTAATATGCGTTGTGGTGCATTGGATATCGGCTCGGAATGAGAAAGCGGGGAGCCGAGTTCGAATTCCAGCTGAATTCATTGCATTCACTTACGCACAAATACCCTTGGGAAAGGTATTAATCCATCTATTCCTTCCAGTTATGGGTTAAATAACAGGACAGATTGGGTTCTGTAGCCTTGGTCGGCAACCAGTCTACCGCAGAAAGCAATGGCAACCTACTGCAGGATAACTTCTGCCGAGTCAGTCATGTCTCTTTCGAGACATGATCGCCCAAGCGTATATCACGTATGGCACTTAACTGACTGACTGATGAATTATAATAAAAATGCTTTGCATCACCAATGAAGAGAGGAAGACTTGAGAAATGCCCTATTTTTTTGGTCATGGCTAGGAAAAATGAACTTTCTAATTTAATGATTTTATACTGTGTGCACATCTTTGAAAATATATTTATATTTTTAAAATATTTGCTATGTTGTTCTAGAGTAGACAAGTTAAGTAGTAGTATTTTATTAATAATTTTACTCCATCATCTTATTATTATTCCTTTTTATCTGAACTCTGAGTCAATACAATTGTCATTATTACTTTTATTTCATGCTTTAAGTGACTATTAGGACTCAAGCGGATCCCAAACTTCAAGTGGATTTTCTGTACTGATCCATCACTAAAGATGATGAAACACTTGTAAGTTCCATGCACCTGTCCCTCTGCTATATTCTATCAAGCAGAAAATTGAATACTACTACCATATTTTTTTTTTTTTTTAATCATATCACCCCAAGCAAGGCGGTAACGCCACTGATGCGCAATAAGAGTAAAAAGAATGGAAAAGAGAAAGCCGGAAACCACATCCTAAACAGGAAACAAGGGATGAGCCTCTTCACCTCTTCAATAGACGTGGGTGGAGTGTGAACCGGGTGATAGTTTAATCTATCTACTCCAATTTAGTTTAATCTATCTACTCCAATATATGGGCAAAAAATGCTCAGTCTTCACTTGATAGATTCCAAAAGCATCTCTGTGGGTGATAAATTATTTTCCACTCTACAATCCCTTTCTCCACAGATGATGTGTTGCAAGCCCCTTGATACACTATCATCATGGAAAGTGTTCAAACTAGCTACTATCCTTAGAGACATCAATTCTTACCTTCATGGCTAAGACCTACTACACCATGCACATTGTAGCAAACCACCCTCATGCCCTTTATATGCCATTAGTGATATCTAAGTTCAATTTGATCAGCTTCTTCCCATAAACTGTTGCTTTATGGAACCGACTCCCAAAAGAACTCTTTCTAAATCATTACAATCTTAATTAGTTTATTATTAGCTGTTATCTTCCCATGTATCCCCATAAAATGGCCACTTACTCTGTAACCCTCTAATTTAATTATAATCATTTCCCTCTAAGAAAAGCAGGTCTGCCACAGGTGCACAAAGGGTTACAGTAAGAGAAAAAAAAACAAAATACAGGGAATGTTTTAGAAAGATAAGAGATGGATAGAATTCAAGTAAATAAAAAATAGCAATTAATATTGCATTTAAATTTTGGAGATTGTAGCTATCAGGGAAGCTAGCAAATGGACAGGAATTTTACAAATGACAAGTGCAAGAAAAGAAAGTGTAGAAGAGGTGGTTACATTAACTATTTTGATGTTAAAGGGGTAGATCTTAGAGCTTAGGTGCCAATCTTGTAGCCCATGTAAATACATGTGGTCAGGGAATCAGGAAAAAAAGCTTGTCAGAACAGTAGACATGAAATTACTTGTAGAAAAGTCAGAGGGAAGCCATATCATGTTGGTGAGAAAGTGACTGAAGGTGGGCTACTAAATCAGGTTCTGTTATATTGCAAGTTGTTCTTTGGATTTTCTCAAGGATTTCCAGATGGATAGCAAGAGTACTCAACCAGATATGGCAACAGTACTTAATGCACTAATGAATAATACCAACCAGAAATGATATCAAGTAGATAACTCCAAGTTAATTCTGCAGCCTTTTCAATGATCGAATGAGAAGTTTTTGAACAATCTTTTACTACTGAAGAAAGATGATTTCACCATGATCTAGAAACCAAGCAACATACCATGAAAAAGCAGAACTTTAATTCTAGATGCTTAAATAAATTCAAAACTAAAAATTCAGTAAGTGAGTAGGTATGGCCATAGTTTTTGTAGCATTGAAAAGGAAGTTATTTCTGAGTAACCTTAGTTACTAGTCGTGAAAATGACTGAGAAGGCTTTTGGTTGTTGCTATTTTGATATATCAGAATAGCTATGAGAGACTGGTTTATTCAAAGGGATCAGTCAATCATTCATTTTCATTATAACATTCTAAAAAAAAACAAACTAAATCCTATCACTTCCAGTAGAGCATAGACCATTGACAAGAGAATGTTCTCAAAACCTCCAATCTGTCAGAGGCCTTGCTGCAAGATGTAGTTTATCATCATACCCAGGACTCCAGAGGGAGTTTGGATCACTAACTACCTTCTTAAGCAAAGCACAATTAATTTTTTTTTCTTCCAAACATACAAATTTAAAAAAAAAAGTTTTTAAATAAAAAGCCAAATTATTCCAAAAAATTTTAAATTAAGCCTATAAAATCATTTTTCTTTTTCATTATATCTCATATAAATGTCTTCTGGATGTATATATTTTCTGATTATTTCTATATGCATAGATTATTATTATTATTTCCTTTTTTTTTTTCTGTTGCATGATCATTTCCTCCAGGCACCAACAATTTTTCCACTGAACAGTTGTGAGGAAAAAAAAAATCTTAAATCACACACTTTTTACATGGATCAAATAATATTGAACACATTTTACATGGATCAATAATATCAGACACATTTTACATGGATAAAGATCTTTTTAAGGTGTAAGTACAATTTTTTGTCTTTCTTTAAGGCATAGTTTATCAGGAATGTCATCAATGAGTCTGTCAGATATTTTTAATGAAACTGAGGGTACCAACTACAACCGGGATTATTGATATCCTCATAAGCCACATTTTTGGGGATATCTATTATTTCCACTTCAATTTCAAATTTTTTATTATTATTTTTATTATCATCATCCACTTTCTGGAAGCACTTTATGCTAAGATTGAAGTGATGTAGATATATTTCTGTTATTTTTAGGGAATATTTTTTAAAAAATTTCATTTTTTCAGTTTTCTCTCATTTCAGTTGCCAAAAAGCTCTGTTGGTGAAAATTGCCACATCACATTACTTTCTAGTCTTTACTGTCAGACTAAGGTTCACATATAATTGTTCGCTCAGCCCACTGCTCCCAGTGGTGTATAGATCATCGACAACCCCTCACCATCACACACTGCTCTGGGTTGGTTTGTTGTCGTCAATACTTTCTTAACTTGTCTATTTTCATAGGTGTTAACCCTTCACAAACCCTGAGTGAGGTTGGTTTTGAATTCAGAGTTTTTCCTTTTCCTAGACCAGTTATCACCCAAGGCTATAGAACCCAGTCTGACCTGCTACTTTACCTATAGCTGGGGGGGGGAGATGAATTCATACCTTTCGTTATCCATGCCTCCAACAGATAACAAAAAACCTTTCAGTAAAAATCTTTTTTTTGTTTATTCATAAAGCAAATGTGGTGGTAGAATTAATTTAGTTCAAATTCAGATTCAACAATTGAAAATCATGTGAGCTAAGATTTTACAAGTAGAAGATAAGTATTTTAAAATGTGCATTGTGGTGCAGTGGATATCAACTCAAAATAAGAAATCAGAGCTGAGTTCAAATTCTAGTTGAGTTAGTTGCATTCACACACGTAAATACCCTTTGGAAAGGTATTAAATAGTAGTTTCACTCTCTAGATATTGGCTAAATAGCAGAACAGATTAAGTTTTATAGCCTTGGTTGGCAACTAGTTGACTGCAGAAAGTAACGGCAACATATTGCGGGAAAAATCTTCTGCCCAGTCTGCCTATCTCTTTTGAGATAGGATCACCCAAGTGTGTATCATGTATGGCACTTAACTGAAGTGCTAGCTACTTTGAAATAGAATAATATTGATGAAAGATGAGTAATATAATTGTTAAAATAATCCAACATCTGGAGTGCTTCCAGTCATTTTGAATATTCCTATAACTGATTATGCAACCTTTGTCTAACTTGTCATCTAATGAGAGAAGACTTGACTACGCATGGTGGTGTTTCTTTATGTGCAGCATCCGTTCAAGACATAGGTGATCATGGCCTACCATGTATTCCTATCCCTTTTAGCTCCTAATACCTTTTGTCTTGGCATTTCTCCCAAACCCTGCTCTGATATCCATTTGCTGAAGCAAATTTGTTTCCAACACAATATCCCTGTCTCAATACTCTGCTCAGCTTTTGGGATACATCCTTAGCCATGCCAATACGTCTTCAGATCTTTAGTGTCACACTTCCTCGATTAGAAAACTTTGCAGGTATCTCCTGTCATGTTGGTATTTGTCTACTGTGTAACTGACACATTCACTGGGATAATGTCTTTGTTAAGGTTTGTATTTTTTTTTTTTTTTTGCTGAGGTAGTAGAAAATCCTATCTGTCAATCCCATTTAGATTTGGCTCCTTGCAAATTCTGGCTTCTCTAAACACTAAAATTTGCTATTTTAAATACCATGGTCATGACTAAGAAGAATGTGATGAGGTAGCTGATGTCAATCCTAAGAGAAGTTTGCAAATTGTTTTGAAAATTAGAAGGGACACTCAGATAAGTGTATGAAGTTTCAAGAAGTATAATTTGAGTGGGACTAAGACGCCATTCCTATTTTCCCAGTCCTGTTAAATGGATTATTATTTTCCAGACATACTGCACATCTGATGAGCTGCTTTGCTCTTTTGGCATTGATTTCCTATACAAAATTTCATGCCTTGTACTCAAATGGCTGAAGCATTTTACAATGAAAAACATTCTCTTAATTAAATGCCAACAGTTTTCTCTGGAAAAAAAATAATTTAAGAAAACGAGCTCTAAGATTAACTAAAATTGCTAAAATTCTTAAAATTCCTTTTGCTTTACAGAAGAAAAAAAAATTTTTTTCTAAATGAGGGAAAAACTTAATAGAAGTTAAATTGCATTACGGAAGGAAAGAAAGAAAAAAGAACATGAAAATAAAAAGATTAAAGAGAGTCATAAAGTAAGGCATCTTTTTTCTCAACAAAATGTACAAAGATTTCTAAACTAAATTTTATACAGCAAATATTCTTTAAGGCAAATATTATTATAAAAAAAAAAAACTTACATTTTTCGTCTATATTTCCAAGATGAGGTATTGTAATTATTTACTTCATTCAGTGTGTTGCCCTCATCTTTGTTACCATATTCCCAATGTTTTAGCCATTGTATGCTCTAACCTTCTTCAGACGATTGAGACATCTGGAAGTGGCATGATTCATGAAATGAGAACAATCTACCCCAGAAAACAAATAAAAGGGTTCTGTTCTAAATTCCAATTGCCTGAAGAAGGTTGGAGCGTACAACTGCTGAAATGTCAAATATGGCAACAAAAATGAGGACAAGCATCCAAATCATATAAATAACATGTATTTTTTTTTTGTTGATTCATTTTAATGATTCACTTTTACAAATCACAAATAATTCTTCACCTATTAGAAAATAGTACCTTCAGAGTAGCAAAATCAAATGGTTAAAACAGAATATACAGAAAAACAACCATCAATAAATAAAAGCAATTATAAATTAAGTGTCAGCATGTGAAATATGTATAATAAAAGAAGCACACATATCACATCTTGCCTCCATCACAACACTCACTAATTCTATGAAACTCACCAGTTGTGTATATACCCTGATGATGACTTAAGATGTCAAAAGCTGAGACTATATTTTGCTTTTCTTCCAAAATCAACTTTGGACTATTGAATATTGGTTAATTATAGGTGATTTGACACACAAGTAGATTGGTGTAGTCACTTCAAATGGAAAAAGAACCTACTGAGTGATCTAATGGATATATATATATATATATATATATATAAGGAATAGAATCCATTCATGAAAATGTGTTGGTCAGGTCCATTATAATTGTGGGATAGAAAATAAAGAATTAAAATCAACTTCACTTTTACAAAAATTCACAATGATGTGTGAAATCTGGGTTTTTCCCAAATAGAAAAAGGATTGACCATGAAAAAAGAAAAAGTCAAAAACTGGATTTCGCTGCAAGTAGATGTTAAACTGATTTTCTGATCAAGGAGAGCAATTTGGAAGACTCAGAAGACTTAGTAATTCAGTGCAAAAAATTTAAATGCTAAAAATACTTTATCAGCGTCAGCCAGTCAGAGATGGGAGCAGTGAGAGAGAGAGAAAGACATAGAGCCATTGTCACTAGACTGACAACTCTATGACACTGTCAGCTCTCTGCTTTCAGGTAGAGAGCGCACTCTGCTTCCGAGCAGAGAGCACTAACCCAGTCATGGTTCCGCTGAAGGGTAGAATCACGAGTGGGGGAAAAATAAACAGATATTTTTGGCCTGGCTATATGGCCGGGAAGACCCACAATAAAAAGACCTTGTGTCACATCTAGCCTTGCGTGGGAAGGTTGGTAAATACCGAGAGAGAGAGAGACAAGCTAAAATGTAACAAGGCAGAACTTTCAAGTGTCACACATCACCCTCTTTCTTCTTTCTCATGTGCTGATTCATTTTACTACTACTTCTCCATTCAAAGATACTCCTACCAAACAAATACTCATACATACTTACATATGTATGCATAAACTCTTTCCAACAAATTACTACGACGAACATTTTCTACAACTCTTGATATCCTTAACTTTCTCATTGAACTTTCAACTACTGCCTATTCTTGTTATTCTATTCTTTTAATAAATTTCTATTTTAAAATGCAACATGTATATTTTTATTCTTCCACTATTCCACACTAATCCAACATTCCAACCTGCTACCAACCTTCTGATGAAAACCTGATAATGATAATTCTGCATGAAACTTGTAAGCTGTAGGGAGTTCGATTATATGTGACATGTGGCCAAATTGATGAATATTAACCATCTCCCTATAGCTACATAGTAAAGTGGACTAGCCCACCTGATGTATTAGGTACTCTCCTATAAATGAGGTAAATTAGCTTGCCTGCCTCCCTGCAAGGAGACAAGAGGAGTCAGCCACGTTAAAAGGTAAGTTATTTGACTTCTACATGGAAAATTTCCTTCTTGTCTGAGAAAGATTTTCCATAATTCATATTAGTTGATCTTTAAAATTCACCAGCACAAAATGTCCACTGTTTTTAATAAGAATGATAAATATGAAACCTCATGATGAAATAAAGCATTAATTTTACACAACAATTTTTTTTCAATAAATTATCTTTCTCGTCAATGCCCTTAATTCAATGGTGAATATTACTTCTAGAGATCTAACATTATACAGGGAAAATTTCAGTTGAAAATTCAGCCAATAAAATTAAAAGAGTTCAGTGTAAAATTCCCATAAGTCTGGAAGACACAATGGTTGAAATATTGTAATAATAACAACAAAGACATTCCGAATGTTAATAATCACTATTATATGATTTTTTTTGTCCTTGGATACCAACTATTATTTGCTATTTGACATAGAGAGTATGAAAAATGGCTATTTCCATCAAACTTTGATTTTGTGACCAGGATAATGATATTTCTGAAATGTACCTATTCCTATTGTGAAAACTGGTGAATGTGAACGTTCTCATTCAGCCAAAGTAGAAACAAAATGACAATTCAAAATTAGCATTTACTTAAACACACCACAAAAAATTTAGCAGTAATATATCATATCATATTATACTTTTACAAATTAATTTCAGGAATCAACCCCCAAATATAGTCTCACATCATGTTTTTGTTATATAGTCCTTGGTAGTGGTGTTCTAAGTCCAATATATACTGGTAGAAGCACTCGCCTTGCTTGTCTGAGTATGACACTATATTCTTCCTGAATTTATCAAGGTGAGCATCAAAGATATGAAATTTGAAGGACATCATGCAGTCTTTTTCGACTGTTATTCAAGAGGGCCTCAACAGGTTCCACATTGTTTTCAGCCTTGATTCCCGAGGAAGCAATGAAACAATGACAAAGCTGTTCAAAACTGCTTTCTCTGCCCTAGTGAGCTTCTTGGGAAATTCCTTTGTGATTTTTTTTATTTGTGACTTGATGAAGTCAGTGGCTGTGACTTTTGCCACAGACAGCTTAGGATAGAAATCTTGAAGGCTGTAGAATCCTTATCTAGAACAGAAAAACTGTTTCATAAGACCCAATTTTAAGTGCATCACAGAAAACAATACATTTCAAGGGTTCCACAATTTGATAATGTTCCTCTCCACACTGAACATGGTCTACTGTTGTCCCAAAGGCAAAGTTAGCACAGTAACTTACAGTTTTCATATTTCAAGGCGTCTAGTAAAATCTTAACACTGCTGTATTCCTCTTTGAGCTGCACCAGGTGAAAAGATGGATTAATGTTCCAGTTATGAAGTAGCATGGCTTTGAGGCTCCTGGATGAGCTGTCAATGAAGAGGTACCACTCACTGGTGTTACAGGTAATTCCAGTTTTTTATGACAGAATGATCACATTGTTGCAAAAGCAAAGCCAATTTTAAAGGATGAAAAAAGCCTGAAGATACACTGGTGACACTTTCTCTGACCTGAAAGTTTCATCTAACGAGTTCCACTGCTTGAGTCTAGATGTCAAAAGCCTGACATTGGACTTTGTGTGACCAAGATCTCTTATCTTGTTGTTGAAGGATTTTCAGTAAGGGTAGTACGGGTTTCTCTCCTTAGCTGCAATTCTGTAATCTGAATCAGTGACTTCATTCGCTTCTGAATTGCTGTTCATTTTTGAGTACAGCTGTTCTCTTTTTGGAGGAGTGAATATGGAAAGCTCAGATCAATGCAGCACTGTGGTGATGGATGACAAAGTCTGGATATATGATAGCAGACACATTCTTGCTAGCTTGATTTTTGGAAGAGTCCACCATGAAGTAGGAGCAATTGCTTGAGTGGTCAGTTGGTTCCCTCAAAATTCATGAGATTGTGAATTACATGGTTCTATTTTCCCCCTTCATCTAGGTCAAAAAAGCTAAGTTTTAAGGGAATAATAGTCCTTTCCTTTTCCTTCTAGGCAAAAGCAATTAGCAAATAAGATTTATCAAACTTTTCTAACAGGGGAACTAAATGTCAGATAGTTTTCATTGATCTACACTCCTATACAGGGCCAGATTTAAGTCTTAAGAGGTGCCTGGTATAGTAAAGTTTGGGATCTCTTCATTATGTATGTCCCCTACCCCTGTGTCTATAAAGAAAGTATATTTGTAAATGATACTTTTATGGTGTAAAACATGAAATACTTTAACCAAAAAGCTTTATAAAAATTAATATGCATATTTAAAATACACACTCCAATTAAATGGGGCCCACACACTCAAAATTGTTTCAAATTAGTTCAAAAGAGCCCTATTAAATCTGGAAAAAAAAAATCTCTTCTGTTCTTATATCTTTATTTTTTTAAATTTTATCCGGGACCTAGCCACTGGGGAAAGTCTTGGGGCCCTTGAACTGCGTCCCATATATTTGTTACTGTTTATATATATAGGTTTATTTTAACTACTGAAAAGAAACATTTCCTTTGCATAAAAATATTTATCTTTCAACATAATTTTGTCTTAATTTAGTTGTGATTATCAACCATGCAGATCAAATATTGATAAAAATTAAAATCAAAATTCAGATCATAAATGTCATGCAATGAACCTGATTAATCCACATTCATATATATTTGAGCATATGTGTGTATACAAATAGTCTAATTATACAACGCATTTATTTTATGTAACAAATATTTATTTTTCAACATAAGCTCCTTGTTTGTCAGTATACTTAGATAGTGATCAGAGATCAAACATTATACAGTGAATATTTAAAATCAAAATTCAGCTAATAACTTAATGCCAAACATTGGACAATTGATGCAAACACAAATGGTAAAAAACATTTCTTTTACATAAAAAAATATTAATTTTTCAACATAATCTCCTTTGTCAATATACTAAAACGGTGAATATTAATCAGGGAGATCAAACATTATACAGTGAATATTTAAGATCAAAATTCAGCTAATGACTTAATACAGATCTATTGATGCACTGTGTTAACTTGATACATTTTCTTTTGTTCAAAATTGGCATCCTCTGAAGAAATATTGCTTCTGAAAATAATTCTTTGCTGTTGATTTAAGCACTTCAGAAATATTTCATTTTCTTTTCTCTACAAGAAATGAACCAAATAAGATGCTGGAATGAAGGCTTCTATTTTAATTTTCTTTCAATATGCATTAATGATGAACCACATGGGAAATTCAAATTCTTTGAACAACAAATGAGACAAGAGCCTGTTTTTCAATTAATTTTCCTCTTTCTAAATCATTAAAAATAAATTCATAATACTTTCAGTGCTTTATAATTTACAAATGTAAGAAAGTATTTTCTGTTTTGCAATGTAAAACATGTTGTATAAACTTTTACTTGTTTCCATCTTTTTCTGAACCTAGCTGAAAATGTATGTCCTCAAAATATCAGGTTGAAAGCAGGAAACAATAGATAAACAATAGTCAAGTAAGTCTGATTATATGAAGAGAAAAAAGTTGGAGAGACAAGTTCATCAACACTTACAGAAATTCAGAATAATAGACAACACTAAACAGCAAGACAAAAGAATCATAGTAAACTAATAACATCCTCAGTAGGCCTAGCATAGAAATGAGCACCATGGAGGAAGGTCTGAGAAGAAAAAGACCATATTAGGTTCAAGGCTTCAAAATTGTTTTTATCTAATGGCTATGAGTTCAATCCCTGGATGAATGCACAGAAATAGCATCCCAAATTTGAATTAACAAAAAGCTGATAAAGTATTAGAACTCATCCTCCACTCTATAACCTCTTTCGTCACTGCCAAAATGTAGCAAACCTTTCACTACTCTATAGCTATTTCCTTAATCTCACCAGTTCTGAATTTCACAGCTAAGTCCCACAATGCCATGTACACTGGGACAGTCAGTTAAGTGCCATACATGGTAGATGCTTCGGCGATCATGTCTCTTGATCCATAACTGAGTAAGAAGAAGATTTTCCTGAAGCAGGTTACCATTTCTTACTGTAGTAGACTAATTGCCAACCAAAGCTATAGAAGCCAATCTGTCCTGCTATTTAATCCATAGCTGGAGGGAGAAGAGATGAATTCATACCTTTCTCAAAAGTATTTGTGTGTAAGTAAATACAACAAATTTCACTGGAATTTTAATTTGGCTCGACTGATTTCTAATTCCAAGCTAAAATCCATTATACCACAATGCACATTGGGGAAATTTCTTCATATTACATTTACATTTCATAAGTAAGAATGAAGTCCAATGCAAACAGCTTCTACTCAAGATCTGCTAATTTTGGAGACAATTTCCTACATGTTCTAATAATCTGCACTTCTTATCTCCTCCTATTATGTTCATTCAACAGCCTCATTTAGCAACTATCTTGAATGGCTCTTGGGCCTTGCATTCAATGAATGGTTATTAAAAATAGAAAAAAAAAAAAAAGAGGAAAGGATGAACTCATAAATTAGTATGGAGAACTTAATGAGATCATTCTAACCCTGTGACTTAAATAAAGATTTCAGATTAATATTCTGAAAAGATTACAGTTGAAACATGACTAAAATAATCAAGATAAAGAAAACAGTCTGAATAAATCAGCGTATAATAAAAATTACACGTTGGAGAATATCCATTCTGACAGTGGGCATTTACATTACAATCAGAAGCAAACAAGTTCACTCAGAAGCCAGAGAATAAATTTATCAGAGTATATCATCTGAACATTTATTGATCTGATTAAACAATCCTTGATTTTATAGCCTGCATATATAAATTGTTTAAGAAATAAAAATAGATAAAATAACTGGTTATTTCTGGAGGGTAACATTTACAAGGCAAACATTATTTGCAATTTTGGTACTGAAAATCAAAAGCTAGAAGATTAAAAGTAATAAATAAAACTAATGTTCACGCACGTTGTTCCTACCATAATTATCTCAGAGATAACATCTACTTATCAAATCTCCTGAGAAATGGAAGTAATCTCCACAAAGTTTTTAAAAAAATGATATCTATATTTATATATAACTACTAGTTTAGGGGTCAAGCCACATACCTCCCACTACCAAAGAAGAAATTACTACTAAAATTCCACTAGCTTAACCCTATAAAAACCAATACCTTCCAACTCCTTCCTTTACTAGAGCTAACCTCTGGGTTTAGAATTTTTTTTGTTCTTTATTTATAAGGGGTTCAAAATGCATGTCTTAAAATGACATGTTGAAAATGGCCACTTCCCTGTTAAGTTTTATCTGAATTTACAGATATACACTACCGACCATAATTATTAGGCGACCCCAATGTTTTAAAAAAAAATGATGTATTTCATACTATTTTTTAGTATTTATTGACAAGTGGATAATTTTAAATAAAAATAGAATGTTTTTTTTTTGTTAATACTGCACAATAACATGTGCATCAAATGAACAGTTCTGGTGTCCAGTTTTTGTGATCTCTTCCCTATGCTAGTCTCTTCTGCTTATTGGCTGGCCAAAGCAAAGACTTCCTGGCTGCCTTGTAACATTTTTTAAAGTAATAATAACAAAAGAACCATTATATTTTCCTTCAGAATTATTCACTTAGGAATAAATACTAACAATAGTATAAAATACATCATTTCTTTTAAAAAAACTGGGGTGGCCTAATAATTATGGCTGGTACTGTGCATATATAAATGTATATTTATCATAAATTATAGTTTAGAACTTGTACAGATTTTTTTTTTATCGACTTCAAAGTGTACATTTTGTTTCGACATCGAAATTACAATGTCTCATCACGTGGTGTGGAAAGATATACACACACACACACACACACGTCATTCATATACACTGTCTTCTTGAGAACTCTTCTTTTATTGTTCTCACTCCTCAGGTTTCTCTTTTTTCTTATTTTTTCCCACTTGGTAACTCTTTTTATCTTAGTGACTTTACTGCCTTACTTGAGTTAAAATGATTATAATGCTCACATAAGATATGTGGAGTATCAAATGCTCTCTAGTGCTCATGTGAGATATGTATAGTATCATATATATTTGGCCTTCATCAATGACTGCAGGCATGTTGGAATCCTCTTCGGCTTCACATTTTTATTTTTTGCATAAAAACACTGGAAATTTACAATCCACACATGAATTATATCAAAAGATCCATTGAAATGTCACTGCAGAAGAAGTTCAAGAATAACTAAAGGCATGAAACCTCTTGGATTCAAGGAGGTGTAGTGGATTGGTAAATATGATGGTATCTGTTAAAGAAGATAAACAACAACCAGTTGTCATTATAATAAATAAGATATTTATTTGACCAAATGTCATGTGCGACTGGTCTCTGAGAGAATATAATCCAGAATGTCCCTCGTGGCCTTCTCTTCCTCATCTCCCTCTGGCGGCCTCTCTCAAGTTCATGGGAAGACAATCGGTCTTCCAAACTTGTGGGATAAACTGTTTTAGATGTTAACAGTACCAATTTGCATATGTTAAGTAGGTGCGATATAAAGTGTGCAGATAACTTACAGACAAGTAAAAAGTTCATTATTGGTAACAAGTACACAATATGCCAGTCACTTTTCAAAATGTGTAATTATGTTAAAAATTTCAGTCATGTGTGAAATGAAATCATGTGCTTACATACCACCTATTGAAAACAACAACAAACTTGTTCCAGCCATATATGTGTGTGTGTGTATATATATATATATATATATATATATACTATACACACACACACAGAGAGGATGTGATGGGCAAATTGTTACCATTTTCTATTTTATTTCTGTTTATGTGTATTGTTTGTTTTTGATTTTGTTGACCGCACAGTTAGTAGGGTCAGCTGGAAACTGTCTGTGAGAAAAAAAGCACCATGATACAATTCACTCCACCAGAAATTTGGAAGCACCATGCTGTACTGCTTGGCATTTGCACCAGAAGTTCCAATACAATAATTTCAGAGAGGTTGGGCGTCAATCTGAGGACTGTGCAGAGTTGGATGAGTCTAATGGTGATTATAAAGGTATGGCAACTCTAAAAACTCAATCTGATCATTTGGATAAGAAAAGAACTACTGAATTAGTTGGTGAGGGCCTCAGACTCAACACAGAGGACTACATCAAGTGTATTGAAAAGGTAGTGCTGCTCTGGGTCAGAGTGCTACAGAAATACTTCCTACATAATGGTAAACATTAGTGGTAGTTATGTGAGAGCTATTTTTGCTGTGCCCAGAGAGAGAGTGTGTGTGTGTGTGTGTGTGTGTGTGTGTGTGTATATATATATATATATATATAGTCATCCACAGACAGATCTGTTTCCCTGTATCACAGCTCATCAGTACAGTTAGACTCCGATTGCTTTTGACCCAGGATTGAAACCCAACTGAATTGGCGTCAGTCGGCGATTCTACCCCTGGGCTATGGGCATTCGGTAGAAGGCGGCAGACTTTTTAGCGTGTATATTGTCATTATACCCACCCAATAGCCAGAGTGCTCTAACCCATTACTGAATGAGCGACGCTATATATTAAGCAGCAGTCCTTTTACACGTTTCCTTGAATATAACGGAAAAGGAAAATATTGTTTTTTTCTGATGGTCATGCAGTTTTTTTTTATGATGACTAAGAGAGTATAGGAACTGTTTGTATCAATTCATCTTCCCAGTATTTTTTTTATGAATTCATTAAGAATGTTCAAAAACTCTCAGAAGATAAAAGAAAAAATTTAATAATATTAAAAAACTGAATAAAATTTTATGCAATTTTTCTTGTCTGTGACACTTAAAGTGTGGGTGTGTCTGTTTAAAATAAATTCAGATAGAACTAAATACATTACATATTGTAAGTTAAGTGCCATACGTGATACACACTTAGGTGATCATGTCTCAAAAAAGACATGACTGACTGGGCAGAAAATTTTCCCACAGTATGTTGCAATTACTTTCTGCAGTAGACTAGTTGCAAACCAAGGCTATAGAACCCAATTTGTCCTGCTATTTAACCCATAGCTGAGGAGAAGAGAAGGATTAATACTTTTCCTAATGTAATTCAACTGGCTCTCAGATTTTTCATTTGAGCCAATATTCACAGCATCACAATGCACATTCGCTTGAATGTGCATTGTGGTGCAGAGAATATCAGCTCGGAACAAGAAATTGGAGAACCAAGTTTGAATTCCATTCACTTACATGTAAATACCTTTGGATAAGTATTAATCCATCATTACTCCCTCCAGCTATGGGTTAAATAACTAGACAGAATGTGTTCTATAGCCTTGGTTGGCAACCAGTCTACATCAGAAAGTAATAGCAACCTACTGCAGAAAAATATTCTGCCCTGTCAGTTAAGTCTTGAAAGAGACATGATCACTCAAGCATGTACCACATACGACACACACACACACATATATATATGAGAGAGAGAGATAAAGATATAGAGTGAGTGACAGTCCATTCCTCTGGGGAAAAATATGTGTCAAACACACATATTTTTTCAGTATCAACCATTTGCAATTTTTAAAAATATATTGCTTTGTTGAATCAAGTCCTTTTCAGCATTCAACAATTTTGAGGAGAGAGATTATAATAGGAAAATTTAGAAGCCTACCAAAACTTGGATGAAAGTGCAGCTTTGAATGTTAGGGAGATATATAAGCAAATGAGTGTTGCAGGCCTGGCAGTCAGGAAAATACAGGGGAAGGAGATAGAACCCTCACCAGTCATGAAAAGGACATCACCTCAACAACAGTGGCAGGAAAAGCTTGAACACTCTAGAAGATTCAGTCAGTTTAGTGCCGTACGTGATATATGCTTTGGGCGATCATGTCTCGAATGAAACATGACTGAGTGAGCAGAAGATTATCCCACAGTAGGTTGCCAATGCTTTCTGTGGTAGACTGGTTGCCAGCCATGGCTATAGAATCAAATCTGTCCTGCTATTTAACCCATAACTGGAGGGAAGAGAGAAATTAAGACCTTTTCCAAGGGTATCTGTGCATAAATGAATGCAAGGAATTCAACTAGAATTTGAACTTGGCTCCCTGATTTGTCGTTTCGAATCGATATCCACTGCACCACAACGTAAAACGTGGCGACTGAAAAAAGTGTCACGTCACCCCTCCCCCCCAAAAAAAAAAAAAATGCATAAATTAAAAATTAATTATACTGTCACTTTGTTGTCTCCATAAAAAACGTAAATTAATAAAAATTAATTATTGTGTCAAAATAATTATAAATATTATAATTATTATAATAATTATGAATAATTCACACTTTGTAAATCAATGAGAACCAAACATGTCTCAGGAACTTTAGTTGTCTCTTCCTGATGCTCAGTATTAATTTCCTTTTCGTTTTCATCTTTTTTAAAACCTTGTCATTGCTCACATGCTCGGTCCATGATATTCGCAGCATCCTTCTGTTGAACCACATTTCAGCTGCTTCAAGTTTTTCCTTCATCGTTGAAGATATTGTCCAATATTCACTGCCAAATTGAAGAACCAACATGACATAGCAATCCAGTACTCTCCTCTTTGTTTCTAGTGAAATTATCCTGTTTCTTAATACTTTACTTAACTTCTGGAAAGCCTCTTTTGCCATGCCAATTCGCCTTTGGATAGAAAATCCCAGATACTTCATGTATTTTCTGACTAAATTGTTGGAACATGCATTACACACATAAAAAAAAAACTTATGAGAAAGACTGTATACACTTCACTAATTATTCATCTTATTCTGTTGGATTCATTATCATCCTCATTTAATGGCCATTTCCATGCTAGTATGGGTTAGACAAGGTTTTCCTGATCACTTTGTAATTGAACCATCTTGAAATATTGGAGTGAGTTTTACAGCTGTATATGCTTACTAACACCAAACAGTTTAGGAAACTGAAAATTCAGTGCTTTTATTGAAACACCATCTTTAGGAAAATTACCTACCAAAGTTAGAGAGGTCAGCTTACCTTATTCTATGCAGTAGATGTAGAGAATTTTATTTCAGAAATGTACTACTCTTAGACAGGCTGATATCCAAACTTAAAGACTCTTACTCACCCAAATCCTGCTCTGCCATTCACTTGCTCAAGCCCATCAAGTCTCACATTCTCTCTATCTGTTCTAAGAGTATTAGATTCTCCAAGCCCTCCTTCCTCATTACATGTCCCAAAAACTTTAGCTGTCTTTCTGATTTTAAGTCTAAGTTTCCTTTTTGCCTCCATCCTCTCCAAAAACCTTGTCACTGTGCACATGTTTGGTCCATCGTATCCTCAGCATCCTTCAGTAGAGCCACATTTCTGTTGCCTTCAGATTCTTCTTCATCTTTGGTGACACTGTCTAGCACTTGCTGCCCTATAGAAGGACATAAATCACAATACTCTTTTCTTTGCTTAATAAAATTTTCCTGTCTCTACTATACTCTACTTTTTTAATGCATTCTTCACTATGCCAATACGTCTTTGGATCAAAGTCTTGCTGAATTATATATAAAAAAAAAAAAGTAAAGAAACTATGTTCTTGTGAGAAGAAATTCTTCCTCTTGCAGCATAATCACCAAATACTGTTTGTTCAAATCATCTTTCATTTGGCCAAGTTAAAGATTCAGCAAATGATTTTGCCACTGACTTAAAATAAGAGACTAGTAGCACAGATTCCATGAATTAAAAGCAAATGACGTGTGAAATTGTAAGCTAAAAATGTTATCCTTTCTACTATGATAAAGACCATTGTATGTGTATGAATATATTTCCCTCCTGTCACCTCCACACACAGAGACAATAGCAAAGCAGCATCAACTCAGTTCATTCTCTTTACTACTAGTTATTAAATTTTACTACCAGCTATGAAAACTTTCACTGACTGTTTGCTCTTTAACATTGCCTTATTTTATTTTTTTTGCAACAATTATGATGTCGAGTAATGAAGAAACATATATCCTCTGTATTATAATAAAAACTGTTCTGTCTGTGTATGAAAATATCTATATATATATATATATATATATCCCTCCTGTCACACTCGGGGGTGGGGATTTTTTTTTTGTCTTAATGTAAGATATTTAAGAGTCAGTCAGTTAAGGGCCATACGTGAAACACACTTGGGCAATCATGTCTCAAAAGAGATATGACTGACTGGGCAGAAGATTATCCTGCAATAAGTTGCCATTGCTTTCTGTGGTAGACTGGTTGCCAGCCAAGGCTATAGAACCCAATCTGTCCTGTTATTTAACCCATAACTAGAAGGAATAGACAGATTAATACCTTTCCCAAGGGTATTTGTGCGTAAGTGAATGCAATGAATTCAACTGGAATTTGAACTCAGCTCCCCGATTTCTCATTCCGAGTCGATATCCACTGCACCACAATGCACATCTGCAACTTAAGAGTAAGTACATCAATATATATATATACATATATATTGATGTACCTACTCTTAAGTACGCATCACTCATTCAGTAATGGATTAGAGCACTCTGGCTATTGGGCAGGTATAATGACAATATAGACACTAAAAAGTCTGCCTTCTTCTACCGAACACCCATAGACCAGAGGTAGAATTGCCGACTGACGCCAATTCGGTCGGGTGTCAATCCTGGCTTAAAGCAATCGGAGTCTAACCGTACTGATGAGCTATGATACAGTGAAGCAGATCTGTCTGCGGTTGATTATATATATATATATATATATATTGCACCATTTTAGATCAATATAAATATTTTGCTGTCATTTTTTATGGCATGGGCCCACTCATAATAAAATAAAACTTTCAAATATCTTAATTATTGTCTTTTAAAAACACTGAAATTTGGAAGTTTACATTTTGCAACTCATTCTTTTCAAATCACAATAATTCAAACATCCTGAATGGGATTAAATCTGAAGCAGCAGTTTTGTTTGTATTGTGTTAATTTGGTTGGTGGCTTTGTTTTTTTGTTTTTTTTAGTGGCATATATGAAAATTCAAACTTTTATAATTACTAAAAGAGAATGACATTATTCTATGATTGAATTATAGTTGCTCAGCTGCTTATTTTTAAAGAAAAAATTTTTTACAGAAATTAAACGTGGAATGAAAACTTGTTTCTCTTTACAAGAAGTGAGATTAATGATAACAAATTTTTAAAAATTTGTATTTTGACACTGTATGCCATGTCCTCAAATTTACTATTAAAATGTATTGATTATCATTTCACAGCAGAAATGTATTGTTGCTATATTTTTTTTTTTTTCATATAAAAATATATTGCTGGTATTTTTATACTTGCTTTGTTTATTGATTTTAATTTAGAGGTTCACTATTTACCCATAGCTGGGACCCTAACAGGTGCTACTACCCTGGGTCAGCATGGACCTGAGAATAGCAGCAATTAAGTAGTGATTCCATGCTTCTCAACACCTTTAATCTCCTGAGGGTGTTAATTTGTGATTGCTCTTGCCATTAGGTATATTGATCATTCATTTATTCCATCATATATAGTGTATTCTTTCCTAGTTTTGAGTCTCTCTGACGAAAATTCCAACTGAACTTCTTAAATTCGAAATACCTTTTCTGGAAAGTATCTTCCACGTGAGTAACTCTGGTCTAGGTTTTGGTTTTGTTTTTAATTTGCATCAGGTCTGAAATGAAAAAAATGTTTGCAAGCCAACTAATTACACTTTGATCCTGTTTTCATGTGTCATAATCAACTTGAGCCTGTTACCAAATGGTTAGAACATTCACTTTCTGACTATGAAGCCAGGGTTCAAATTTCACCATGGTTGGATTGTTAGGAAGGTGACTTCTTGATGTTATTGGATTGGAGGAGGCTATCCCATCATGTGGCATCTTCGGAAAGTGCTTGAAAACCATACCACAAATTAACCGAAGCCTTGTGAGTGAAATTGGGTAAACCGGACCCTTTGGTAGCTGTCAATGGTTGTGCTGACAAGTCAAAAGTGATCATGACTAAGATTTTGAGCATCCTGGCTTTATCTACACAATTGTTCACACTATATAATGTACTCTCTCCCAGAAACATTAACTAAGGTCTGCTCAGCATAGTTGCAGTATATACCACATGTGAGATCTCTGAGTGTTGAACAAACACAAATGTGCCTGAGTCTGTGTCTGCAATGGGGATTAGCTAGCTGCCCTAGTAAACAGGCGCCCTTGAATACAAATTGCTAGCCATATATACAAATCAACTTGGGTTATTATTCTTAATTGAAGTCTCCAAAATGATTCAACTTTGAGGATTTGTCTCTGAAATTATTTTCATATTTTACTTGAAAGGATGAAACAAGGCACGTACTGATTTCTGCAGTTAATACTCATTATGAAGACTTTATTGATTTAATTATCACAAAGAACCATTTTTCTGAATTATCATCAATCTTCTCACTTTCCTCTTGTAATATAATATGACTAGAGATTCCAGTCTCTTTCTTTTCTGTTAGTCTGATACTTGTAAAATCCTCAGGATCTGCCAAGTACAAAATATCTATGATCTATTTTTACATAACACTATTCCGGCTCTGTGGAACGAACTTCTAAGAGGATTCATCCGTGGACAATACAATCTTAACCTGTTCAAGTCTTGAATCAACCATTATATTCCACACATATCCTTATAAACTGTACTTCTTGCATTGTACAAGATGAGTATCATTGTAAGAAAAAAAAAAATTCCTTTGTTGAATATTTTACTGAATCTCCAAATGCTGGATTCCAACTCTTCCACTTCTGTTGGTCTGATACTTGTAAAATCCCCAGTATCTGTTTATAATGCAAACTAAAAAACAAAATGTTTGTCATTTATATCAAACATTTCTACTTACCAATGTGATGATAGAATTCCTTTACAAATAACACATATCAGACTTACCTGAAATAAATTAAAAAATACATGAAACAAAGCAATATTTAAAATGCACTTGAAAATTATTTAATAATCATTGGATTGAAGTAATTTCAATTTTCTTAGATATTAAGATTCATATTTTGATTATCACTCACGTTTTTCATTTTCTTTTCTTAGTTTTCTATTTTTGTAAATAAAAAATTGAATTTTGTTTTGCTATCTTCATGCACTAACATCCACCATAGTGATTACTGTTAAAATCAGATGTTTTATTTTTTTTATTCATTACAATCTTGTTTTTATCATTTTTATTATTTTTGCAGTTACATTCTGTTTTGTAATCAAGATTTACATTGTTGCCTTGAGGCAACTGTAGCATAATTTATTATTAAAAAATAACATTTTTTTTCCAAAAATATTTTAGAAACGTATTCTATAGTTAAAAAAAAAATTAAAATTAGAAAAAAGAAAAAAAAAAAGCAAACAGATTTTTTTTCTTTGATTTAAGAGATAAAATGTTATATTTTTGGTAAGTTTTACATCAGAACCAATTATGGTAACAAATATTTTGCTGTCAGTACTGAAATGGATTTAATTATTATTATTTTTTTTTTTTTTGATACACTACAACAAAAACCACTATCTTTCCAAAGACGTTAGAGTAATTTGCACATAATAAAGAAAAAGGAATCTGTGGAAAGCCATGTTCATCTACATCCTGAAGTAACATTGCATTTATGAATTGAGAGCAGCATTTCCTTAGGGGTAAAGGTTGCATAAAATTCCACATCAACTGAATAAAAAACAAAAGTATAACAAGAAAAAAATGAGGAAAAAATAAACAAGAAAAAAATGAAGAAAAAACAAAAGGTAGTTTTTATGCTTATATTTGTTTTAATTACATACAAAAATTTCCAGAAATGATATTTTAACACTGAGATTATAAAAAAAAGCACATTTCTATTGTTTCAACTTTCATTTGTGAAGTGATTGTTCAATATTCATTACCATATTCAAAGAATAAATATCATAAATTTGTAATAAATCCATGAAAAAAAAAATTTATTCTCAACAGAGACAAATGGAATAGGAATGAAGTTCAAATAATATTTGATATAATATCCAATAAAGTTTTCTTTTTTAATTTCCTGCTGAAATGTGTTAGAAGCTTATCTACCATCAAGTAGAATACATTTAAGATGCTCATTATATAATATATATAATAGTCACTGCAGTGGAAAGTGGAATTGGCAGGCTGAGTTTAAATTCCAGCATGTTGCACAAATACCTTCAAACAAGGTATGAATTCATCTCTTCTCTCTCTGGCTATGAATTCAACAGTAGAATTAGACTGGACTCTCTACCTTAGGATGGTCACTTGTCTAAAATGAGCAGACCTGGATTCCAAACTGGAGCAAGCAATAGAAACTACTCCATTATCTTTCCAAAGATTTTATGGTAATCTAAATCTAAACTTATTTATAAATGGAACTTTGTGTGTGTGTATCCGTTACTTATAGACTCCGAAACAACTAAACCAATTTTCTTGAAAATTTACACAGTTGTATTATAAGCATCAGCGAGTGTTCTTAGCTAGGTCTTGTGTCGAGGTACCCCCGATAAATATTGAAAATCGATAATCAAAAAATCTGGGTTATAGAAGGAGTAATCCGATTTTAATCAAATTTGATACACTCATAGACAAAGGCATAAGAAACAATATTCAGACGTTTCAAGGTTGCAGTTCTTACAATAGTGCAGAAAATTCATGATTATATATATAAAAAGGCAAGATGTTTGTGTGTGTGTGTGTGTGTGTCTGTTTATCTGTCTGTATGTCCTTTATACAAATCCACAATTTTTATCCGATTCTCATCAAACTTTAAAATTTGACTTACATCCATTCATTTTTCTTTCAGTCTACGGTTTTGCTTTAACTGGAAACAACTATTGCTTTTTAGTCTTTCATGCCAATGTCCAAAGAGTCTGAGCTCCAGGACCATGGATTAGTTTTAAAGCTTTTATTACACCTAAGCAACACTGGGCTATACTGCTAGTTTGCTGATAAAGACAAAGAAATTAGTAGAGATATCCAAAGAGGAGACTACATTTATAAAAAATAAAAAGCCTTATTTTGCCAAGAGTTTATAATATCAATAGACATGTATTCAGGATTGTGAAAAGTTGACGGGGTGGAAACTGGGCCTTGTAAAATGTTGTTCTTGTTCATAAGTAAATATTTTATATTCCAGAAATTGTAAAAGCATTTTAAGAAAAATTTTAAATCTTTCTTTTTAGCCTAGTTTCTTTTGAAAAATAAATTCTATAGTACTAAGAAAACAGATTCGATTTCTTAAGAGAGTTCCACATGCGAAAAGTGTAAGAAAAAGAAAACTGTTAGCATAGAATTTATGGTTGGATTTCAATTGTAAAATTATGAGACCTAGCTGCCAATCTGGTACTGCACTGAAATTCAAAAACTAGTGTTCACTATAATTTAAATCTGTTAAATTTAACAGATCTTAGATGGATTTTACAATTTTTATTCACAAACAATACTCCAAGTTCAGTCTCCTTTATCAGAAATTTAAAAAAACAAAATTTGAACGTTTTTCAGAGCCGACATGACCTAACACAAATAGCAATTTTCAGAAAGCAACATGGCTACCTGTAGCATGTTTTCTTTTGCTTTGCAGCCTTACAAATGAAAGGCTGACTTTTTTCAGTTTTCATTATACTTAACTTTAATCAGAACCCAAGATTTTTTTTTTTTCAAATACAGTACTTGCATGTATTTTAACATTTTAATCAAAACACAACATCATTTGTAGAGACTGATAGTTAACTAAATTTTCCTTTTCACACTCTCAGTGATGTTATCAGTGATGTACCCATCTCCCTCCATTTTCTCACACCTGATGTAGAAGTAGTGTTTGATGTTGCATTTTTATATATTTTTTTATAAGTGGTTATCATGTTTTTTTGCTCAAGTTCAAGAAGTCCAAAACATTTTTACGTGAAATCTTAATTTCACCCCTTCAAAATCAGTATAAATATTACATGACGAAAGCCATTACCTGTATCTGTATGTACACAGAATTTTAAAAATTTTATATTAAACTACCTTCAGGGTATATATTTTATATTTTAATCATTTCACACTGGGCAAGGTGGGACTGCCACTAATGCACAGAGGCTTACAATAGGAGGAAAAATCTGAATACAGAGGCTATTAGAAAAAGTATAAAAGATGAACAAGATTCATAAAGACAGCAATTGATGTTGCATTTAGCTTTTTAGGAAATTGTAGCTATTGGGGAAGCAAGTAAACAGAAGGATGTTCCACAGGTACCAAGAGCTAAAAAAGAAATTATTCAAATAGAAGTGCCAGTTTTATTGAAGTATTTCAACAGTAAAAGGGTGGAACCTAGATACTAATCTAGTCAGTCAGTTAAGTGCCATACATGTTACACGCCTTGGGCGATCATATCTCAAAATAGATACGACTGACTGGGAAGAAGATTATCCCACAGTAGGCTGCCATTGCTTTCTGCAGTAGACTGGTTGCCAGCCAAGGCTATAGAACACAATCTGTCCTATTATTTAACCCATAACTGGTGGGAAGAGATGAATTAATATCGTTCCCAAGGGTATTTGTATGCAAGCAAATGGAAGGAATTCAACTGGAATTCGAACTCAGCACCCCGATTTGTCATTCCGAGTTGATATCCACTGCACCACAACGCCAATCTAGAAATATGCTTAAATTCACGTTGTCAGGGCACCCAAGAAAAATGTAAAGGAATATTGTGCTTGGATTGTATTATGGAGCTGCCCCATTTTATAGGGATGTTTACCAACTCTCCCAAAAGAGTGAGTTTAAATTGGGGAACATGAGTGTGGATGGTTGGTTCAAAGTTCAAATATTACCCGGCTAGCACTGACACAGCAACTTGGTACAAAGGCTGTATTATAAAAATTTTGTTTTTACTACTTTAAAAATGTTAGTGTTGAATAAATGTTTAATCATCTACGTTGATTTTTTAAGCATATGGTTTTTGAGAAAAATGTTTCTGATGGCTAGACAGTGTGTGTAAAAAAAGTGTTACACTTGTCTATCTTTTTAGGCTCAGCAGTTAAAACTGCCAAAGTTTATGGAAAATCATTTTTTTGTATATACTCACCAATAAGAGACATGATCTCAAGCCCTATTAAGAACTTGAGAAACTTATGTGAACCTCTTTTTCCTATTAAACAGAATTCAGGTCAGTAGAGGATGGAGTAAACTTTTTGACAGCAAGGAGTATCAAGAATGCACAAGGTTACAAGCCAGCTGCAGCGTGACTAAAGAGTTTTGAAATTCAAGAGAAAATTCTCCTGTGGCTGAACAACAAAGAACAAAAAGAATTCCAAGAAATATTTCCAAGCACAAACAGTGTGAATTTAAAAGAGACTTTTCTTAAAATTGCTGTATGTCCCAGAGATGCATGTGGAGTAAGTAAAAGCAGGTGTGTGTTTGTTTATTTTTCTAAAACATGTTGGCACCTTTGTCATTCTTCTTTCTTGAATTGCTTTACCTTTTGAAACTATCAAAATTCTTGTCTTTTTTTTTTTAAACTGAAACCATTTTTCGAAATATCTGTTATCCTTGTCTAAAGAAGAGCACAAAAATTGTTTTTTGTGCAAATTTTGTAATTCTTCCTTTTCTTTTTGTCTTTATTTATGTAATAAATGCTTTTCCTTTAACATTTTACTATTTGTGCCTTTTTTAACCTGAAAGAAAAGAAAAGCATGTTACACTGTCTATTTGACTCTCCCATGCCCAGTCCTAAAAGTTAAAATATTTTCCTCAACTGCTGACAGAAACAGTTATGAATCATGTCTTAAAATATTGTCAAAGTAAGCCATTTTTCTTTTAATTTTTGCTTAATTTTGAAGTTTTCATGCTTAATTGAAAGATTGATTTTGTTTATCTAGCCAAAATTTCACTGACTGGACTAAATTAAAACTTAGCAAGTCACCAACTTTTTTTTCTTTTTTTCTTTTCAATTGGAGTAGATAGACTAAACTATTGCCCGGTTCACACTCCACCCACGTCTATTGAACAGGTGTAGAGGCTCATCCCTTGTTCCCTGTTTAGGATGTGGTTTCCGGTTTTCTCTTTTCCAATCTTACTCTTATGTAGCCTCCTGTGCATCAGTGGTGTTACTGCCTTGCTTGGGGTGATATGATTAAAAAAAAAGTGTTTATTATTCCTTTTGCGTTGTGGTGTAGTGGATATTGACTCAGAATGACAAATCGAGGAGCTGAGTTTAAATTCCAGTTGAATTTCTTGCATTCACTTACGCAAAAATACCCTTGGAAAAGGTATTAATTTGTTTCTTCCCTCCAGTTATGGGTTAAATAATAGAACAGATTGGGCTCTGTAGCCTTGGCTGGCAACCAGTCTACTGCAGAAAGCAGTAACTGCTCATTAAGTATACTATGTCCAAAAGAAAATAAGCTAAGTATATTCTTGCAATTTTGTTCACAGTCGAGATGGGGGGGGGGCACCAGACATCTGCACACCACTGAAACTCAAGTACTTCCAGTCCCAAGAATTTGAAGTAAAGGATTCTCAAACGGTATTAACAAATCACTCTTTCCCGACTTAATTTTAATCCATCTTTTTTTTCACAAAGTTAACAAATACTAATTAAAACAAATACTAATTAAAAACAAATACTAATTAAAAACAACAAGAAAGTTATTTAATTTATTTTTTTCTGTCTATATTAAAAAAAAAATACTCCCTTTATGTTAAATACTTGTTCATTAAGGTCACAATTTTATTGCCTTGTTTCATTACATAATGCTGAGTCAATATTTACTAATATTTTACATTAACTTTACCTCCAGAAAACTGTACATTAACAGGAGATGGTTCTCCCCTACAATCTTAGCTTTGAGTGACTGCACTTATTTTTCCTCTTGTCATGCATAAAATACTAGTCCAAGGCAGTAGCATACAGAAGGAGGGTGTTAAAGATGCAACAGACCCAAGTATTCATATCAGGAGAGCAACTAATTAAAGAGTGAAATAAAAATTCAGTTTATATTTCATTTGAATAAAGTGTTTCTTTCATGTTTCATCTCTTCTTACATATTTGAAATGTTTTCCTTTCTCTAATTTCTCAGTACAGACACTTATATACTTGAGTCTTAGGGGGACATAGAATCAAAGACTTGGCCCCAGGCATTACCAAACCTCTGCACATTAGTGGTCCACAGTCAAATCAGTCCATTGCTGCTAAACTGCTCTCCTCATCACGTGACAAGGAACCAAAGGTGACATTTGAGGAATATGAGTAAAAGAATTATGTTGCACCAGTCATCTAAGTTGGAAAGACCTATTTAATAAGTTGTTGGTTGTTTTGTTTTTATGGCATATCAACCTCAGTGGGTCATTTATTGCCAACTAAATTTTATTTATTGCTTTTTTTTCAACAATTTATTGTTGTTTTTGTGTCTAGTAATACTTTTTTCTTTTCAAGTCTCAAGATTCATTGGGATTTGTTTTTAAGGGCAGGGTCCCTAAGTCCTACCCTTGTTATTTAATCCATAACTGGAGGGAAGGGACGGATTAATACCTTCCCCAAGGGTACTAGTGCTTAAGTGAATACAGGGTATTCAACTGGAATTTGAACTCGGCTCACCGATTTCTCTTTTCGAGCCGATATTCACTGCACCACAACGCACATCCGTCACTAAACGCTTACGGCACCTGATATTCCCAAGTGGTAACCCATCTAAGTACTGACCAGGCTCAACGTTGCTTAACTTCAGTGATTGATCAAGAACCAGTGTATTCAACGGGATATGACCTTAAGCCACCTATTTGATAAGTAAATCAGCATTTAACATTCTAGATCTCTTGGCTGACCTCATACTCTTAAAGCTGTAATAAAATTATAAGAATTTACTAAGCTGAATCTGGCACAAATTCATAATAACAGAATACCCATTCACCATCATTTATCCATCACACCCAATGGTGCATAGGGCAGCAACTTTTTGTTGCTGTTTCTGTAACAAACTGTTTTTTAGGGGGCAAGGTTGTTAGTCCTGCACCCAACTCCCAAACCTGGAGGACCGGTGGCCCATTCTTGGTCCTTACATTTACAGCACCTGTCATTCCCAAACGGTCACCCATTTAAGTACTGACCAGGCTCAATGTTGCTTAACTTTGGTGATTGGACGGAAACTGGTATATTCAACACAATATAGCTGTAGACAGAATACCCATTAACTCATATTTGCAAATTAGTTTATAAACTTAGGCACCAAGCTACAACAATAAAGTATCCCTAAGAAAATCACAATACACTAGTAAATAAGCATGTGACCGAGTGGGTTAATATGGCAGGGTTCAAATCTCTGTAATGTTGATTAATCAAGAATATCACGTAATAATATTGCCCTGAGAAGATGGTCCCAGTGTGCAGATCCATTGGAAATGCCGTAAATTATGTCATGGATTCACTCCTGCTTCATGAGTGAAGCTTAAAAGATTTAACACTACAGTTGTCAGCACCAATTCCCAAATCATCATGACCAAAGATATGCATATTTTCTTTTTTTTAATCATTTCACCCCAAGCAAGACAGTACCACCACTGATGTGCAGGGGGCTACATAAGAGTTAAAGTTTTAGGCAGGAGGAGAATGAAGACAAAGACAAACCAGCTACAGGGGGTGAAAGAGAAAGGGCAAGACAAGGGTATGAACACAGTTGCGAAGGTAGAGAGAAAGGAAAGAACAAGATACATGGTGTGATGAAGAAAGGGCTGGAGTTAAAAAGATGGGAATTGACTTTGCATTTCTTGCTGCTGATCTTGAGGACTTCCACTCAGTAATGGACTGGGATAAGAAGTGGCTTGTAAATTTCCATGCTTCTAAAATGAAACTCCTATCCATCAACCATCACAGACAATCTCTCCTGCCACTCATAAGCATGGACCAAGCAAGCTGGTCTTTTTCAACTTCTGATAATGCCATATTGTATGCTTTATTTCACAAACCACAGGTTGGCTTTTGTGTAGAGAAGCATAAATGTGCCTAAGCAGGCAACTGCAACAGGGATTAGTTAGCTATCCTAATAAACTCCAAAGTCTCTTGAGAATAATGGATGCCTCCTACATACTCACAGTGGCCTGCTAGGCAATCTCACTAACCCATACCCAGTGGATGGTAAAACTTCCTTGTTGGCAGGTGATGCCATCAGAAATTAAACTGGTCACTATGACCTTGCTAACACAAAGTGCTCTTGGCTCCAGCCAGTAAAAAGTGCAACTGGTCACATCAGGTTGAGGTTAACATGACCTTGTATTTAAGAGAATGCCACATCAAGCTTTAAACCCTGTGCTCCCATCAACAACATGTATGATTTGGAGACACTCAGTAACAGTTCTAAGCCAGCCCACTTCTGACGTTTTTAATAATGTTATTGTTAAACAGAACAAGAGGAACTGACAAAAAACAAAACAAAAATATGCTGAAACCAACATGGTGACATTCACTGTCAGTATAAACCAACTTTCCATAAAGAGTTAGCCCTTCAATAGCCTCGTTTATTTGACACTGCAATGACATCCACAAGTAGTAATTATTCGTTTACACTACATTCTACCCCACTTCCCTTACATTCAGCCATTTTTTTTTTCTTCTGCCTTTATTCTTTTTTGTCCATTTCAATGTCCTTTCTCTCCCCCCTCAGCTTGATGCCTGTGAACCTGTCTTTCTATCTCAATACATTCTTCTGTCCATCCAGTATTTTAATCGGTCCAATTGATTGACTTTTTCTATCTGTTCAACAGTTTTTTTGTTTTTTTTTTCCTCTCTCCTTGCCTTTCTCACAGTTTTATTTATTTTTTCGATCAAGGAGTCAGAAAGTGTTTCCAAGTGTCCATTCTTTTGTGCAAGTTTTGTTAATTTCTCCCTTAATTCTGGATTTATTTGTACTTTCTTCCTTCTCTCCTGTGATCCATCATTTTCTGTTTCTAACTTTGCCTTCTTTTATCCGATCAGCATTCAGGCCAGCATCGTGTGTGTCGTGAACATGTCATTCTCATGAAATAGTACCATGTTTGTATGGATAAATTGGCTGATAGCCATATCACGTTAAAACATTGGTTCTCATTCGATCGTCTAAGTTAAACAACGTTGAACCAGGTCAGTGTCTAGACAGGTAAAACACTTGAAAATACCAGGTGCTGTAAGCATGGATGTGCAGGTGGTGTAATGAAGGATGGCACAGAAATTACTCCATTTTTGCTCTGATCTGACTCTTGTGAGCATAAATCATGGCAGTAGGAGTCCAATACATTTTGGATGGAAAGAGTGAGCAAATCACTTTCCTAGCATCTTTGAAGATAAAAATTTTATTTAACCTATAGCTTAGTGGGGGGGGTGGGGTGAAAGAAAGGTTCATACATTTCTCAAGGTTATTTGCACAAATTTAATAAGCTTAACTGGAATTTGAACTTTGCTCTTTGTGAATACCAGGTGCTGTGAGCTTGGATGTGCAGGTGGTGCAATGGATAACAGTTTGAAATTGCAAATCACAGAGCCGAGTTCCAATTCAAGTCAGGTTTGTTATATTCACTTATCTGCGAATACTTTTGAGAAAGGTATGAATCAAACTCTTTCTCCCCACCTGTAGGTTAATTAGTAGAGTTTCTTTCAGTAAAATCATTTTCTCTCAAAAATTCTTACAATTTAAAAATATTTTCTGGCTTTAAATAATCTGCAAAAATTGATAATCCATAAAAAAAAAAAAACCCAAATCAATGACTGAATAAATTAAACTTGCCATATTCTTTTTTAAATTGGTTTTACTCCATGCAAGGCAGTAAAGTCGCTTAGACACAAGGGCTTAGGATGTGGAGAATTATAAACTGAATTTTAATGAGTGAGAAGAAAAAGGGTTAAATAATAGGACAGATTGGGTTCTATAGCCTTGGCTGGCAACCAGTCTACTGCAGAAAGCAATGGCAACCTACTGCAGGATAATCTTCTGCCCAGTCAGTCATGTCTCTTTTGAGACATGATCACCCAAACCATATATTACGTATGGCACTTAACCAACTGACTGACAGAATATAAAAATTGTTCATAATTTTTATTGTTTAAAGCGATATTGGCAACTTCTATAGCCATTTTCTGGTATGTTTTTGTCTCTGATGTTATTTTTTCTCATGTTTTGACTGATAAATAGTAACTTATTTTTGAGTTGTTTATTAAATACATATATCAACTTACCTCTACTCTGAGTTTTAATTTTGTGACTAGTATAAAACTCACAGTTGTGATAAGTGAGGTTCACCTGTTACCCAGTTCACACTCCGCTCCAGTCTTTTGAACAGGAGGAGAGGTTTATCCCTTCTTCTCTGTTTAGGATGGGGTTTCCAGTTCCATCTCCTAAAGCAGCGGTCGGCAACCCCCAGCCCACAGGCCACATCCAGCCCTCGAGTGAATCTTGTCTGGTCTGCTACCTTACTCTGAACACAATATAAATATAGGTAAACCAAACCAATGTGACAGTTGATAGTCTGTATATATTGCATCAAAATTTTAAAAAAATTATTTCTTTTTTACCTGGAGAATGTGTTTTACTTTTATTTTTTAAATGTAGGGATTGTCAAAATTAGTGTACAGCCTCACTTTCACTTTTTCTGTGAAAAAGCTTTCGTAAGTGGCACTTTTAAATGAATATAAAATACTGTTTTCAACCGATTTTAATGGATTTTTTTTTTCAGTACTGATTTATGAAACGTTTATTTTTAAGATGTATTATATTTTTAACAAAATTCCCATCAGATATTAGATTGTATTGAATCCTTGCTTTCTTCAAACACAGAAAATTTATTCACATATTTAATAACATTGTTCTTCTCCATGACACTGGAGCCATAGCTGTTTTGCCCCCACCTCCATGACTCTACATAGCTTTTGGGCCCTCACTCTCCAAAAAGATGCCAACCTCTATCCTAAAGTCTTAATTCTCTTTTACTTCTACTAACCCCCTTATGTCTTAGTGGCTTTATCATCTTGCTTTGAAGCGAAATCATTAAAACAAATAAGAAAAAAAGAAAGTATAATTAAATTTGGTGATCTCTATTTTAACATATATACAAAATTCCAAGTTGTTAACAATATAAACACTATTTGTTATCATGTGACTTACATCTTGTTTCCTCGAAAATGATCAACAATAGTGGAAAATACTTGGCGCACTGCACACAATTTCAGTAAGCTGCTTTGCAAGTTTCTATCCCACATCAAACAACTTATTTGACACCAAGAGATACTCACCAGAAGTATGAACAGACATGACTTGTCCGTTCTTTTTAATAAAATGAATGAAGGATTGCTGTGTGTATGAGGGGGTGGTAGGCAGGAGGGGAAAGAGAATGGGCCTAGTCTTTTGCAATATCTTATCTCATACTGGTGATTCTTCAACTGCATAATCAATTTTGACCAAACTATCCCTGGATGCTTCCAATCTTCAGCATGTTTGGTGGTGGGGGAACCAGGCAGTTATTGAATTGGGGAAATACTAAACAAAGAAGGATACAAATAAAATGACAGAAAAGGAGAGAAAGAGAGAGCAAGATTTATCAATACATGGATTTTTACACACGCGAGTTCTTGTTGGAGACACTGATTTATTGCTGGTCAAAGCTGAACAGAAACTGCCAATGAAGAGAACCTGATGAAAAGCATTTGATTTTTCCACATGAAAGATATTCTCTTATTTTGCAAGGATATTTCTGTGAATGGAGAGGGTGGAAAAAAGTTAACTTTTTCATTTCATCATTATATTTATTGTATAAATTTCTACCATGATCCAAAATGGCATAAGGTGAAGAAGCAATTCCCTTCAATTTATGCAGAAAATATTTTCAAGCATTCCAAGAGTGAAAAAAAAAATTCTCAGATTGAACAAACTCGAATGATTGTAGAGAACTATGACTGTCAGGTTAGGAGGATGTTTGAGGAACTACAAGAAAGTGTACAACAAACCTCAACCATTGGCATAGATTATTTTAAGTGTTTGGGAACACTAAAAATACATTATTTTTCTATTCCTAGTTTCATTAAATTAAGTAAATATACCTCTTTTTTTATCTTTGTTTATCAATTGTCAACTATGATTTCCAAAAATTAAAATGCAACATCAATTACCATCTTCTGTCTTCCTGAATTCTTTTATTGTACTTTTTTCTTACTGAAGTCTTATTTTCTTTCACTCTCAGTAACTTTCTGCTTCTTAGTGGTTTTATTGCCTTGCTAGTGGTAAAAAAGAAAAAGTGTTTTTTGTCATTTATGCCTAAATTTTCACTATTTCTATAATTTTTTCCCCTCACATTGATGACAAGAAAAATACATTTTAAGATTTAGATATGTTGAAATCATCTAATCATGCAGTGAATGCTGTACCATATCATCACAGAAGAAGAGACTTGAAGCAATAGTAATGTTGATGGCAAGGCTACCACAGACTGAACATGTGAGCAAAAATGTGGTTTTAGAGAAAATGCAAGCAAAAAGAATACTCATATTTAACATGAGAAAGGTACAGTTAAAATGTCTAGGCTATATAATGAGGAAAAAGGGTTTAAAAAATTTGATACTCAGAGGATATATTGAAGACTAGAGGGAAGATAGGAAAATAATGCATAACCTACCTAGCAAGCTTGAGTAGATGAATGGTGGTGTAAGATTGAAAAGAGATAACAGAAAAACAAAATTAGTTCAGAGTTTTATTGATAACCCACCTAATGAGCTTGTGAATATTGTTGGTAAAACAGAAATTAGGAGGGATAATAAAAAGAGAAAGCTTACTAGGAGTTACAAAGTACAGGAAGTTGTGAAGAGCCACAATTGTCAACATCCTAAAAAGACACTGTATATAGAGGAATCATGCGGTCCCCAAAATGCACACATACATATGCCTGTCAACTCATCAGATAAGTATGATCACTGTTGACAGGTTTAATTTGTGGTTTACTTCATTTGGGAACAACATTAGCCTAGGACCTTATATAGTTTTGATTTCAAGGTTTACCATCTTCTGGAAATTTTTTATTTTTTTTTATTTAATCATTTCAAGTGAAATGATTAAATAAAAAAAACATGTTTAAGTAATATCACTAAAATCTCAATTTTGTGTGAAAACAGCATCACACAAAGATCAATTCACTTTAGCATTTATTAACCAATCAGCAACATTGTCACAAACATCATTAAAGCTTTCAAAAAAGCAGACAACATTTTTATTGTGTGCTTCAAAAATTTGAAGAATCACAGACAGAAAATGATTAACAATCTTTTATCTCCTAAAAATCGAAACTAAAAATTTGGAAATATATTAACGTATAAAACTGAATTTAGTAAACTTACTTCCTGCGATCTGATTTTTTTCTTATAAATAGCATAACCTAAATTAGTCTTTCGGTTTATCCTCAACTGAGAGATGTGAATAATACTACATACTCAAATTAACACTGACTACTGAATTTTTTCTTGTAAATTATTTCTCATTTTTAAAGTATTTTCATCAACCAATTCAAACAGTTTATTTTAAGAAAAATACTTGAGCAAGATATATGTCACTGATATTATTGACTGACAAGTTTGCCTGCTGCTGGAATCATGTACACATACATAATATTATGTAAATCATGAATTTTTTTAATCAAGAATTCACATATAACTTTTCCCTCTATACTAAATTTAATTGTGTTGTGAAAAGAAAAATCTAACATTTTCTTGGCTGGAAATTTTATAACTTCTTTGTTTGAACTTAAAAGAAATCCTAGATTATTTTCAGAGTAAATAACAAAATTATTTAAATTTATAGATCTGTGTTTGAAGATTATTTCTTTTCTTTGCTTTTTTACACACTTTTCCTCTACGGACACAATAGAAATCACAAGATTTTCTCCTCTTATAAGAGTGCCTTCTTTTAGATGGATGACTTAAAGACTAGGGGTTTATTTCTCCCAGTGAAATGAACATGTCAGTGATCCAGTTTGACACACAAGTAAGACCAACCACAGTTTGAGTTATGGAACCATTGTAAACTTCATTATGTTTTCATTATCTGCATAGAAGTATGTGCTATGCAACGACTACATATGGTTTTGAATTTAAAGTTGTCACTCTTGTAGAATGGTTGCCCTACTATTTAACATATAGCTAGGATAATTCATGGATTTATAATTTTCCCCAAGTGTATTTTTGTTCAGTTTAATTAAATTTAATGAAACTCAACTGGTACACAAACTCAGTTCTCCACTTTCTTGTTCTGAGATGCTATCTTTTATGTTACCTGCACATTTGAATTATAAATGGATGCTATTACTCTGGGTTAGAGTGGATCTGAGAAAAAAAAAAAGCAACAAAAGCTAACTCTACACACTTCAGAAGTGAGCAGGAATATTACCACCAGGTATAGTTTAACATATTTTCCAAGACTCATACATATGCAAATTCTACTTCAGCATCTTTTCTCGAACTTCCTGCCTGTGGAATTCTCTTCTGCATACTTAATTTCCTGACAGTTACAATCTCCAGGAATTTAAATGTAAAGTCAATAGTCATCTCCTGTCTTACTTACATCCTGCTCTCTCATGCTTTTCTACATCCACCATACTCTCATCAGTACTTTCTTCCCTCTCCTGTTCTCTTCCTAACACCCCCTGCAACCTCCTATGTAACCCCCTGCACAACAGTGGCAGTAAAATGCCTTGCTTGCGGTGACACGATTAAAAAAAAAAAAAAAAAAAAAAAAGCCCCAACATACATTGTTATGTAAAGTTTTGAAGATTAATGAAATTGAATTAACAACCAACATATTTATTTGATTGAATATTGTTTTTAATCGATACTTATATTTGAGTAGATAGTTTTTAATTTTATATATTCACTTGGATATATATATATATATATATATATATATATATATATGTCTCCAAGTGAATAAGGAATGAAGAAAAAACTGACAACGTTTAAAACATTAATTTAAAATAGAGCTATGAATATTTATTATAAATTATAGTTTAGAACATGTACAAATTATCTTCTACTACAAAGTGTACATTTTGTTTCGACATTGAAAGGACAATGTCTTATGAAAAGAAAATGGAAAGTCTTTATCTTATATTTGGCGAATTGTGTGTGGGAGGTAGGTGGGGTGGAAAATATTAAAAATTCTGTTAGGAAAATGTGTGTCATTTGCCAGGATTCGGCCTTGCAACCCTAACAACAAACTGTGAAATCATTTATGGTCTAGTGGTCTAAGACTCATCAGATCAATTGACACCTTCTATGTTGTTAGGGATCGAAGATTCAAATCTTACCAAATGACACATTTTTCTAACAAAATTTCTCATGAATATTCAGGCCAGTATATTTGTTTTATATATATATATATATATATATATATACACACACACACTGTTTAATTAAAAACATAGTATCTACTCGAATACAAGTATCAATTAAAAACAATATTCAAATAAATGAATTAAGTCCATGCACATACATACAAAATATTGTAAGCGCATTTTTTTCCCTCTACAAAAACTGTTTCAGTCAATAATGTTTCTACTTTCTCACACAAACAGCGCAGAAAAATCAGTTTGACTGAAGAGAATAATTTGGGAGTTGCAATTCAGTCAATGTGCACATTGACCTTTTCCTAACTGCAGTCCTTTCTCCACTTGTCACCTCCACTCAGATTTTCTCTTTCCCATCCAAACAACTTCCCTCCTCTTCCTCTTACCACAGTAATTATCCAGGAACCATGAATCTATCTAAGCTTTTCAAGGATTTTTCAAGTACAAGAGTGTACAGACTACAGCAAATGAAGCAAGTGAAAAATCTTAACCATTCTCAAATCTACACTTCCTTCTGTATACTTTATCCCTTCAGGACGTTGACAGGTTACTCACAAGGTCCTTCTACCTCACTTTTCTTCAATATGAGTGTCAAGTTCTCTAAGCCTTTCCTTAATATATGTGACCTAGAAATTTTAAATTTCCTGCTGAATATAAGTGTCTATTTCCCTTGAAAAATTCCTTCTTACTCACATGCTTTATATTCTCAACATCCTTCTGTAAAAGAATATTTCATTGTTAATTTACACCAATATCACAAAATTCATGTCTATAACACAATATTAGGAAATGAAGGTGAGATACAAAATACAGAGCTTTGTTCAAGTTTGTTTTTTGTTTACATATATTTTGTTCAATCAGTCAGTTAATTGCCATACACGATACACTCTTGGGTGATCATGTCTCTTTCGAGATTGGAAAGAAGATTTTCTGTAGTAGGATGCCATTACTTCCTGCAGTAGACTGGTTGCCAACCAAGGTTATAGAACCCAATCTGTCCTGCTATTTAACCCATAGTTGTAGGGAGAAGTGGCGGATTAATACCTTTCTCAAGGGTATTTGAGCGTAATAATTGAATATAACTAATTCAACTGGAATTCAAACTTGACTCTTCAACTTACTGTTCTGTGCTGGTATCCACTGCACCGTAACACACAGAATTAGATTTTTTTTTTCTTTTTTTGCTTCTGGGGAAGTGTAGGTACCTTTTAGAAATATTTTACATGACAAAAAAAATACCCTTAATTCATTGTTCTCACAAGTATATTTCACAGTTTCACCTGAATTTGTTTCTTTCTCTATCTAGTGATACTAATCAATACCAAATACAACCCTTGAAATTTTGACCAGCTAACAGTGTCTGGTCCTGAAAAGATACATTCTCAGGTTTACAAGTAGAGCCTAAAAAAGGGCCAGTTGTGAATAGAAGTAAAAAAATGGAATATAAGTTTGTTTCCTGTTAGGAGACACTTTTCTTTAGTAAAACTTCTCAATCTCAGCTGGTTCTGTTGTGGTGCACTGGATATCGGCTCGGAACATAAAATCGGGGAGCCGAGTTCAAATTTCAGCTGAATTCATTGCATTCACTTACGCGCAAATACCCTTGGGAAAGGTATTAATCTGTCTATTCCTTCCAGTTATGGGTTAAATAACAGGACAGATTGGGTTCTATAGCCTGGGTCGGCAACCAGTCTACCTCAGAAAGCAATGGCAACCTACTGCCCAGTCAGTCATGTGTCTTTCAAGACATGATTGCCCAAGCGTGTATCACGTATGGCACTTAACTGACTGAATGTCAACTCAAACACTTGTATCTACTAAAAATGTTTATAAGAATAAAAAATTTGAAAATTTATTTATAAATTATAATTTATTCTTTCAAATATTTTTTGATTTTTGAGATATTGAATTATCAATATACTTTGACTTATTTGAAATACTATTCTCATACTGTTATATTTTCCAATTATCCTCTGGCTGTCTTGAGGTATACATTACATTTGGCTGTAGGATGTCTTGTGTTTTAATTATTTACCTGATCCAGTGATTGAACATTCAACCACTAGGTACCTACTCTAGCACTGTTCTTTTGGCTCAAGTTGTGAAAAAATATGCTCTAGTTTAGCAGGAATGAAAAAACAACGGCTATCATAGGGACAAAATATCCAATAGCCAAAGATAATGAATACCTGAATAAGACTGGGGTGTCAGTCAGTCAGTTAAGTGCCATATGTGATACATGCCTGGGTGACTGTCTCGAAAGAGACATGACTGACTGGGTAGAAGATTATCCCACAGCAGGTTGCTATTTCTTTCTGCAGTAGACTGGTTGCCAGCCAAGGCTATAGAACCCAATCTGTCCTATTATTTAACCAATAACTGGAGGAAAGAAATGGATTAATACCTTTCCCAAGGGTATTTGTGCATAAGTGAATGCAAGGGATTCAACTGGAACTCAAACTCGGCCCCCTGATTTCTTGTTCCAAGTTGATATCCACTGCCCCACATTACACAGTCACTAAGACAGAAGGGGGCTACTGTAAGTGAAATAGAATGTAAAAACTTTAATAGGAACCAGAAATTAAGTTTTAAGCTGAATCAGGGATAAACATCTTTTATATGCTATGTCCTTTCAGGATGTAGGCAATCATGGCTTCTCACATCTCCCTATCCCTGGTGGCTCTTAGCACGCTTTCTCCTGTTGCACCATGCAACCCTTGTTCCGTCATCCACCTGATCAGGTCCTTCAAATATGTTATCCGCTGCTTTCCCCTGTTTCTTTTTCCCTCTATCTGGCCTGTTAGTATCAGGTTGTCCAAGCCCTCCTTCCTCATTGCATGTCTCAGGAACTGTAGTTGTCTCTTCCTGAGGCTTAGTATCATTTTCCTTTTCGTTTCCCTCCTTTCCAAAAACTGGTCATTGCTCACATGCTCGGTCCATGATATCCACAGTATCCTTCTGCAGAATCACATTTCAGCTCCTTCAAGTTTTTCCTTCATCTTCAAAGATATTGTCCAACATTCACTGCCATATTGAAGAACCAACATGACATAGCAATCCAGTACTCTCTTCTTTGTTTTTAGTGAAATTGTCCTGTTTCTTAATATTTTACTCAACTTCTGAAATGCTTTCTTCACCATGCCAATTCGCCTTCGGGTCTCAGTGTCACACTTTCCGTCTTCTGTTAGAATGCTTCCTAGGTATTTAAATTTTTGTACCTGCTTGATTTTAGAGTCCGTCACCTGTATTTGGCATTTTAGGCTGCCCTTTTTGCTGATGACCATGCATTTGGTTTTCTAGCAGTTTATTTGTAGTCCTTTTTTGTTATTCTCTTCAGCTACCTTCTGTAGAAGTTCTTGTAGTTTTCTTTCTGCATCTGCTATCAGCACTGTATGATCTGCGCTCCTTATATTGTTTAAATTGTGGCCTCCGATGACGAATCCTGGTGTAACTTCTAGGGTTCTCAGTATAGTCTCGCTGTACAAGTTGAATAGATCCAGTACCAGATGATGGGTAAATGCATTTACTTGTATTCAATGCACTTAAAAAGTTTTAAGAGTTTGTTTATAAAAAATGTATTTTTGAAAGTTAAGTTATATGATTTGTTCTAAATTATTGTTTTTTAGAGATTTTAAATCTATTTCTCATTAATTTCCTTAGCTGTCATCAATATCTGTTCATTAATGATTTTAAATCTCTCTTTCTCATTTCCTGAGCAGTCCTCAATCGTTGTTCATTGGAGATTTTGAATTTGTGTGCATCATTTCCTGAGCTATTCTCAATAGTTGTTCATTAAAGACTTTAAATTTGTCTGTCATTTCCTTAGCTGTCCTCAATAGCTGTTCTTTGGAGATTTTAAATCTGTCACTGTCGTTTTCTGACTTGTCCTTAAGTCTAGAGGAATTGTCAAATGCTTTGTATATCTAAGACATATGCTGCATAACGTTATTTTCGCCTCTGCCTAATATGTACTGACTATATCCTCGTCAGAGTTGAGGGTGGGGATGTTTTCGTCAATCACCTAATCTTTAGTTGGATCTTAGAGCTAAAAGACGAAATTTGTGATCTTGGCCTCAATCTCTGATAATGCTTTTCAGCTGAACTGTATTAGTCTTATAAAATCATTACTGCCATTATAAATCAGACAACGTCCCTCTCTTAGAAACATTAGTTTCTAAAATTTATATACAAATCTTTTATGCAGAAAAGAACTATAGGCCTCAGTCCAGAAAATAAATGCAAAGAAATAGCAAAATATATGGATTTAAGATGAAAAATTTTTTTGCAATTGGATAATAGCTGTAAAATGTTTGTTTTGTGTGTGGATCAGAAAAAATAAAATAAAATAAAAATTAATGACAGCAGCAGCAGTAGACAGCCAGCCAGGAATGACCATTCTTTGAAAGGCCAGGAATACACTCGGATAGACAGACACACGCTTCTCTGCCATTCTGAAGATGAGATTTTGATCTCGAAATATTAATGTTTAATAAATAGGTAATACCCAAAAACTTCTTTACCTTCCTTTATTTTACTCAACGCATTGTGACAGCCTTCAAGACATAACCAGATACCTATTTTACACAATGCTTCAAGCAAATTACAAAACCTTACTAAAATAAAATCAGTTTGAAAACTTTACATTTGAATTAGTGCCCCCACTTTTAAAACAATTTAGCACCTCTTTCCTTGATTTTTTTTATTTTATAACACCATATCCCCAAATGTTCTAATAACAAAAGAAAAAATATAGACTAATTCTTAATTTAACCCAGAAACAAGTTTCACTATGATTTTTGAATGTGTAAGTTTGTTCCACACATTTAATATCTTCTCTCAATTTATGTCAATCAGTCAAATGCCATATGTGATACACACTTGGGCGATCATGTCTCATAAGAGACATGACTGACTGGACAGAAGATTATTCTGCAGTAGATTGCCATTACTTTCTGTGGTAGACTGGTTGCCAGCCAAGGTTATAGAACCCAATCTGTCTTGTTATTTAACCTATAATTAGAGGAAAGAGATGGATTAATACCTTTCCCAAGGGTATTTGCGCATAAGTGAATGCAAGGAATTCAACTGGAATTCGAACTTGGCTTCCCGATTTCTCATTCTGAGCCGATTCACTGCACCACATCAATTTATGTACTTAGAAATTAAAAGAAATTGATATCATCCCATACAAGGTAATAAAGCCATTATAACACGAGGAATTACAAGGTGTGGAAGAATAAGGAACAGAAACAGTAAAGAGCAATCAGGAGGACAGTAGATAATAATCGACATTGTATTTAAATTTTTCCAGATTAAAGTTGCAGCCATGTCACGTTGAAACACCGGTTCCTATGTGATCACCGAAGTTAAGCAACGTCACGCCTGGTAAGTACTTAGGTAACTGCTTGGGAATAATAGGTGCTGTAAGCTTTGATGTGTGGTTGGTGTAATGAATAATGGTTCAGAATTGTTTATCAGAGAGCCGAGTTCCAATTCTAGTTGGTTTGCTATATTTACTGATACAAAAATATGCTTGGGTAGAAATCCACATCTACCCTCATATACAGATTAATTAGTTAGAATTGTATCAGTGAAACCATTCTTACCTCAAAAACAAAATTGCGTACAAAATAAATTTAAATCTCTAACGTTGATAAGTAATCTTCCTAGAGATGATGACTCAATAAAAACACTGAGTTTCCAGTCTCCTGAACTGGTTGGTGTCAGTAAGGGCATACAGCTGTAATACTTGCTGCAATATTTCATGATGGTTCAATTACATATGATAAGTTCAACCATGTAAAACAGGGACTCAGCTTATCAAAGATGATTTAAGGAAGTTGAGATTACAGCCAGACTTTAAACCCAATTTGGGTGGTCTAGAAAAGAGCCATCAAGAAAACCCTGTCCAACCCATGCTAGCATGGAAATGGACACAATGGAAACTATGATGATGAAACAAAACTTATCTCTATTAATCATCTGAGAAACCCCATTTTGCATTCCATCAGCATGGCTGATGCTAACCTCTTGACTTGATAGATTTTATCAGGTTGATATAAAGTGGAAAAATTATCTTTAATCCCTTGCTAGATCTGCTGTTAAAAAAAACTGGTTCACTGTGTGATGCTAGACAGTTTTTTTCTCTAAATTCTATCTTGCATGTCTAAGTTTAATATACTTGGAATATTGCTGCCACATATAGTCCAGTGCTTTTGTTATGCATTCAGAAATTCTTCATAAAATCCATAGAAGAAACTGCATTATTGCATTATTGGTCCTATGCCTTTTTATAAATACTTTCATGTTAATTGTTTAAATACGCTCTTCACTATGATACAAAGATGTTATGAATTTAAACACATTACTAGATAAGCAACAAGGCCTGGCTAGATGTAACCGTATGTTTTATGCTTACAGTTTATTTTCTCACATGTCTCACTAGGCTTCCCAGTTATTATTGATCTTCAAAAATTTAAATTCAATATATAATCATTATCTACTGCCTTCCTGATTACTCTTTTATTGTTCTTGCTCCTTAATATTTCTGTTTCCTGATTCATACACACCAAGTAATTCCTTGTGGCTTTACTGCCTTGCTTGGAGGTGAATTTGATTACTAACCCATGAAATAAAAAACACTTTTCTTATCAGATTTATTTGACCTCTACAGCTGGAGACGCTACAATAATCTGTGGGCACAATTTTAACAGTATGATCTAAAACTCTGAATATCTGAAAAAAAATAAATAAAATAAAAGAATAAGCATTGCACTATATATATATATATATATATATATATATATATATATACACACACACTAGGATGTGAAACTGTTATCCCACCTCTGTAAATCAATAATATTTGTTAACAGATAGAATCAGCCTTTATGTTAATAACAATCACAAATTGTCTTCCGACTGCAGTGAAATGTAATAAACAAAACTAATAAAAAATATGTAATCCTTATGTACCTATTATCATTGTTTGGACTTTAGCCTTTGTCTTTATTGTTCTATTTTGGTTGTTTGATGCCCCGGCCATCTTCAAGGATATAAGTTAGAATTTTGAACTGTAATATATAGAAAAGGCATGGCATGTAAAACTGGAATAATCTACCAAAGTGAACAAATAAAGGGTTCAGTTCAAAATACTAATGTGTATTAAATGAACAAGATTGAAGCATAAAACAGCCATAACAAAGATGAGGACAATAGTCTGAATAGTGTAAATAGTTACAATATCTCATCTCAGAAATAAAGACAAATCCTTATGCAGCTAAATACCTTATCAACATTTTTAAAATCTTTGTATTTTTAATTATTATCCTGCTTAAAATGATATTCACCAAAAATACAAGAAGGAACACATTTCTAATCTATACACTCTGCACAGAATGCCTTTTTTTTTAAAGGACAAAGTGCATTCATTTGATTTTTGTTCACTGCAGTCAGAATCTGTGATTGTTTCTCAGTTACTTAGAAGGCTGATCACATCTGTTAGAAGAGCATTAATATATATTTTTTTTCCTTTTCAGAGTAATGATTTGTGTAAACTCATGTTTTAAAACATGGGGCATGCAGGGTAAAAGATGATTGGATACTTGAAGTCAAGTCATTAAAATCGATATGTAAAGTGTATCCACTTATAGAAACAAAAAATTAAGCAAAAAAAAAAAAAAAAATGGTAGACCACACAAATTGCATTAGGATCGCATGTGAAGAGAGGAAAAAAATTAGGAATGAGAAGAGAAAAAAGTGAGTTCAAATGTCACAGCATACCCATAGTTTGCAATAATAAGGCAAACAACCAACTTTTGAAGGAATTTAGAAGAGAGAAAAAAATAAAATCATTTAAATTGATAATACCAGTTTCCACCCCTCCCCCCAGTCTTTAAATGGATTTTCTGCCCTGTCTTCCCACCTTTTTCCTCCTCCTTCCTTCTCAATGTGCCATAAAAAAAAAAAAAAAAAAAAGAATACCAACTATTTACCTGACCTCTGAACTTTTCAAATTACCTTAAGCTAAGTAACTGGGATAGAGGAAGGGTTGCTTTTAAACTTATTTCATAAAAAAATAAAAAAATATATGAACAATTTAACTCACAACTGCCAAATTGACTAATGAAAAAAAAAAAAATGGGTCCCTTGTCCTCTTGATACAAAACTGAAACAGTGCCTGTTTTTTTTGTTTTTTTTGTATTTTTATATAAAAAAAAAGGTACAATCAACTGTTATTCAAGCTACAATAAAAAAAATATTGAAACTTAAGTTTTATTATTATTTATTTGGTTGTGCTAGCTAGGACATTTCCAGTCTAGCATGCCAACCATCACAGTCCTGCAATAAGATCAGAAAGTCATTGGAGAGGCAGTGTGTGTGAAAACATAGCTGGTCAGTGGGTGACCAACTTGTCTTGCTTTATGGCTAGGTATCCAGAGCAGGATAACAACTCAGAACAAGAAATCCAGGAGCTGAGTTTGAATTGCTGCATTCACTTATGCGCAAATACCATTGGGAAAGGTATTAATGCAAATCTTCCCTCCAGTTATGGGTTAAATAACAGGACAGATTGGGTTCTATAGCCTTGTTTGGCAATTAGTCTACCACAAAAAGTAATGGCAACCTATTGTGGGATAATCTTCTGCCCAGTCAGTCATGTCTCCTTCGAGACATGATCGCCGAAGAGTGTCTCACATGACACTTAACTGACTGATCCAGAGCAGTAGATCACTCAAAAATTCTTGATTTGCTCACCAGCACTGTCCTAGAAAATATGTCCAGTGTTCCGGTTAGATTGTAGAAATTTCAGATAGATCCGCAGAGCCATGATTTAGTTGGATGTTGTCTCCAAGAGATGTTAAGTATAGCTCTTAGTATCTGACTATGTTTCATTAAGTTTAAACTGTAGTGTTTTAGTTAATACCCAGGCAGTGGCACCACATTAACACTGGCTATACAGTGGTTTGAAAGAATCTTTGCTTAAGGCTGTCTCATAGATCAGATTTCAAAAGTACATCTATTTTACTCAACTTAGGCTAAGTGAATTTTCACTTTGTTTTTCAGTAGAATTTATTTCACTTTCAAGTAATGTAAATTATTCAACATTTCTTCGGTTAAAATTTTCGAGACGATAGAACTGATAAAATTTTGAGGCAGTAAGACTGATAAAATTTTCGAGACGATAAGACTGATAAAATTTTCGAGACGATAAGACTGATAAAATTTTCGACACGATAAGACTGATAAAATTTTCGACACGATAAGACTGATAAAATTTTCGACACGATAAGACTGATAAAATTTTAAATGCGATAAGACTGATAAAATTTTCGACACGATAAGACTGATAATTTTCGACACGATAAGACTGATAAAATTTTAAACCACAAAATCAAGACTGATAAAATTTTCGACACGATAAGACTGATAAAAAATTTTCGACACGATAAGACTGATAAAATTTTCGACACGATAAGACTGATAAAAAAATTTTAAACCGATAAGACTGATAAAATTTTCGACACGATAAAACTGATAAAATTTTCGACACGATAAGACTGATAAAATTTTAAACACGATAAGACTGATAAAATTTTCGACACGATAAGACTGATAAAATTTTCGACACGATAAGACTGATAAAATTTTCGACACGATAAGACTGATAAAATTTTCGACACGATAAGACTGATAAAATTTTCGACACGATAAGACTGATAAAATTTTCGACACGATAAGACTGATAAAATTTTCGACACGATAAGACTGATAAAATTTTCGACACGATAAGACTGATAAAATTTTCGACACGATAAGACTGATAAATTTTCGACACGATAAGACTGATAAAATTTTAAACCGATAAGACTGATAAAATTTTAAACACGATAAGACTGATAAAATTTTCGACACGATAAGACTGATAAAATTTTAAACACGATAAGACTGATAAAATTTTGGAAAAGGCAAGTAAGACTGATAAAATTTTTCGACACGATAAGACTGATAAAATTTTCGACACGATAAGACTGATAAAATTTTAAACCGATAAAACTGATAAAAAAATTTTCGACACGATAAGACTGATAAAATTTTCGACACGATAAGACTGATAAAATTTTCGACACGATAAGACTGATAAAATTTTCGACACGATAAGACTGATAAAATTTTCGACACGATAAGACTGATAAAATTTTAAACACACGATAAGACTGATAAAATTTTAAAACGCGATAAGACTGATAAAATTTTAGAGCACGATAAGACTGATAAAAAATTTTAAACCACGATAAGACGGTAAAAATTTTAAACCACGATAAGACTGATAAAATTTTAAAACTGCACGATAAGACTGATAAAATTTTAAATGCGATAAGACGATAAAATTTTAAACCGCGATAAAACTGGTAAGAAATTTTAAACCGCGATAAGACTGATAAAATTTTAGGCAAATGAATGATAAAATTTTAAACCGCGATAAGACTGATAAAATTTTAAACACGATAAGACTGATAAAATTTTAAACCGCGATAAAGACTGATAAATTTTGGAAACCGCGATAAGACTGATAAAATTTGCCGACGATAAGACTGATAAAATTTTTAAACCGCGATAAGACTGATAAAATTTTAAACCGATAAGACTGGTAAATTTTAAATACGATAAGACTGATAAAATTTTAAAACCGCGATAAGACTGATAAAATTTTAAACCACGATGAACCAAATGAAATTTTAGAGCACGATAAGACTGATAAAATTTTTGACGATAAGACCTGATAAAATTTTAAACCGCGATAAGACTGATAAAATTTCAAACACGATAAGACTGATAAAATTTTTCGACAAATAAGACGATAAAATTTTAAACCGATAAGACTGATAAAAATTTTAAACCACGATAAGACTGATAAAATTTTAGAGCATGCGATAAGACTGATAAAATTTTTAGACTGCGATAAGACTGATAAAATTTTAAACCGATAAGACTGATAAAATTTTAAAACCACGATAAGACTGATAAAATTTTAAATGAAGTAAGACTGATAAAATTTTAAACCGCGATAAGACTGATAAAATTTCCGACGATAAATTTGATAAAATTTTAGGTAAATGAACTGATAAAATTTTCCGACCACGATAAGACTGATAAAATTTTAAATGCGATAAGACTGATAAAATTTTAAACCGCGATAAGACTGATAAAATTTCCGACCACGATAAGACTGATAAAATTTTAAATGCGATAAGACTGATAAAATTTTAAACCGCGATAGAACTGATAAAATTTTAAACCACATTAAGACTGATAAAATTTTAAACCACCGGTGAACTGATAAAATTTTAAATGCGATAAGACTGATAAAATTTTAAACACGATAAGACTGACGATAAAATTTTAAACAGGTAAGACTGATAAAATTTTAGGCAAATAAGACTGATAAAATTTTAAACCACGATAAGACTGATAAAAAATTTTACGTACGATAAGACTGATAAAAAATTTTAAACCGCGATAGAACTGATAAAATTTTGACAAATTAAGACTGATAAAATTTTAAACACGATAAGACTGATAAAATTTTAGGCAAGTAAGACTGATAAAATTTTCCCGACCACGATAAGACGCGGTAAAATTTTAAACACGATAAGACTGATAAAATTTTAAACCGATCGGGAACTGATAAAAATTTTAAACCGCGATAAGACGATAAAATTTTAAACACGATAAGACTGATAAAATTTTAAACCAAATAAGACTGATAAAATTTTAAAACTGCGATAAGACTGATAAAAATTTTAAACCCGATAAGTTGATAAAATTTTAAACGCGATAAGACGATAAAATTTTAAACCACGATAAGACTGATAAAATTTTAAACCAGAAGTAAGACTGATAAAATTTTAAACTTGATAAGACTGATAAAATTTTGCAAACCACGATAAGACTGATGAAATTTTAAACCGCGATAAGACTGATAAAAATTTTAAACACGATAAGACTGATAAAATTTTCGACACGATAAGACTGATAAAAAATTTTAAACACGATAAGACTGATAAAATTTTCGACACGATAAGACAGTAAAATTTTCGACACGATAAGACTGATAAAATTTTCGACACGATAAGACGATAAAATTTTAAACACGATAAAGACTGATAAAATTTTCGACACGATAAGACTGATAAAATTTTCGACACGATAAGACTGATAAAAAATTTTAGGCAAGTAAGACTGATAAGAATTTTTCGACACGATAAGACTGATAAAATTTTCGACACGATAGAACTGATAAAATTTTAAACACGATAAGACTGATAAAATTTTCGACACGATAAGACTGATAAAATTTTCGACACGATAAGACTGATAAAATTTTCGACACGATAAGACGATAAAATTTTAAACACGATAAGACTGATAACAATTTCTAGACCATAATAATGATAAAAATTTCGACACGATAATAATAAAAATTTCTACACGATAATAATAATAAAAATTTCTACACGATAATAATAATAAAAATTTCTACACGATAATAATAATAAAAATTTCTACACGATAATAATAATAAAAATTTCTACACGATAATAATAATAAAAATTTCTACACGATAATAATAATAAAAATTTCTACACGATAATAATAATAAAAATTTCTACACGATAATAATAATAAAAATTTCTACATGATAATAATAATAAAAATTTCTACATGATAATAATAATAATAAAAATTTCTAGATGTTAATAATAATAATAAAAATTTCCTGATGTTAATAATAATAAAAATTTCTCGATGTTAATAATAATAATAAAAATTTCTAGATGTTAATAATAATAATAAAAATTTCCAGATGTTAATAATAAAAATTTCCAAATAATCCAGATATTTTCATATTTGGAACAATATAAATTCATCACATCATTCAAATATCTACTGATATATTTAATTACAGTTGTGATTAACATTTTTCTTGCTGGGACACCTTCTTCTGCTGTAATGGTTAGCAAGCTTGTCTTGCTAGTATTGTTAGGATTGGGTAGTGAGTTCAATTTTCACTTACCCCATGCTTTTGACCTTGTGCCCCATCTATGCTGTGCTTAGAAGATCACCATGCTTGACTTGCTGGCCATTCTTCACAGTTTGTCTCCTATTTTTCTTGTGCCAGATTTAACTAAGCTTAATAAATATGTGACAAAATTGCAGCTGTCTTTATATGGGGAATGCTTCTTAAAATCAGTTTTCTTTCTCTCTAGTGTTCAAGGATCCATCTTCCAGGCAGCACCCTTTCATGTACTAAGGTATACTCTGGTGATTTTCTTTAAATATCAAATTTTTGGTGGAGGGGTTGAAATCACATAAGAAATAATCATGTGTTTCACATAACACAGTCCATAAGGGTCAGATACTTTGATAAATATTAAGTGAGGTGAGTCCATTGGACTTCTCTTGATTTATTTGCACAATTTATGATGTTGTCTTCATCATTGTCGCATTCACAACATTTTGGCCATTGTATGCTCCAGTTTTCTTCAGGTCTTATTTTATAACGAGTGGGCCCATGCCATTAAAAATGATGCCAAAATATTTATATATATATATGCCATCTAAAATAACAGCAACATACATATTAATGTACCTACTATTGAGTATCTTACATTAAAACACAAGAAAAAGAAAATTCAAGCCCTTGAATGTGACAGGAGGGAAATTGTGTGTGTGTGTGTGTGTGTATATATATGTATATATATATATATATATATACACACACACATACACAAGTCTTTATTTTAATAGAGAGGATATATTCCTCACAATGTGATGACATAATTATTGCAAACAATAAAAATATAAAAATAAAAATAGGGCACTATTAAAGAGCAAACATGCAGCAAGAGCTTCCATAATTGCTAGTAAAGAGAATGAACTGAGCCGATAATGTCTTGCTATAGTCTCCCTCTCTCCATGCATGTGACAGGAGGGATATATATATATATATATATAAATTTATATACAAATACACAACTGTTTTTATTATAATAGAGAAGATAATATTTATATATATATATATATATATATATATATATTTATATATAAATTTATATACAAATACACAACTGTTTTTATTATAATAGAGAAGATAATATTTGATAGATGTCTTTGAGTTGCATCATTATTATTGATATAAAAAGCAAGCTAGAGCGATTTGTCAGTGATTTTGAATAAGTAATCTGTATCAAGTAGAAAGGGATACAAGTTAATCATGACCCTTTTCTAAGATTTCTCATGGTTTACTGGCAAATGTTGCTGCAGAAGTTTTCATAATTCAAGAGAAATCTTAAAAGCGTCTTTGAAGTTTTCTTATTCTTCTACTGAAACATTGTACATTCTGTTACAGGAATAGATCTACCTAGTGTGGTATTATGGAGCAAAGGGAATACGAGTGCGATCATTTTGAGCAACTGCTTTTATTAAATGCTGATGTGTATTATGGTGCAGTGGATATCACCTCAGAATGAGAAATTGGAGAGACAAGTTCAAATTACAGTTGAGTTTGTGGCATTCACTTACATGAAAATACTGTTCAGAAAGATATTAATCTGTTTCTTCTCCCTCTAGCTATTGGTTAAATGGAAGGATAGATTGGGTTCTATACTCTTGGTTGTAACACTGTTAGTGTTCCTTATGCCCACCCATTAAACTAAGTCAGACCCTGGATTCGAACCTCGGAATACATATTTGGAGAATATCTCTGTGTACATATTTTTTCTTTTTCCTTAGGAAGAGCTCAGAAAGAGGAAGAAAGAAATGAGTGCCGAGGTGGCCAAGAAGCGAAACAAGGCATTCATGAAATGACATCAATTGATATGATAACAAATGAATAATGACCAGAAGCCTGCCTTAGAGAGAGACAGAGACAGAGAACTGTTACTTTCTTCCTTGTTTGTTTGATTCTCTCCCTTTCTCTCTTTGAGAAAGAGATAAAGAAATGACTGAAAATGTAATTACTGGTCAATTCCGAAAAAAGACCACCCACGTCAAGATGGAATTATAATTAACATTGACAGGTGAATGTACAAAGTCAACAGAATCTGGTCTCTGAACTTCCAAATCAGCAGACATCAGCGCAAAATTGTAAGAAGGTGATTTAAGCCAGATACATGAAACTGACATTAGACTTTTATGGAAAAACATTTTGAACACTTACCAATCCATGCCATATTGAAAAGGTCTCAACAAAAAGGCAACAGATTCAAAAAACAAGTCAGAGAGACATCATAAGAATCCAAGGAAAAGTAAGAGACCCGCTCAAAAGTGAAAACACAAAAAATTCTCTCTCCCATGCTAATAGCCATGTCCCCGTTTCTAAGCAGAATGCTGGGGAAGGGGAGCATAAAGACACTATTACCTCAAACAACAAATAGACATAGTAGCAGCAAGTAATTTGTGGACACTGAAAGAAGTTGGATTGTATTTTCTGATTAATTTTTTTTTTTTACACTCTCTCACTTTTGCTGTATAAAGAGTTACAAATATAATCATTAGTCCACCTAGACTGGCCTTTGCCGCTGTCTTGTTATCTCCTAGTTTTGTTCTTGTCTGTTTCCCTTATTACTGCATTATGCATTCAACTATTTCTTGATTCTCAGTTGTCAAGGAGTGCAGCAGGAAGATGACTGTCCCCACCCCCATGAGCCCTTAACTTTCTCCAAGATCAGAAATCACAGCATGGCAGGGGAAGTGAGGGATTATGACTGATCAATTGACATCTTTGATCACCTGGGGACAGAACAGAAGCAAACAGCTGCAGACTCCACTGCAACTAACATACGGTCAGTTACCACATGCAACATACATAAAGGCAAGCTTGAGACAGGGGGGTTTGCATTATATGTCAGTGAGTCTACTGCAGAAAGTAATGGCAACCTAGTGCAGGAAAATCTTCTGCCCAGTCAGTCATGTTTCTTTTGAGACATGATCACCTAAGCGTGTATCACTGACTAACAAATGTATTGGTTCTGTCTTAGCTAATCAACATCATTTTTACAAATAGTGCCTTGACTGTATGTCAGCTAATCAGCATTGTGTTTACAGCATTTTTTTTTTTTTTAATTCTATCACCCCGAGCAAGGCGGTAACGCCATTGATGTGCAGGGAGCTACGTAATAGTGAGAAGATTGGAAAAGAGAAAGCTGGAAACCACATCCTAAACAGGGAACAAGGGATGAGCCTCTTAACCTGTTCAATAGATGTTAGTGGAGTGTGAACTGGGCGATAGATAGATCTATCTACTCCAATTGAAAAAAAAAAACAGAGAAGATTGAAAAAGAGAAAGCCGGAAACCACATCCTAAACAGGGAACAAGGGATGAGCCTCTTAACCTGTTCAATAGATGTGGGTGGAGTATGAACCGGGCAATAGATAGATCTATCTACTCCAATTGAAAAAAAAAAAAAACTAAGTGAGAAGATTAGAAAAGAGAAAGCCGGAAACCACATCCTAAACAGGGAACAAGGGATGAGCCTCTTAACCTGTTCAATAGACGTGGGTGGAGTGTATTATACAACACATTGTACCATTTAATGTTACTTCCATAAACACCAATTGTCGGTCATTTATATCAATGCAGAAGTTAGAGATAGTTGAGAGAAACTGGTTTCAGGATGTTTCCTGTTACAAAAAAAATATAAGTAGAACAAGTTAAACAATTTTCTTCATATTTCTGGCTCTATTCCATCTCTTTACAAATGCACACACCAAAGTTTAGCAAGTTATTTTAGCTTATGGCATTGCAACACAATGATGCCTAGTGTTGTGTGTGTGTCATGGGAAAAGACACTTTGGAAGACATTACGACTCAACTAGTCAATCATCACTTGCTTAAAGGCAGAATCTACTCTAATCACTGAACATTGTAGAGCATCTTTTGCTCCTTAGAAAACCTACTTGTGACATCACTGAAGACATGTAAGTCTGTGCTGTAGTCAAAGTCTAGCTAAGAGCATATCTACCTGTAATTTTGCTATAGGTAATTGAATTCCAACAGTCTTTTTTTATTATAGATTAGTTGATTCTGGTTTGACAGTTTATCAACCTCACACAGATTATTTAAAGCCAGAAAATATTTTTAGAGTGCAAGACTTGTTTCTTGAGATAATAGTTTAGTGATACAAGTTTTACAATTTAGCCCATAGCTGGGAGAAAATAGGTGTATTTTTATCTTTCCCAAGGGTATTTGCACATTAGAGAATAGAATGGACCCAAATGGAATTGGAACTTAGCTCTCTAATTAAAAATTCTAAGCCATTCTCCATTATATCACCCACACACCCAAGCTTAGAAAATGTGGTATTCTCCAGTGGTCACCCAGGTACTGGATAGACTCAACATTGCTTAACTTTAATGATCATACTGGAACCAATCTTTTTAGCATTATGTGGCTGTAAACCTCCAACAGTCCGATATTCTTGGTATAACATTTTCTTTGATCAACCACTGCTACCTTTATGATGCATTACTCTTGGCAAAGGTCTGCACTGTGTGGGTGTCCAGAACTTGATCATATGTAGAAATTCTCCGAAATAGATATCCTGTTTCTCAATATTTCTCTAATGATTCTAGCTGAACAAAGCTAGCACCTGTCTCAGTGGCATGACACCTGCATACACTGAACCACTTCACCACACACAAAATTATTGCAGTATGTATTACTACCTGTGCATTGTTGCACAGTGGATATCAGCTTGCAATGAGAAATCAGGCAGCCGTGTTCAAATTCTAGTTAAGTTCCTTGTATTCATTTATGTGCAAATACCCTTGGGAAAGGTATTAATCCAACTCATCCCTCCAGTTATGGGTTAAATAACAGGTTAGATTGGGTTCTATAGCCTTGGTCAGCAATGAGTCTACCTCAGAAAGTAATGGCAACCTACTGCGGGATAATCTTCTGCCCAGTCATGATTGCCCAAGCATGTATCACATATGGCGCTTTTTGAAAGCTAAGCAAAGTATTAAGAAACAATACTTATTAGAAAAGAATAAGAACACTAAACATAATATCAGTTTTTCTATATGGCACGAATGCTGGACAATCAATCTCACAGGTGAAGAGAAAACTTGAAGCAAAAGAAATGTGGTTTTTTCAGAAGAAATGCTGAGGATACTATCAA